>VZTN01002289.1:16424-30831 GCA_013400515.1 Erpornis zantholeuca | reverse complement strand
TCCTGCTTTTGAACTGCATATCATCACCATTGTAATTGTAGCCAACCTATGGGTGTTAGCTGGAAGCATGTTTTCCATACTCTGCTCCCTCTTTGGGATCTCAGACTCCTTTCTTAAAGAGGGACTTAAATCCATTCAGTTTGGTGGAATTCAGGATCACAACCAAGAAGATGTACAGCCGTAAAATACCAGAAAGTCACATCAAATTGGAGTTTTTACAGCTCATCACTAATTTTTACTACAGTACCAGGGAATCTGATTAAGGGAAGTACTAGGAGCTTGCAATTTCAGCTGAAGTCAATAAGATTATATAAGCTGCTATGTGGTGTTAAGTGCTGTGAGGTGTCTGATCTTCCTGTGTCTGAAATTCTGCTTACTAATCACTGGAAAGATTTGTTTTCACATATGTGCCAACCACTCTGGCTATTGCATAATAGTCATGCTCTTCAGCTCATAAAAGTGTTGTGAAAACAATTAATTAATATGTATATGTCACTCAGTTGTGGATATAATGAGTGTCACTGAAAAGAAAAATGTGTTCTTCTACCTTTAAGTCTACATTTTAGCAACAAATATGGCCAGATGTTGCAGAATGAAAGGGAAAAACAAACACAGAATATCGACTAAATTATTCTTAAGACCATTTTGCATGTTGAATGAGATAGGTGTGAGGTAGGAATGAGGTGTGTAAGGAATTATTTAGTAATTGGAGACAATAATAATAATAAAGACAATAACAGAAATATATGCACAAAACCGTACAATGGCAATCCTAATTTTGACATTTTGTAGCTACTGAGAGCTTGCATTGAAAGCCTGCTTTTTGAATGTGTGATTTGTGTGTAATATAAATGAGCTTTATATCAGCACTGATTGTTAGAATTTTTTAATATATATCCATCCGACACTTTCAGTGCAACATTTTTATATAAATTGAAAATATATGTATTCTAAGGCAATTTTAGGAACATTCACATTTTATGGTTTAGCCTGTCCAGTGCAGTGCTAGGTTTCTGCATAATAATGTCATCACATTCAGAGGAAACAGAGAGTTCAGTGGTGGATGGGTTATTGCAGATCAGTGAAAACAGAAAGATTGGTTTTCCCCTTCATATAAGATCTATATTTAGCAGAGTGTGACCATGCCATCACACCATACAGAAAAAGTGATAAAAGCAAGGCTGTGCAACCAGAATACTTATCTTGAAAATAATTCACTTTCTATTATACCAAAGAGGTGAGAATAATGTTGTCTAGGAATTTTTAATATTTCTAGACTGTATTTCCATTGTTGGTGTCATGGGCAGCAGGAGCATATACTCTGCTTCCACAGGTAAAGTCTGAATAATTCTATTTGTAATTTTTAAAAAAACGACAGGTACTAAATCAATCACAATAGCCCAGAGTAGAATCACAAAATCTGCTTATAATTCACCATTCTCCTCACGAAGTTGGCTTTCTTCTATGACATCATAGAAGATTCTATGTTTCAAGAAGACGAGATTAGGACAGCTGCAGCTCCAAGATGCTGTGAGAAGAGTGGTCATCTGCTGCTTTTATTGCTTTCACATGATGTTGGCCTTAAGGAAATTGTGTTCTCAATATTTGTTCAGTTTCTTAGACAGCATAAAAAAAATAAAATCCATATTCTTCTGCCCTTCAGATGGCAGTCCTAGAGGAAAGTGGTTTATCCCTATAGGAGACTATTAATGAGCTTGATGGAGCAGTCAACATGAATTTTTATGTATTATATGTATTTTTTTCCTTAAATTAATAGCTGCCATCTATTCTTTCCTTCTCTAGTCATCTTTTATGTGGTAGATAGCTACTTTGTATCACAAACATGTGGAAGATAAATGTTCAGAGCATGAAACATTGCTTTCATCCTCTATCCATGCTGAAGATCATACATCCAGGTTAATGTTAACATAATACTCTGTATGTAGAGTCAGGGAAGCAATCAGAAGGAACTGCTTTCAGGTCAGGAACAGATATATGCAATTTTCCTTGAAATTTCTGTATGGTGAAGGGCTTCAGCTGTGCAGGCTGTGCACAGGGGTTTGGTCCCTGTATTCTTGCCTCTTCTGAATTGGCCTGAGTACTGCCCAAATCTGATGTGCTGCTCAGTTTGCCTTACAGCTGTCCTCTGGGGAAACACCTAAACCATGTCCCTTCAATGAGCTGTTGAAATTGTTTTCAGCAGGTACCAGCACCAGCAGGAAGGCATAGAGCTTCCTACATGGCAGGGGTGCAGCATCTCTCTTCAGAGGAAAACAGCCTTTTCTAGCTCCAGCAGCTACAAATTTGCTGATCTCAGAAGCAGTAAGGTTTATATCCCTTTCTAACTTAAAACAAATCCTGTTTAACTGAATTTAAAGCATACTTACTGCCAGTATAAATGCATGATCCTTTTCAAATCCTACTAAATCACTGGTCTCAGTGATTTCTCTGTCAAGGAAAAAACCAACGGAAGCACGGTGCAGATTAGGATGAGGATCCTGCCTGGGAAAGAATGGTCTCATGGACCAGGCAATTGAGACAGGAGTGCATTAAAAGATCCAGGCTCACTCTCTGTCTGATTTGGGAATGTTCCCATTCCAGGATGGTACAGGCGAAGAGATGCCTAAGACTTATCTGTTGAGATGTCTGTAGACAGATATTTTACTCTACATGGCCCAATTCCATACAAATAAAACATTTTTCCTTCAACTTCATAATCCCATATGACAGGACATCCATGAATATCCTTTGCTGTAAAGGGAAGTGAAGGTTGGAAGGCTCCCCATGTATGTGAACAGGGGGAATGTCTAAGGCCAGCATGGCATCAACGACTTCGAGAAAATAATGCCAATTTAGAGTAGCTAAGGGTTCAATATCTAGTGCTGTATTGAAATGAAAGGAATTTTCTCCCCCCACAACTCAGGTGTTTTAAGTCAGTAATCAAACTAGGAAAGGGAAAGTCTTCCTCTTGAAGGGCAAGTCTGAATCTAAACCTGACCTTGCAGTGCCAAAGTTCTGCTCAATGGATCCTGTTTCTGTCCCTTTGTCAGCTCTCAGGGGACCTACTCAGCTATGTGAGATACAACAGGCACATAAAGCCAAGGGCATTGATTTATCCCACAAGGAAGGTTTTTGCATGGAAATTCTGTTAAAGCATCTCTTTGGTCAACGAACATAGAAATATACATCAGCCAAAGAATATACATCTCATAGCCTCTAATCACATGAATAATCATGCTGGAACCTGCAGAGTTCTGTAAAATGGCCTACTGGATAAAGACCATTATGTTTAATAAAATTTACACAAGGGGCTTTTTTCCCATTGAGAAAGAACAATAGAATGCACCTAATTCATTTCAGTTTTAAATAAAGAATAACTCAGAAGCCACAGACTGATTAGCAAACAGGAAATGGAGAAAGACCTCTGAGTTGTAACTTTGAGACAATATTCTACTGCTAATCTCTTTGAAAAATAATGGAAACAGGCTTTAATATTAACCTGTCATTGCACTGTAAAAAGGTCTAGAGAGAACAGTAAGCAGTATCCATGAAATTAATCTAATGACATTTTATTGTTGCCACAGACTGGAAATCCAGAGATTAGGCTGACAAAAGGAAAATATTTTAGAATTTTTTACCAAATAATGCAGTTGCAACAATTCTATAGATTACATTATTAGGTAAAAAAATGTGCATTTTCAAATTTAAAAGCTCGTTTTTCATAAGAGCTCTGTTTAGCTTGGTTCTGTGATCCTGCCTTGCTGCAAGAATAAATTTCAGCAGTGCTCTTGTCAAACAGGATGCTCAATACTTTTAACTGAGCACTTTAAACTCTCTGCCACTACAACACAGACATGTAAGAAATGTAAGTTAGAACTCAATTCAAGGCTTTTAAACCCTACATTAGCTTAAGCTTGCCTTTATTAATATACAACATTTGTTTTATAAAACAACAATTAGTGGTCTAATGCAATTTAAATGGCTGCCTCCAAATAAGATGCTAAAAGAAAAATATATTGTCCCATTGAGATAGTGAATAAAAACAAATCTCAAAATAAGAACAAATGGAGGTATTATCCCATGAGAAAGAGCCTTCTGAATCGATTTATTATTTCGCAGCTTGAAATGTGCCACTATTGTACTTCCACTTGATTATGAGTCTTGTTATCACTTCCTCCAGTTGATCCAAATTGAGTGCTTCTGACATTTGCAAAGTTACTTGCATATTCCACTGCACAGCAGGGAAAACTTTGTTAATGAAGAAATAACAAGCAGAAGAAGTGAATAAATATTTAGTTGATGGTAAAGAGTTACATTTGCTGGTATTTAAATGCTGAAAATAAAAAAAACCCAACTCAAGCCACAGTAACATGCTTGTTCATGTTCCCTAAAAAAGGGTGCTAGTGGTGTTTTTCTCTGTGCCACAGGGCACTTTCATTTCCTGATTCTATTATACACTAAGTGGCCACCTGAACCTGCCAATGAACTTGTTCTATTGTGTTTTTCTATTTTTAATCCAAAAGGAGTAAACACATTTCTCATCAGATGTGTCACACACTGCTCTACATTGGTGAGATTTATGAAGGTGTCACTGAGTTATTACAGAGCCATTCATTTATAAATAGGTGTCCATTCCTCAGGAAATCATAAATGATAGGAGTATTGCCACCATTTCACAAAATCTGTATTGTAAGAAGGATGCCCATTAGTGATAGGACTACACAGGTGTAATTTGTTTTTTATCCCTCTCCCATTACTTCAAGGCTTTTTCACTACTTTATGATTAGGTTCACGCAGATTCCTGCACTGGATGGTCAACATTAGTAGAATAAGGAACGTAACAACTATTTCAATAGTCATTTATACATTAAAAATAACGCTTATAAAATCTGCTCTTTAACCAGGCAGGCTTGCAGACTCTGAGTCAGCTCTCCTGCTTTGTGTATATATATTTTTAATGGTCTTTAGAAGTTGATGTAGAGGTACACTTAGCAGATGCTCCTCTTAAAACACCTACCACAGTTGCCCAAGAGTGGATATGCATGCCACTGTAGCCATATGACAATGATATCTCTTACAGTCTCCTGTCAAGGAGAATCTTTAATACATCATTAGTGCCATTTTAAAGTAACTTGAGAGAAAAACTTCTTTTGCTAATCATAAGAAAACCTCATCTGATAGGAGAATTGCTGCAGAGAGATGAGAATCAAAGGCAAATTTTAGAGAATCATATAGATGTATTCAAGAGTTCTGGAAAAAACATAAAAAAAAAGAAAAAAACAAAGTATCAGCAGCCTCTAATTTTACAGTTCTTTAAAATTACATATGTGATATTAAGCCAATGTAATTAGGTTGCATTAAAAAAGACTGGAGCATATTTCCTGGCTTATTAATCTTTCTCTAATGTTCATGTAGGACATTATATATCCTGTCAGATTTTTCACTATTTTAATATTTCAAATATTACTTTTACAATCAAATATTTTGAACATTCAATATTCAATATTTCAAATATTGTTTTTACAATCACAATATCATATAAAGAACAATATTTGCTTAGTGTGCTCTTTGTCACTAGATTTTGAGTATGTCACCTAATCATCCAAGCTAAAATGAAGAGTCACAACTTTCCATGTTGTAGGATTTTTTGGGGTTTTTTTCTGTTTTAGGGGTTTTTTAAATTGTTCATGTGTGTGCATCTGCTTCATTTGCTGTGAATGAGTCAGGAAAAAACCCAGAAAAAACCTGAAACCACATACCTTTGCAGATGTAATCTGATTTCCATTTAAAAATAGCATAATGGGATGGTTTGAAGGCTTTGAACTCTTCAAATTTGATTTTCATTTGATATAGAGGAGTAACAATGGTATCTTTTAGCAACTGATGTCTGTCATTCTCTTCTATGTCCTCAGCAAAGTTATGATTTTGTTCTGACAGCAGGAGCTTTGCGCCACTTTTGAAGTCCTCTTTCACGCATATAGTACATTGTGTTAGAAAAACAAATGCCTTCACTCTGGCATCAACTTTAACAGCCAAGAAATAACATGAAAAAAATCCATGTACAGACTCAAAACAGCAAATGGGATTGATTGACATATGTTAAAATAGCTCCTTTTCTGCACTTTAACTGATTTCCATGCCCAATCTTTGAAGACTAAGAAGCACCCAGGAGTGTGAACTCTGCCTGGGCTCCAAAAGGAGGATTCTGCCTGCATGTGTGGTGTGTTAGACAAGAACTTTCTACTCACCTTTGCAACGGACTGCCCTTAGATGCAGAAGGATTCTGGCTCCTTACGCTGATCTCTGCTTACAAACCACTGCAAAAATATGTGTTGGCAAATATCTTTCAAAACCATAGAAATGCTCTGTGGATCTCCTCTAAACATATGGGGGGACAGAGGTTTAACAGACTCTCTGAGAGCACAACTATTTGCACAAAAACCTAACGCAGCCAAATAGATTTAATGAAAGGAAAGAGGGGAATTTTTTCCAATTCATCCACTCTCCATCATGAAGCCATGCTCCCCTCCACATCTTCCCACTGCTCCCCTTCATTGCAGAAGGTGTAGGTCTCTTCTTTGTTGCTGTAGTGCTTTGTCCCTGTGTCACCAGTTCTCTGCTTCTCTCCATCTCCATCTCCATCTTCACATTTAGGGGTATATACATTCTTATTCTCCTCCCTTTCGTGCATTTTTATTTATACTGATCACTAATAAAGTGGTTCCTCAGATTTATGCATGAAAATATTACCTTTTCTTTGCTCATGTCTCTCTTGAAACACCCATCTCCAGCCCTATGTAGCAGAGCAGCTATTCATGCACTAGAAAAACAAATCAGACAATTCCAATGGAAATGTGCAGTCACATTTCAGCTGTTGGTCAGGATCAAAGAGACAAGTCTTGCTACACTTGTTTCTCTTTTTCTGTCTTTTTTACTCTACTTTGAAGACAAGAAGGTAAAACTCCATTAAGTACACCAGAGAAAAAGAACCCAAACAAACCCACAAAGAGTTCTAAGCATCAGTGCATTAAAAGAGTAAGTCAGCAGTACCTTTAGTATGAATCCAGCTTTCCTTAATTGTTTCATGTTGTAGCAGGGAGTAGGTTTTAATAATGCCTAGATCTACTACTTGCTTTTCCAGCTGAACATATACCAAGCTCCTCGGGGCAAAGACAAGTTTCTTGTTCTGTATAGATCTGCTCAGTAAGTAAATAATAAATGGTTTGACTCAGGGGCATTAACGGCAATCAATTTTACCCTATTTTTAATGTGATGATATCAGCTATGTTGTGATGCTGAGTTAGATATGGGCAAATGTCAGTTTCTTATTAGCAATATCTGACAGATTAGACATTGCTTAAACACATTTATGGAAAAGGAGACCTAGTTTTGGGGTTTTTTTGTGTAGAGTATATGGCATATCTGAACCTTATTCTGTCCTGTAGCTCAGTAAGTGGAGCCTCAGTTGCCACCAAAGGGGGTTACTTTCACTCATTACTATTTCTTCTCTCACCTGTACCTAGCAGTAATTTGCATCTAGTAAGGGGATGGTGATAAGAGGTTTTGCATTTGAATTTTCCCTCTTGACCTTTAAACTTCTTAGAAAAACAAATTACTTCCTTTTCTTTTATGGAATAACACCTTTCTAACTGCCACAAACTCCCTGGGGGGAGCAGGATGAGCTGATAGCAGCCCAGGCCAGTTTTCATCATGTGATGCTGAGCCCTGAATAGAGTATCTTTAGTTATTATAGCAGTATACAAAACCAGTGACCTGAGTACAATAGCTATGACCCATATATTGCAGTGTCAAGGAATTTTTCCAGGATACAGTGAGAACAGAGTAACTAGCAGTGTCTTATTTTCTCTGCCTGTGTACAGACAAAACCTTGTGGGTGTGACTTAATAGAACTAGGCCATAGCTTGGAAAATTAACCCAGATAATTAGAGAACAGAGTGTCACATTCTTCTGTGCAGAGGGAAGAACAATATTTCAAAGGGTAGGATTCACAAACCAAAGTACTGCAGATAATTTAGATAATGCCTACTCATTTTTGCAGCTTATGTCCACAGGGTTTAAGGAAGCATACAACGCATGATGTGTTGGAAATGACTGTCTTGTATTTTTTTGATCATTGGCTGCCCAGCAAAACATAGACCTGCCAAACAGAAGCATCAATGTCAGTATTGATGGTCCAATATCACTGGTAGCAGATGATCCACTTATATCTCCATAGTGATGGTGTTGGAGGAATCACATAAGGAGGATTGCAGGTCCTCTGACTGCTTGTCTTTTTACTTTGCTTTTGCAGTCCTAGACATTTCCATTAAAACTGACATTCAATTGAATAAACAGAGGGCTTTAAATCTGATGTTTGTCACATATAGAAAGAACCTTGGTGGTTTAATTTCCTTATAAACTTTTCAACTGGACTGAGGCAGAGGCAGAAAGGGAGGGTTTACAAACTAACTGCAGGTCGTGTCCGTGTGTCTAACATGGGAGAGCACATATTTTGTATTCCAATGTGGCCCCAGAGGATACTGCAACATAACTCATAGACTGCAACATAGACTCTGTGTATGACTCACACAGTGTTTATGCACATCTGAACTATGTACATTTTAATTTATTAAAGAAGTAAACCATACAGCCTACGGAAAAGAAAAACGTCCATTAAGAAACTTGGACTTGAAGAGCATTGGGACTGAGTCTGAGCAGAGAGTTGGCAAGATAATCCAGTGTTTGGTTCCTTAGTTCATCCAAAAATTCAGATGCTTAGGGCTCTATAGAAAGTTATATTCTGCAGAAGTAACATATACTGTAAATAAATCAAGGTAGAATGAATTATTTAATTTCTTTCTGATATTTAGCAGCACATTGACCATCTGATTTAGTGGAAGCAGCACTTGATCAATCTTAGAAAAAACCTCACTCTTCTCTAGCTCAGCTGTGAGACTGTGTCTAAATTTGTATTTAGGATGCCATAGACCATTTGAACCCCCTTTTTCTCGGCAGCGATTTGAAGGGTCAGTGGGGGAGAGGGGTTGATTATATCATACTGCCATCTGGTGATCACTGCCAGAAAATTTAACCTCGAGGAGGAAACCCGATATCCCAACAAGTGCAGGATTTAACTTGTAAGTGGGTGAGAAAGGGGAGAGAGAACGGGGGCAGGGAGCTGCCAGGGCAGGGGCACATCTACAGCCACCTCTCCCTCCCAGCCCCGAGCCCGGGCTGCCTCCCCTCAACCACAGCTCCTTTGAGCGGTGCTGCGCGGGGCTGGCTTTAAATTTAATTATCGGGAGAGCTCTTTCATTCACTCACTAAGAGAACCTGAATATTCAGAGAATAGGGTTTCTTTTTTTTTCTTTTTCTTTTTTTTTTTTTTTTTCTTTTAAGAGAGGCTTAAATACAGTTTCCATGGCAGTTAATCCAACTTTGACCCAAATTAAATTTCAACGTCTAAAAATTCATTCAGCCAGAGAAGGACAATGCTTAGCCCTATCTGAACGAGGCACAGAGCTGTGTGAGAACATTTCTCCTCCCCTGTTTTGCTCTTTGCAGCAGGAACCTCTATAATTGGGAGGCCAGTTGGTGCTGCTGAAACACTTGCCCGGGTGCTGGAAGCAGCCCAGTGACCTTCCCAAAGATCCTGTTCCTACACATGGTCCACTCGGGGCATAAAGGATTTGGTGGCATATTGCAGCCTCCCAAAGCAGGGCTAGGAAAGGCAACCATTCAAAATTATCTTATTTCTGTTTCAAAATGATGATTAATCCATTTTGTGTCCTTCTGAGGAAATAATATTCTCACTGATGCTCACTCTCATAAAACACTATTTTATGACACTATCAGTACAAAACAAGTAATTTAGGTAATATAGCAGTATTTTAGATGATACCTACTATCAAATATAGTATCAAAGACTCTCTCACCATAATGATGCTGAAACACAATAGAGCTTTTATAATATAAAAGAACTTTCCCTACCTGTTATCATGCTGATGGGGACACAGTCCCTGTTTCAGTACTGCCCATAGTGGCAAATTACTTTTAACGTACTATATATTTCAGTGATATCTAGTTAAGATTTCATTATGACATTTCAGTATAAAATATAATGGACATTTCTATGATGTTTTCCTAAAACATTACTGTGGGTGAGATTTTTCACATTAACCACAATTGCAGAAATGACTGATGTTTAAATCTGAAGGCAATTTTAGTCATTATTAAACTTCATTATAAAATAAAGTACGTGGGTGGAATTGTGGTTTGATGCTTTTGTAATTTGCTCTACCTTTCCAATGTACTTTTCAGTTACATTAACTGAATCATTTCGTCTTATAGATGCAAAGATGAAGGAGAAGAACAAAAACATGCCCATTAACTGAAGCAGTGCAAATGTGCATAGTTAATGGAAACCATTTTGACATTTTGTATTTGATTCCATGGTGTGTCTACTCAAACAATTTCAATGGCATATTAGAACAAAATGCTACATTGTGCTCTTCACTAAGAATGCAAGTAATAGACTTCAAAAATTACCTTTCGACTGAAAGTATTATCTGTTGGAAATGAAATGTTTTACATTATGAAAGGCTAATAGCAGTAAGGGGGAGCAGTGGGCTGCAATGAGAATTGAGGCAGAGAGGGTTTTTTGACCCTGTGTTTTCCAAATGCTTGTGTTTTCACAAGTTATGGCAGAATTGCTTAGATAGTGACATAAACTCCACTGTTCAATGGCAATTATTTCACCATGTTACAATTAAAGGCTTCTTATGCAAGATCATGTTAAATATTGTGGCAGTATTTTTTTCTATCACAGATCAGATAAGTCATTGCTTTTGCAAAACCAGTTGCTTTTTTCCCATGATTGAATCCATTCAAAGACCAGATGCTTTGAATCTGCTGTCTGAAACATATTTCAGACTGAAACATATTTCCACTCTGATGCTATAGCAAGGTTTACCTCTTAAACAAATTCTGTGTTTCACCACAGGATAATTTATCTGTTGGCAAGCACATGATAATGTTAATAAGTATTTAATCCTGACTGATGAAAGTATTTTTAATTTCTTGTCATTTTCAGGCCAGGTCAAAATCACTGCATCTTAAATTTCACGTTTGAAACTTCACAGAGTTTCTTCTAATTCATTCTAATTCCCTCAAAAAAATTGCCCTACAACCACTCCTCCATGGCAATACAGCCACTAAACTTAAGAACAGCTGAACTGCAACTCTGAGATGAAACTAGTAAAACAAAAACCTCTGCATATACATTTCAGGTAAGTGCTGATTTTGGCATTTCAGTGAAATGTTTGGCTACAGATTTTTGCCTCATTCAGATACAGGACTGAGTGTTTGGCTGATGGATAGACTGCAAGCCCCTACAAGTTAATTCAGTTTTACAAGAGCTTAGGCTATGCCTGCCTTCCTTCTGTCCTCCTGCCTGCTTCTCTGTGTCAGCTTTTCTTCCCAGGTGATGTCTGGAATTCTACAACCGGCATCAAAAACTTGTTATGATTTCTAGTTGTTATCCTTGATTCACTCCAGGGAAGAAGGTTGTCACTTTTTGGCTTCACTCGATTGCTCTACCATATACGTACCATTTCTGGTGACTATTGCAATTTTTCACAAGAATGAGATATCAGAATTTCAGCACTCGTTATGTATTTCAAAAGAGAACAAAACCTCATTCCCTTTAGCTTCCAGGTCTTCTCTAGTGCACTGTTCCTCAGTCTTTGCTCTGTAAGTCACTTGAGTCTGACAGCCTTAATTTTTAACAAAAAAGTGAAAATACTGCAAATTAAAACAAAAAAAAAATAAACCCCACTTCTATAAACATTGCATTTCATGTAATAAAGAAAAAAAAGAAGTTGAATGAGGTAAAACAGAGCCAAGAGACAAATATTTAACATTTAGGCTAGCTCTTACCATATCAGTGTCAGCTGAAAGGTACAGGTAGGAGCCAGCCAGTGATTCCTATCAGTTCTTGCCTGCAGGCAGAGAGGCCTTCCTTACTAATTAATTTTTTATCATAGTATACATATAATACTCCTAATCCTTGCATAATGGTGAGTGTTTCTATGACGAAGTATTTGTAAATGGAAGAGTGAAATTAATATCTTTAAAAAAAGGGGATGGATTCTTCTTAAAAGCTAAGCACATTATCTACCCTCTTCTGTCCCATTACCATCAGGATTGGGATGAAAGATAGTCTATTAATTTTATTTTGCTAAATGCTTAAGATATCCTTCAGCTGAAAAAGGAGAAGAAAATATCTGCTTTGCTTCTTACACAAATAATTCCCATTGATTGAAGATCTAGTTCTCTGATTTTACTGGATACTTACTTCTTTTATATAGTTTAAGACCCTGTGGAAAATAGAGCCACTAAGCAAAACATCACATATTCAAAAGGTTGAGGCAGTGCATCAGTGTTATTGGTGCTTTACAGCTTTTTTCTCTCTGTTTGTGCATGTGTAGCCTATTGGAAATATCACAAATGTTGTGTCTTACAGTCTTAGGTAACCTGATTATAAAAAGATTTGAAAATAGAAGAGCTCCTAGGCAGTGCATCTGCACACTGAGTGTATAATCTCAGAGATTTATTCACCATGGTGTCACTCATGTCGTAGGCTACCGAAATTCTACTGGTATAAAACTGGACTATCAAACAGGAAAATTAGCTCCTCAAACTCTTTTTATAGAAGCTGAGATGCTTTGTTGTGTTATCCTTCTATCCAGAGCATAAAATATGTATGAGTAATGCAGTTTCTCTTGAGTCATCATGTTGAAAACATTTTGTTAACTCCAGCCGGCATAAAGTAAAGATTTGTTTCCTCAACAGAGGTGGAACTTGGGGTGAGAACACAGGTGAACATGTGGGAAAAAGACTATAAGACAAATTTTGTGGCAGAGGGGAAATCTTGCATTTTTATTATTATCAAAATTAATACCAAAGTCAAATTCAAGCAAAATTATCAGAAAATTATGATAATACAGAAAACAATTTTACATTAACCTGCTATGGATAATTCTAACACAAGCCTCAGATAGAAAGTTGTAAAAAAGTCTTAATACATCTGAAAATATGGTCAGTAAATGTATCTTCAGTGCAGAACCCTTCTTCCATTATTTAATTCTCGGTATGAATCAGCTTTAATACAAAGACACCTTCTATGGGAACTTGATTTGCCAATCAGCCTCTGCACCAATTACAGCTAAACTTCAACCTACTTTTTTCTTACACTAACGCTCACCTAAAATTGTACTTAGACTTGTCTAGCAGAATGAAATATTCTTTACAACTTCTGCTCTTGTCAATGACTAGATTTTGCATTTTCTTTCCTCAGAATTAGAAACTTTATTATTTAAAAAGTATTCTAAAAGCATTAACTAACTCTACATGTCCATTAAGTTTTTGCTCTAGCTTCTTTTTTTTCTAAAATTTTATTTGTTGCTTTTTGGTTCAGGATCAGCCTTTGTTTTTTAGTCTTTGACTTTTAAAAAGACAGGTTGCATAAGGTGGCCATGATATATCAATTGGTTTTGTTGATACAAAAGACAGGGTAGGGCAAGAAGCATAACCATCAGAGCTATAATGACATTTGGTGTTATGACCAAGTTCCTGGTGGACAGTGAGGTTTTATGTGTATGAAACCAAGCACAGACCATTTTCCAGCCATCTATTTGTTATTGAACTAGGTGGTAAATCACCCTCTGGAAAGTAGCAAAGTGCTTACAGACCTGTGACCCATTAGTTTAATATCAGCAAGTTCTCCTCTAATGTAGTCATCTTAGAGATCTGTAATTTTATATTTTGGGCAGTCAGACTTCGGGATCTTCCTGGGTATTCTCTTCAGTGGAAGAGACAGGATCATGATGAACTATTTATCTTCTCTCCTTAAAGCAGTGCAATAATCTTTTATAGCATTCAACTCTGGGGGCTCCAACACAGGAAGGACACTGACCTGCTGGAGCAAGTCCAGAGGAGGCCACCAATTTGACTGGGGGGATGGAGCACCTCTTCTACAAGGAAAAGCTGAGAGAGCTGAGATTGCTCAGCCTGGAGAATACAAGTCTGAAGGGTGACCTAATGGAGACCTTCCAGTCCCTGAAGGGAGTCTACAAGTAAGATGAAGAGGGACTGTTTACAAGGGTATTTACAAGACAAGCTGTAATAGAAACTGAAAGAGAGTGGGTTTGAAATAGATATTAGGAAGAAATTCTTTACTGGCACAGGCACAGGTTTTCCAGAGAAGTTGTGGATGACCCATTGCTGGCAGTGTTCAAGGGCAGGTTGGATAGGACTCTGAGCAACCTGGTCTAGTGAAAGGTGTCCCTGTCCATGGCAGGGGGGTTGGAACTGTCCAACCTTTAAGGTACCCTTCAGCCCAGGCCTT
>VZTN01002289.1:1895-16379 GCA_013400515.1 Erpornis zantholeuca | reverse complement strand
TATGATCAGTACCACAACCCTAGATATTAAATTTTTATTATCTTCTTTATGCCCATGGCAAAAAAGTGACAGGCCTTACTGGAATATGACTTTTGGCAACACTATGGAGTCATCCTGGCTTTAGGTCACCCTGTATTGGTTTCATATTTAAGGCTTTATGTTATCAGCAGTTTCATTTCAATAAGCTAGTAATAGGACCCAAAAATCCTACATATCAGCAGAAAGATTCCTCAGTGTTGCAGCTATCAAGAAAAACAAGCATTTAAGAATTAATACTGTGAAAGAATAAGCTCCAAGAAATCCCATTCTCAACACAAGTTCTATTTCATTTGAAGCCCCTTTTTAGCTACAGCAGCTTTGAGTTGGCTTTTGACATATCGAGACTGTGTTTTTAGCTGGAGTGTCATTCATAGTGTCCAAATGCTCTGGACCTATAATTGCAAGGGAACCCTGTTCTCAAGGAAGATGAATTTGTAGCATGTTAAATCACAAGTTTGTTGTAGTATGAACAGGGCTTTTTCTGTAAGGGTCGATCTCAGAAGAAATGCTCTCTTCTGTATCTTGTAGTGCACAACTACACACTGAAAAAAGTATCTTTTCATGCCTGAAACATCTGTTGGAATATTGAGCCATGGTAGAAGGGCATAATTTTACCCTCATAAGTGGTGGGGTAGATGTCAAGTGTGCTCCAAGTGGAGAATTCAGATGTAAGCCAAGCTAAACAAGGCTGAAAGGCTGAAATTTAGGTGGGTCCTGTGCTATGGGACACACCAAAAGCAAAACTGATCAGGAAATCCTGTTTTGGGCTTAACTGTCCTTGTCTGAAAATACTTCCTGAGTGAAGACTTTCAGGAGACTTAGAGAAATCTCTGGGTTCTAAAACAAGAGTATTCTAGATGTAGAACTATTCAGTGTAAGGCAGGCCTAATGAACTGGTTTCAGGGGAAATTTAAATGAAAGAGAAAGATTAGGCACCCCTGATATCAGGTGGTAGCCTACTGAGGATTTTTCAGATCATAATTTTGAGCTGAGGCATTCTTTACTGGATGCAGACTTATATCAGTAATCTTCTACATAAACTTAAAAGGTTCTGCAGCCAATTCTTTATAATTCTTTAGTTCTTACAGAACATAAGGTTTCTCAAAGACATACATATCTATATATACTTATAAGAAATATTCACACAGAAGTTTTGCATTCAGAAAACTTTGTATAGAAGAACATGTTTTAGTGGTGAACATGGTGGTTGAACTGGATGATGCTAGAGATCTTTTCCAACCTTATTGATTCCAGGATTCTATGATTCTATATGATATCAAACTTCACCGGACTAGTTAGAGAACTATAAGTAGCAGTATTTTATATATACAAAGATGTTAAAAATAAGGAAAAAAGTGTGAAATATTCCTCTCTGAGGTCAGACACAACTCTACGCCTCCTAAATTTAAGAGTTAATTCATTAAAGGAACAGAGAGCAAAGACTTTAAGTCTTAGTTCAGCTTTCTGTGTTTATGGAATAGACTGCTTTAGCATTTTCAGGAACAACTTTTTCTGGTTTTATTCCAAAACAGAATACTTATAAACCAAGCACACAGAAATTCAAAAAACAAATTCACAACTGTGCACTTACACTATTATTAACTTAATACTATGCTGCCATTAATTTTTAAAGAAAAAAGTGAAGCATCATTCATTTCAGAAAACTATTAAGTTAAATATTTGCTCCTAAAATTCTTATAATAGACAAATACAAATGATTTTAAAAATGAATAATATTTTGGAAGTCCTTATATTTTGGCTTTCCACTTTCTTATATGTAAGAAGCCTTTGTTTCCATGGCATTTTCATTAGGTAATTTCTAACAAAGCTGTTCCATTGTGATGATCCAAATTGGCATTTGAAAATGGTCTGGAGCGAGCTTCAGAGTACAAACTGTCCAAGGTCTACTCAAAATTTATCATGTCTCCACCCTAGAGAAAAGATTAACTGTAAAGAGATCCAGCTTTCATGGCTGTCTGTGTAGAGGTGACGCTCTATGCTGCAGTGCTTCACTGGCACAGTCTTGCTAGTGAGTCAGAGCTTTCGTTAGCAAGAGAAGGAGAGCAGACATGTTTCTTTCACTCTGCCTTTCAAACTCTCTGTTTGTTGCTTTGCCTGTTAAAGACTCACTTAGTTTCAAGCTCCAACAGAGATTTCTCATTAGCCAGAGCATCAGAACACCACAATGGTGTAAGTTCCATATCATTAAATCTTTGATGCATCTGTAAAGACTACTGACACCACCTGTCACAGCTGTGAAGGAGATATTTGTCCATGGGAGGTTTGTATTGCACTGTGAATTTCGATCAAACAGGTCCTTTTACAACCATCACGTTTGGCTGCCATCAAAGGTAGGTCAAATGGGGTGCTGCACATGAAACCTCTTGGCCTATTTCATTTGCTGGAAACTCAAATCCAGGTTAAACTATAGTCTCACACATCAAAATAGCCAAGTCTGTTTGTGCTCACTGCACATCCAAGGGAAATGCCTTCTAATTTAAACTACCCAACTAGCAGTTGGGTTGACTGGGGTTTAGTCCAGGACCTTTTTGTCCTGATGTAGGTCTTCAACAGCAAGTTATGCAATTCTTTTCTAGGTATGTTTCACCTTTGTTTTCAAAATGCATAAATTAGATTAACTAGTTCATCAATACGTTTTGCATATTTGCAATACCTAAATTAGGAGCAAACTTACCTACCTTGTTTTCCTGCTGTTGAGTTTCCAAACTCATAGAAAAGCAGTATTTTGTTTCTAATATTAAGTTGTATGTGTTGATTTGATATTGATTTTCAGATAGCCTCAGAGGCAGCATAATAGAAGTGCAAGTTATTAATTTCTTTAGCACTAGACTATCAGACTATTTTCAGTATATGAAAGATTAGAGAACATAGGAAAAACCTGTATAATAACTCAAATTTACAGGATGTCCACCTTCATCTGGTTCTTACCTGGAAAAATCCTGTGGTTTTTAGACACACTGCTGTTGTGTCTCAGGAAGAAAATAACCATATTATTTGCAAACTGAACAATGGAACTAGAGCTGATGAAACGTTTCTGAAAATAAAGGGAGAAACCCCCTACTTTCAGCATTTGAAAAATCACTCTTGGCCTAACTCTGACACACACTATAGGAAAACATAAACCAAAGAAAGATGTAACAACCTTGGAGAAAAGCAAGCTAGCTTGAGAAAGGGGTTGCTGTGAAGAAATAATATCTGTCAGTCTGAGCCCATGTCCTGCTAGAGGCCACCTTGGGTGCAGTCCCCTACTGGACACGGAAGCAGCTTCCACATTATGGGCACAAGATTTTAATAGATTAGGGCCATGTATTTTCATGTATTGTATTCATAGTGTGAAGTCAAATTCTGAAGACACCTAAACACCCCTCCAATTATTTCAGTACCTTGCTCGCACTCCACCTGGTGACTTATGTGCCCAGCTTTTTCTAACTTTGCACCCAAAAAATAAACAACTGACATTTGGAAATGAAAATGTTTCTTCATAATACAGAAGGATATTTCCCACATCCTCCCCCAGGGGTGCATCTCCCTATACTGGCACAGAATTGGTTCTTGTTCATGGAGAATCGATTGTAAACTATTTGTACTTTTTCCTCATGCCCCAAATTTCACAGCTTCAAGGATGAATCTGCTGTAGATTTAGGATCTTGTTGAGCAGTTTATTACAGTTATTAGATTAACACTACTATGTGTAGATTTATACGTGGAGGAGAAAAAGGGTGCTGTTTAAGGGTGCTGTTCTGCTTCTTGTTCCTAATCTGCCTCAGAGTTCATTTGAATATCCTTGCATGACACTGCATTGTGCCAGGAAAACATTATCTCCATGATCAAGGACTAAATGCATCAAGGTTCTTAGACACTTCACTACCAGCAAGTCTAAACTTAGATCATCAGAAGTCCATCGGCACCAATATTTCTGCCTATAAAATCCACTACATTTCTGTCACTCAGAGCTATGCTCATCATGCTGATGACAGGAAAGGTGTCTTTACCTTTGAAGAACACACAGGAGGAGGAAGTGTTCACTATACATCCCTCAAAGGCCTCCTTTCACTATTTTGCTACTGGGAATTGGAAAAAATGTCTCAGAAAGTGTGTTAACTAGATATTTCTAAGATGACTCTTCCTTTCCTCTCCCTAATGAAGCAGCATGACTTTGTATATAACAAATACTCATCAACAAAGCATAATTAGAATTAATAAGACACATAATTAAAATGTCAGAAATTATCAATGTTGTAATATTGAATGCTCAGCTGCCTGTTGGAAATAAAGCACATGTGCTAAAGTGAAAATTACAATAAATGATTTTTTTATTTTTTGTATGGTGTGGGAAAAGTAGAAGTAGAAGCTCTCTTTAAAAAAATTATTGGTAGGAGACTGGGAATAGTCTTTATAAAAGATTATCATGATGTCACACTCAAAGAGAAGAGAGTGCAGCTCCTGGGAAAGAGCACTGACTACCCTTACAAGAGTTTGATCCTTTAGATCAGTGATTAAAGTTTTGCTCAGCTCAAGGTCTACTTTTCTGTTTGAACTAAGTGCCATCAGCTACCAGTGTACCCAAGTGTCTTCCCTTTTCTATAATCTAAGAATTGCTTTAGATTCCTTTATGGCTTTCAGAGCTGGACCTCTTATTTATGAAGCCTGCGACTGTTCTTCCACTGATTTATAAACATTTTTTATCGGCTGTCTAGGAAACATTCTGATAGGCAAACTAAATATAATTTTAAATGAACCTACAGAAAAATCCTTCTTATGGCATACATTATCAATAGAATATGAAAAATCTTCCTGCCTATCCTGTCCTGCTTTGCATATATCCCTGTATATAAAACTCATTAGTTTTACCTTTCCCAATACTATTCAACAGGAGGATGCTTTCACTTACCCATTTTGTGTGCCACTCCAGCTGCCATGAGAGATGCTCTGACTAGTTAAAGGTCTCAGATAGTTATTTTTAAAAAATTTGGGTGATTCATCAGTGAAGGGTATCCTTGATAAATCTCAACATTTGTTACAAATTTTCCCTTGTAAGTTTCTATTCCTTTTCCAATAGTAAATAAATTATGACAGTGGGTTATTTGGACATTTTAACAATGGCCAGGATTTCTTGGCCTAGATGGGCAGAATTGTCCTCTTCCATCATGGTCTGTGACCTGCAGCATCCTATTCCTGTGACATTTAACAGAAAGTCATACGAAATCTCATGTGCTTTGGAATTGTAGCTGAAACTCTCTGAGGCTTGTACTGAGCTAAGTGGATTCATAGTGATACTCTCTACAGGGTGGAGGTGGGACTGGAAGAAAGAGCTCATCTCCGAAAGGTTACACAGGGTTACAGAGGTCATGTGGGCACTCAGCTGTTCTCAGACTACTGAGGAAAATTTTCATCTCTTTCCCACCTCTCCCCTTTGGCAGTTGATAAAGAGCATAAAATTTGAGTTTTGTGTCAGGTTTTAATAGGTTTCTTTTCACTTATCTCCTAGTTTTTAGTATAAAAAGTCATTGGCATTGTGGAGTTGGTCCATTTCATTTTTCCACTTATCTTGAATGTCTCCACCCCAGACAAGGTGCACTGCAGGAAAACCCTCTGCAACTGACATCTAAACATCAGATTTCCTGAGAGGTTTGCCTGTGAGTATAACAAGTTCTTTTCTTTTGGCCTGTATAATTGTGTGACTGCCCAGAAAGAAAAAGAATAAACTCTCCATTCCTATTGGATCTTCCTGAAAATGTTAGTTACTGTACCAGACTGAAAGAAAATACTTTTCTCCTAAAAATATTAATATACCAAAAAATGTTACTACCTATATGGACTGCATACATGCACATCTAACTGTTACTTTTCCCTCCCAAAAAGTCATACTGCATGGATTGCACTTTTGTACTTCCTCAAGAAATCAGGATTGATCTATTAGCTTTGGAGAACCTTTGGGAGATACTGGATGAGTGGTAAATACATAGTCAAAAAGAATCCATAGCAACATTTGCAAACCATTTTATAACAACACTATTACAACTTGAAGAACAACTGAAAATTTAAACTTGGAACTATTGGTCTGTCTCAGGAAGAAAGTGGGAGGGAATATGTGCTACTCACCCCCACAAGGACAGTTTTCTTTAGCTAAATTTCCCCAAGGATTCTAGGAGCACCCCTTGCAGATAAACCCTATGGTCACTTCCATCTGAATATGTGGGAAAACTCCCTCCTCGTCTTAAAGCTAGCAACTGTTTTAGTCATGGGTGGGTGGGAGAGCTGCTTCAGTTAACATCTGCAAAGCCTAACCAGCCTAACCCACTCCATTCTGGGTTCTGTGTCTGCCAGGGGCCCACCTCCAGTGCCTCCAAGAAGGGTGTAAATCCCCTCTGGTGCCTATCACCCTCCATATTTCCCCCTCCGTATACACCAGGTGCTAAGGTTTTACCAAGCTGCAACTTTGATAAATAAAGGTATCTCTAAGAAATGGGGCTAAAGGGACAACACATCACTAGTGAATTTATTTAACATTAATACTTGTTTCTCTTTTTCAGTTTTCAGCTCTCTGAAAAACCTCATGCTTTCCTTTTCACAGAAGATAGGAAGCTTTCTGTTTCATTTATTTTTTAAAAAATTGGTCTACTTTTCCTTGTCAGTTCCTTGAACTATTCCCCATCTTTGCTGAGAACTCTTTCTCACCAATGGAAGTGGAAAAAAAGCTGGGGCAGAAGATCCTCTGGATATTATGGAGGATTTCCCATGACTCTCACACAGTGGGTCAGTACATTTTGAGGTGGTTCATGGTGACAGTGGAGCCTCAGACATGGGAGTGTTCTCCACAGCCGAGACCCAAGAGGGAGAGAAGCTCTGTGCAGGGATCATAAACTGCACCTGGCTGGAGCCAGCAGCTGCAGGACTGCTGCTGCTGTGGGGTCTTCCCAGGGGCAATGCGGGGAGGTTACTCATACAAAGAATGAGCTGTCTCTGCCTACAGGCTACAGAGCTGCCAGGCTGAATGGGTGGTACTACCTGAAGGGGTTAAGGACAAGAACATTATGGGCCATATGCCAGTCATTTTTGATTGATAATAGATGTTTGTACATTTCATGCTGCTCCTTTGGAGACATGCCTAGAGAGATGAGATGAGGTCCCAAAGGAATAGAAATTTTGATTTCTGCCTCATCATACAGCCTACCTCTTTATTAAGAATGTGATCTTATTCAAGTGTACAAAATACCAGGGATGAAATAATTGGCTAAGTCCATAAAGTCACACTAATGGCTATGAGCATGGGTATGGATCACAATCTAACTGTATGTGTTTAAAAAGGTTTTCTTCCTTGAGCATTCAGATGGTGTGGTATTTATAAAATATCCTATATTTTTTGTTGTATTTAGAATACCTCCCCTCATCTTGTTTCATATGTTTATCTTTGTTTTTAAACTAATATTACTGAAGCAGGGGATGCATAACTTATGGGAAGAATGATCTTCATTTAACACCTAAAGAAGCATGTTACAAGCAGTTACCACAAAGCTTTGCTTTTTCATAGGCCTTGCAAGCAACATCTGTGCATTAACCAGGCTTCTGTAGGTGTGTTGCTTTCAAAGTAGAGCAAATGACTAAAAAGGCAACCCCACCGACCCTTGTCTCTGGGTTATCTTTTGTAGCCTTTTCTCTCCCATCATTTACTGTTTCAGTATGATTGTCTGGAACTGGATGGATCTGAGCTGCCAAAACCACCAGCAAGGTTACGTGAAGAAAGTAGCTGTACTGCCTTCCTCAGCCTACACACTGACTCATTAATATGTTTTTTGAAGTCCTGGGAGCTTTGTCAAGAAGTCTGTGAAGGAATCTTCAAAAAGGAACCTACAAGAGATAACCACTGAGAGAATGTGCAAAGCAAGTACATATTTGGCAGACTGGCAGAAGCTGTAGAACAGTTTCTTGCTAATTGCTCAGATAACATAAAGTTCAGGAAATGATGCTGGACTAGAATACTATAAAATAAAAAGCATGTTTTTCAACTGGAAAATAATTTCTGGGGGAAAAGAAAGTAATTTTGGCAGCCATAACAGTTTCATGAACAGATCATGCTCTGTTTATGCCCTATGCTAAAGAAAGGTGGAAGGACAAAAGACCAAGTTTTGAAACATACAAGAAGTACATGAGATTTCTCTGTAGTTCTTAAATTGTTTTGTTGTATTGATTTTGATAGAATAAACAGGCTTCAAAAATGTTTACAGGATGAACACTAACTAATCAACTAAGGTTCAAATTTTAATTACAGAGGACTTGAAAGAACTCTTTAGTTCCACGACATAACATTATCATTATAAGTATTTTAATCAAAGTTAAATATTATGCAGAAGAAGGAACAAAAGACAAAGTATTTGTAACATAAAATAGTAATTAAGCCTTTTAATAATTCCTTATTCCCATTTCCTTCTAAAACAGAGAATATTTGAAGGAAAAATCTGACAGATTTTTCAGAAAATTACTGACAGAATTTCAGATGTTTTATGGGAAAGAGAAATGCATTCAGGCTTTGTCTGCTTTATTGATGTTAGAGTCCTGAAGGCAGTGTGAGAATAACAAATGCAAAATGTGTAGAAAATAATAACCAATACTGTAATGAGAATATTGGCTTCTGGTTCTCAATTTAACTTTCCAGTCTTACCTCCTAAAAATATAATCAGAATAGCACAAGTTCTTGCTAACTGCTCTTATACCTAGCAAAATCCCTACCTCATTGTTACTGTGTCATTTTATTCATATTCATATTCATATTCATGTTCTGCATGCTACTGGCCTTTTAGATCACTAAGTCAGACTTGTGCTAAACAGTACACAAAAAAAACCCACAACTGAGAACCAGTTCTGTGCTGTAGTTTCTTCAGGACTAAAGTCACCAAGAGAGATTTTGCTGCTATCTGGATGGTTCTCTGTAGCTCAGGATGGAAAAAGTTACTGTGTAAAAGAATATGACAGAGGAATGAAGTTCCATGGTGCAGTTTGACATCTATGGGAAGGATGTTAGAATTCACTTTCTTCACCCATTCCCTAGGCATTATTGAGAAAACAAAATACAACGAATAAAATAGACTACTTTGTCTTTATTTTCCCCATTAATGATGATTTATTTCTGATATATTAATTTTGCACCCTATATTTCCAATTTCAGTCTCTGTGTTTACCATATATATTTTGAGAACTGCATCAGAAACATTACAGTTTTATTTGCTTCACTCTAAGTTTCCATCTTTTACCTCTAGAGGGTTTTGTTAACATTTTTATGTCCTATGGTGTTTAGTGCTTTTGTTGCTTTAGACAGCAAAAGTATGTGTTAGGTTCTATGTGCTAGCCACCTTTTGGAACAGCATGATTTTCCCCGAAGTTGTTGATTATATGTGTCCATACATCCATGATTTAAACAAGATGGGATGCATGTAATTTACATAATCAACTCAGTGTACTAATTAGAAAAGCTGCTATATTCAATATCCAAGAAAAACCATGCCAGGCTAACACAAGGATATGGAAAACATCTGCTTCTCTAATTAGTAGACATCTTCCATTTATTCCAAGTGTTGGAATAAGGGTTTTGCTTATTCCAACTTTCATGTGTCAAAGGGTTTTGCTATACCAAAGATTAGTGACATTTTGATCTGGGAAGGTGAAAAATAAGATACCTTAACTGGTACTGCACAGAAGGCTGTCTTTTACAGAGTAAACAAGACACTATACTTAATTCCTCCTCAAAGAATGAAGTACAGGCCATATAAAGCTGCAGAATACAGTCATAAAGAAATAAGCCATATATGAATATTTTTGGTGATGCTATTTAGAAGAAATTGTTTAAAAATAGCCTTTTCAGAATTCTGTGATTCTATGGATGACATAATAAATGGTGAGGTTACAATTCCTCTTGTTCCAAGCATCTGTATAAAGCACATTTTGGAAAAAGCACCAGTATTAATTTCTTTGTCAAGAAATTTTGTCCATATTATTACTATTTTTTTAAAAATCAGATTTTTACAAACATTTACTACAAGACAATTGATCTAAGCATCAAATGGTTTTTGCAGTTATTTTCTGCTTCTTCCCCAAGCCTTTAAGTGTTCTCCAAAACTTTTGGACAACATAGGATTCCAGTACAGGTTTCCCCAAAGTCATGTGTAAGGAAAGTGTCAGCATAGTTTTAGGCATGAATCCCCAGATTATGCACTTAGAAACACATAATTTCTTCTTGACTTAATATTTCACATGGAATTCAGATGATGAATAAAATTCAGCTGAAAAACAGAGACCTTGCAGTGTGCTGATTTTGGTTTTATACTATGCTATGCCATTGCTATTTACCAAGTCATGCAATTTAATGTGCCTCTTTGCATTTATTGATATTTAGTATTCTGGTCAATCTTTGAATTGAGAAGAAAATGTATTGTTTAGTTCTGGATAATTTAAAGAAATATGAGTAGAACTGGGCTGATCTAAAGGCAAAGGAGATATATGTTGTCCATAGATCTCCTCAGACTGTACTCAGTCCTACAGAAAATGCATCCAGAAGTGATTGAATAGTTTGTATTGGAATAAAACGTAAAGATCACCTAATACCAATCCCCCTGACATGGTCAGGGATGTCACTCACTAGATAAGGTTGCCCAGGGCCGCATCCAACCTGGCCTTGAACCCTGCCAGGTAAATGTCTCTGACTAAAGCCTTTCCTATGTCATCTATTCTAAACCTTCCCTCTTTCCATTTAAAACCATTGCATCTTGTCTTCTCACTATTGGCCTCTTTAAAAAGTACATCTCCTTCCTTTTTATAAAACCCTTTAAGGTACTGGAAGGTTCAATGAGATCTCCCTAGAGCCATCTTTTCTCCTTTCTGAACAATCCCAGCTCTCTCAGCCTGTTTTTGAAGGAGAAGTTCTCCAGCCCCCTGATCATATTTGTGGCACTCCTCTGGACCTGTTCCAGCAGATCCATGTCTTTCATGTGCTGAGAACCCCAGAGCTGGATGCAGCACTCCACATGGGGTCTCACAAGGACAGTGTAGAGGGGCAGAATCCCCTCCCTTGACATTTGATGCAGCCCAAGATAGAGCTGGCTTTCTGGGCTGTGAGCACACACTGTTGGCTCATGTCCAGCTTTTCAGCCACAAGAACCCCCAAAGCCTTCCCTACAGGGTGGCTCTCAGTGAATTCATTAATGCCTGGGATTGTCCCCAACCTGTCACTTTATGGTCATCTTTAAACAGTAAGAAAAAAAGAGTGTTGTAGTTATCTAAGTGTCTTTCTTAATGAACATCCATGTCTTTAAAATAAATATAGTGCTTTTACTGTATTAACTCAGATAAAACATTGATGTGGGGTAAAGACTGTTACTGGGATACCACTCTTTTCACCTTGAAGTCACTAGTTTTAACTCTTTTTTCCAGTGGATAAAAGGAGTTTGCCAGTGCATTTGTGTACTGGCTTCCAGGCCAGCAAAAATGTAGTTTTCTGCACTCAACCAAGTATTTATATTTCTCTTTCAGCAGACTGGATGGGGACAGGATCTGAGCCTGCCTGGGAGACCCCAAACTCTCTGGTGGGATAAGGCAGTGGGAGTGTGTGTTTGTGGGGGAGTGAGCAGGCACCAACAAATCTCCAGCCCTCCATCTGCAGCAATACCTGTTGCTATTCGTTCTTTTAGGGTAGAGAATGATACAAAGATATTTTTGATTTTTCTTCAAGTCCTCCTCTGTCTCCTCCCTGAGTCTTATCTGGACTAGAAGGAGGGAGAGGAGGTAAATGCTCCCTGTCTGCTGGAACAGTCTCACACTACTTCCCTTCTACCAGGCTGCACCTTTTTTTTTATGACTGTGATACAAAGACATGAGACAGACATTTTTTCTCTGCAAGGCTTTCTGCTTAATTAAAGGCCTATTGTGCTCAAGCTAACTCTGGGTTTTAAGGAGGGCTCTGTTTAAAATCAGGGTAATAGGTTATTACAATTCTAGAGAAGAGCATTTGCAGGGAAATATTTTGCCCTGGTTAAAATTTTTGTGGAATACCACAAAATACAAAATAGATCCCTTAATCTCAGTGGATATCTTGAAAACTTATTACTAAAATATATATAAATGTGTAAGTAGTATTCATTTTCTGAATGTTGGCTTGTTGTAAAATTCTGTTTTCTTTTCATTTCATACTGTTGTAAATAAACTGAATCTGTACAGTAGGTTTTTGTCAGACTCCCAGAAAGACAATTTTATTTTATAGCACATCCTAGACTGACAGCCAGAAACTGTTCTGCACCACCTCAGTACAAACAAAATTAGCTTCTCACAATATTTTTGCAGATGTTAAAGGTCATTAATAGAATGAAACCAGATGACTAAAGCAATACATTTGGAATGATTGGGTTTTATTTTTCTCTCCAGCTTAAAGACACAGAGTCCTCTTTTCTTGACTACTTGGCTGCATTTCAAATGTTCTTTTTTTTTTTTTCCCTATTTAATGGTTTCCAAAATCATAAAAGCGAAAGTAGTGGGGATATGTATTTCTTGGCTTATGCAACCTCACTTGCGTGAAAGATTTGGGATTTTTTACAGAGATGAATAGAATATTAACTGTTCAAACTACACGTTCCTGGAACAATTGCCCAATCTCTACATTTCAATCAAGGTCACACTTTTGTAATGATCAAAAGAAAGATGGATAGCAGATGCAAGAAAAACCATCTTCTAAATGCAACTATATTGAGGAATAAGAGAATTAATAAAGAAATAAATCCCCTTAAAAATGAAAATAGTCCTACAGATTTTGGAGTGCATTGTTTAAATGTGAGACAATGTTGATAACAACTGAAAATTAACTTTTTTTTTATTTCTATAGTATGCCTATGTCATTGTGTGATTACTGTTTCGTGGTTTATCTAGATAATAATGGAGAGTCTTATTTACCTTCTAATTTTAAAATTTTGTTGCTGCATATTCAATTCTGCACCCATCAGTTTAGACTAAGCCATTAAGATGCTCCTGAAATAAAATAGAAATAATAATTATTTATACAGCAATAACAGTATCTTAAATGCTTTAAAACACACAGAGTATGTTGATTATGTTGATTCTTTCAAGAATTTTCAATATAAATAAAAAATCACAAATCAGGCCCAGCTTGAAACCTAAGAGAGATGATAATTCATGTATTCCTTACTAAAGGAATGCCTTTAAAAGAAGTGTGCAAAGACAGAAGTGTGGCTACTCAACCTATGCAGGATTCGGTGTTATTAGGACATGGGGAAATGAAAAAGCAAAGAAGGTAATGTGAAGGAGTGATGCAGTGGGTTTCAATGGGAAAATGAAGAGGAGAAAGGTTGGTTTAAAGCCCAGAAATGCAGAGAGGAAGTGGTAAAATCTGTCCTGTTGGTAAGGATGCCTTAAGAAGCCTTTCCTTACCTTAATAAAGTTAAGAAAATTCTTTCTTAGGAAGAACGTAGGCTACAAGATAGAGTGGTTTCTTATCTTGATTAATGCAAATTCTGGACAAAGACTCCAACTCTACATTCAGGCAACAAGATAAAACAGATTTTTGAGATACTGGAGAGAAGAAAACTGAGGCCTGAAACTAAGCATTAAAGAAGTATCAAGCACGAAATTATTTCTGAAGCTGAATGAGCAGCAAGATCATAAATGTATTTGAAATAGGAGAAAAGGGAAAGGGGAGGCTAAGTTATGGTGAAGAGAGGGAAGTAATTTCATTTTAATATAGTCTGTTTTAGATAGTGTTGGGATCTTCAGTTTGAAAGCCTGGGGAGACAGCCAAGGAGGCTCCAGTGAATGACTAGAGACAGGATTTGGCAAAGAGAAATAAAACAGTAATTTGATATCAGAGGCTACAGAACTGGTAGTTGAGCCCTGTTACTAGTTCAGTTAGAAAGGGGTGCCACGGAGGAGAGAAGGCCAAGAATAAAAAGCTTTGAAGATTCTTTAAAACCTTATCTTCTCAGATTAAGGTACTTGAATGTACAAGAGGGAAATGCGTAAGTTAATAAGCATAGCCCAGTGAAATAGCAAAAGAAACAAATGAAAAAAAAAGCTGTGGCAATCCTTCATTCACTTTCTGAAGAATAAATAGAAAAATGTCCCATTTATCTGTCTAAAAATAAATAAACATATTAAAAAAATCTTTCCAGAGCCTTTTTTCCGGAATGATGGCAAATAGTGACTAGAGGTTCTATACCTTGAAATATCACAATATGGCAAATTTCCTGTGCTATTTATTGTAAAACAATTGCTTTGAATTTTGTAGCACATGCCAGCATCATCCTGAAGCTGGATATTTTTGTTAGGAAATAATTGGAAATGATATTTTTTTCTTTTTGGATTGCTTTATTTTTCTTGAACTGGATTAGGAGGATTGTGAAAATCTTCTGTCTGACTAGATCTAGCAAACAA
>VZTN01002288.1:14537-32529 GCA_013400515.1 Erpornis zantholeuca | reverse complement strand
GCGCAGACTGAAAATACAGATCTTGAAACAGGTCCAATCAGCTTTTAACAGAGTTTATTAATTTACCATTGTTATACCAACTCTTGTTCCTGCAAATCCTTATGAATCAACACCATTTCGTAACCAAAATGAAAGTATACAGGTATTTCAGCAATACATGAAATAGTTCACATAACTAATTGTTCACAGGAGTAAACTCAAGTGGAAAGATACTATTTCTTCCAAATATACCTGTTGCTTTGTACTGTTCATTGTCCCTTGCTTTGAATTTAAATGGTCATTTACCTTTTTTTAATTAAATGATAAATTTCTGCACACACTCTTTAATCTGAAATGTTAAAACACTGAAGACTTTAAATGATAAAGGAAAAGAAACTGTAGCTTCTCATTAATAATATCAATAAAGCCTGATACCATGCAGCAGCAATGCTATACATTCTCATTCTAACAAAACTAAGAGAAAACTTTTAGACATGCTAGGCTGAACAGAACATGAAACTGAAAATTACAGGTGAAGTAAATTATTGTATTACTTTGCATAGAAAGGTAACAAATTCTTTGGCATTGGTTTTCATTTTGGTCATCCAACAAGGCTATTTCTATAGCTCTTAAAACAGAAAACTAAAAGTTTTGGCAAGACTGTGAACAACATTATTTTTTATGTTGAGGTTTTGTTTGTATGCAAGACAAATGAGAAAGACTGCTTTCATTATCATTGTAGAGAAAATTGGTTCTGTTTGAGAAACCTGAAAACATGGATATTTTATATCCTTTGGATAAAACCTTTGGATATTTTATACAATTAGAAAGTAAAATAAAAAGGGTTCATTTTGTCATGTCTCTTTAAATCTGTACTATTGGTCTTGCCTTGTCTTTTCAGTGGAAACCTAGTGTTAGTAACATGGGCAACCTGCTGTGGCCAGAACAGTAGTTTCATAAAACAGGGTAGTGGTAATGATGTCTGTGAACCCCATGGAGATAGCCTGAATCTTCTGACAGTTGTTTAGTGAAATTAAGTCTTTTTTGCTTGGAAATCTTTTTATTTCACTAATTGAGCTGTATTCTTGTGATGATGTAATACACGGTTAAAACTTACGTCTGTATTGTGTAATTTTTAGTTTCAATCTCTGTGTTCCTGATCTGTTTATTTACTGAGAACAATTACCCTTTTACATAGCGTTATATATTTTCACTAGCTGAAAAAGCCCTTGGAAGTTAAAATAATTAAGTATTCTATCATACTGACAACAAACCTTACCTGATAAAAATCTGAACATTAACTAAAAGGTAGAGTTTGTTCTACAAGAAAGGTTGGTATGTGTCACTAAGTACCACAAATGGTTTTACATGGAGCTAATTGTTCCATTTGTCTTAACTCAAATAATTAGGAGATCTGGCCACTAGGCCTGCCCACTGTGCAGTATCTTTTTGTCTGCTTCAAGCTGCAGTGTAACAAGAATTGAGGCTTGGAGCTCATCTTCATCCCACAAATAAAGTTAGTGCATCCAGATTTGGAAAATGACAGCAGTAATATTCCCATAGTAAAGCTGGAGCTTAGCCCTGTTATACTTATTAAAAAGCCTATTCATACAAATTAAATCCATTCCATATCCTGGCCTCTGATGACAGCTCCATTTTTTTTCTTGTCTGGTTTGAATTACCTCAACTCTGTACCCAGAAAGAATTTATCCCTTTCAAGAGACTTCTCAAACCTATAATAAATTCACATGGGTCATCCCATCAATGTGGTGAATTTGCATTATTATTTCATTATGAGAAGGAAAGAAAGAGGATTAGATCTCTTGCAGTGTTGGCAGCGCCTAAATCAACCCGAACACATGATTAAAGCTGGCATTTATGACTTTAACTGTCAAAGAAAACTAATTGTAAACTGAGAGCTGTGGATAATTATGGTCTTTTTTATTACACCGTTTTTCTCCTATTTATCACAGGATAAACTACAGACGATACTATTGTTTGCATTTAGCTCTCGGTTACTTGGAGCCTATTTATGCAAATGAAAATTGATCTAGATTCTCAAATTGATGGGTCTATGTTAACTTACTTTCAATCATGCTGTAAAAACTCTGAAAAAGGTGACACTCATACAGCAATATTCATGGCAGTGTATTTTGTATTTTCCTGATGCTAAGTACCTTTCGTTTTTAGTGTCTGCCTGGTTAATTTGTTTCTCATGAATGCTACTGAATAAGTAAGCTACTTAAACTACCTTCTCACATGAGATATTTTCTTTTTTATCATCACTCATATGTTGCTTGTGTGAACTGTTATCTCACAGAGCTGTATACATCATATTTTAATAAACTACTTGTACATTTTTAGAGAAAGGAGTCCCTGGAACTCAGGAATAGAAGTTGTGATAGTAACAGTTTTATTGTGTTTTGTTGGAAAAACAGCTACAGGAGTAGTTATAATAGGTGTTTTTTTGGGGGTTTTTTTTGGGTTGGTTTTTTTTTTTTTTTTTTTTTGACACTGTTTCCAATTTTTTTTTACTCCCTCTCGAAAAAAAGTTCAGATAGAAAAGATTAGATATGTCTAGAGCTGGAAATTCTGGGTGTTGCAGGTTATGCAAGGTGAAATTTTTGCGCTTTTCTTTGGTTCATGTTAAATAAAGCCCAGGACACACTGACTGGGGAATCTAACCTTTCAAAAGAGGAATAAAAAAAGGGGACATGAATATGGAATCAAATGTATGTTTCATATGTAATTACATCATATGTAATGTTTTTGTATAGAAAAAAAAAGTATAGGAAATAAATTTATGATGTTTGACAGTAAAGGAGCTTTGACTGACTAACACATATCTACAAGGCAGAAAACATGTTTTTACATGGTAATGTAGAACTTAGTCATTGCTCCAGAACACTGTTGTGACCAAAGAGAATTGGTTTACAAAAGAGTTAACTGCATTAGTGACCTCTAAAGTGGTGGTCCTGACTGTAATACGTGAGCCAGGAATTCATACATCTGTAGTTTACTGGAGTTGGAAGAGCTGTTGTCATTGTTTACTGAATTCTCTCCTTAAATACCTGTTGGATACTGTGAGAAACAACAGACTTGGAAATGGATTTCTTATGTGACAGTTTAAGATAATATTCACAGTTTCCAGGAAAATAGTAACAAGGGACTTAGCAGGACTGATAATCTATCAGAAGCAATTATTTGAGGCACAGTAACTATGAAATCTTTCTGAGCTGTATTAGAAAATGAAATAAAAAGTAACTGATGGCAGCAGACAAAACAGAACAAAAGTGTAAATATAAAAATACTATTAGGATGTAAGCAATTGTTAGATTCTGAAGTATATGCACTGTGATTAATTGTGACTTAACCAATACTGACCGTTGTTTTAAGTTTTTAATTCTGTTACTTTCGGGGATCTGAGCCTTAAATAACGTTTTTCTGTTTGTAAATTTTCTGATAGAATAGTTGCAGGAACAATTGAATAATTAATATAGGCTGTAACACCAGGAATCAGAGCTTTCTATTTTTAATCATGTGGGTTGGTGACTGAGTTTCTTTAGACGCCAAACCAAAGTTGAGAGTCTTTATTGGGGTTTAGGATTTTTTCTTTTTTTTCTTTCTCTTAGGGAATTTACTCCCATTTGTTGCTAAGAGGCAATGGTGACTGGTACTTTAGAGAGACAGAAGATGTAGCTAAGGAGGAGTGCAGCTGGCCACTCTCTTACCTGAGGGGTTTTCTCTCGGGAACAGCAGAGATACCGTGACATTTTGGGCTGGGGGAAGGGGCTGGGCACAGCTCCTAGCTCTCTCTCGTTCTCAACATCAGAGAAGGGACAGCCGATCTGTGGTCGCTGCCTGGAGGACTCGCGGCCACTGCTCCCACTGCTTCTTCCTTACTCTTGGGTGAGCCTTTGCTCCTAAGAACAGCCGCTGCACTGGGACCTGATCCGACTGGAAAGGACCCTCCCCATCTATTCGTGTGCTTCAGTGGAAAACCCAGGACGCCGAGCTCCTTCCCCCTTCCCAGAAGGCGCATCTCCCAGCTGCTCCAGAGAAGCCCAGCTGCCGCTGCTCAGCTCTGCTGCTTTCTGTCACTGCCTCAAGCTTCTCCGCTCCACTCTGACCCTGTGTCCACCTGACCCCTGCCGCTTCTGCTAGGACTATGGAGTTTTCTGTTACATTCTGTCTGCCACACCCGAGAGGTGCCTGCCCCTGCCATCCCAGCCACGTCTCTGAGGTTCCCGATGCATGCCGCTTCACCATCCAGCCCAGCTGCCATTACCACATGAAGGGAATGCGGCTGAGCTGCCGCCACAGCGCCCCCTGCAGGCGCGGGGGAATCACCGCCCCCGCCCTGCCCGGCCCGGCGCCGACAGCGCCCCCTGCTGGCTGTGACCGTAACTGCACCGAAGGGGAAGGTGCCTGAGAGCAGAGAGAAGGCTGCTACTGCCTGTCTGCTTCTGGTTGTTGTCCTGCCATTGTTTGTTTGCATTGTTATACATAGACATACTAGTAAAGACCTGCTAGTCCTGTTCTCATACCTTTGCCTAAAGGACCCTTAATTTCAAAGGTACAATAATTCGGAGGGAGGGGGGCCATATTTTCCATTCCAAGGGAGGTTCCCACCTTCCTTGGCAGACAAGTGTTTTTCAAACCAAGACAATCTTCCCAGGTGAATTTTAGATATTTAAATGGGTATGATGCCCAGACCAGTTAAATTAATCCAATTTAATTCAAGTAAAATTGTGCCTAGAATAATTTACACCATAGAAAAAAAAGATTTCTTGAGGAGCCTGCAATTGATAAGGTCTTAACTGTTATTGCTGTTTAATACATAGATGTCTCTCTCTAGGAACTTGTGATGGAGGAATCTCATAACTCCACAAATTTCAGGAGTACTGAAGAAACAATAATCTCACTCATAACATTATGCTCGTATATATAATTAAGATGTAGTCATAAAGCAGTAAAGTCTGTAAAAAATGGTGGAAGTAAAACACTGCTGGGTGACAGGCTGGATGTGAGCTGGCTGTGGGCACTCCCAGCCCAGAAAGCCAAGTGTGATCTGGGCTGCATCCAAAGCCCCGTGGGCAGCAGGGGAGGGAGGGGATTCTGCAGGTGAGACCCCACCTGCAGAGCTGCTCTGGGGTCCTAGCACAGGAAGGACATGGAACTGGAGACTGAGGTGATCAGAGGGATGGAGCTATGGTTCCCCTAAGCTATGGGAAAAGGTTGAGACAATTAGGGTTGCTCATCCAGGAGAAGGGAATGCTTTGGGGTGATCTAATTCCAGCCCTTCAGTATCTGAAGGGAGCACACAAGAAAGATGGAAAGGGACCTTTTACAAAAGTATGGAGTGACACGACAAGGGGGACTGTCTTCAGACTGAAATGGGGTAGTTTTACATTAGATAACAGGAAAAAAGTCTTCACTGTGAGAGTGGTGAGACAGAGGAGCTCAGAGAAGTTGTGGATGCCCCATGGCACCCATGTCCAAGAAATATTCAAGACCAAGATGCTTCAGTTTTCATGGGTGGAGTTAGTGAGTGATGTTACCATTGTCTTGTTGTTAATTGCCTATATTAATGGGGGAATGTGAAGTACTGGTGGGGTTTCGCTGTTGCTGGAGATAACGTATTGTTATAGGGTCACTGAGTGGACACTTATGTTACTGTAACGCTTGTATGTTGTGGTTATTGGAATGTTACGGGAGTAGTGTGTGGGTGTCTCCATTGGGTGGTGTGCAGGGTGCTCTTCCAGGTTCTGGAAACTTCTATTCCCACCTAACCCAGGAGAATGGTGACATCATGGAAGCCGATTGGTGTAGACAGCAGACCAATCAGCAAGGCCCCTGGACGAATGATTGGTCCAGAATGAACCATCAAAATGAGCCAATCAACACCCTCGAAAATGAGCCAATCACGATTGGATTTAAAATCGCACCAATCAGGAACGTGGACTGGGTATAAAATCTGTTCCTGGGCCTAACCCAGGGTCCTTCTACCCTTCACATTGTTGGCGGGGAGGGGCACCCAGTGACACGTGTGCGGTACACATCATTTTGATGCAGGTCCTGAGCTATCTTGGGTCCCCGTCCCTTGGCAACCATTAATAAAAATACTGAATTTAACACAGCGTCAGACCATTGTTTCTGGCAAGGCTGCATGGGGCTCTGTGCAAGCTGGTATGGTGGAAGGTGTCCCGCACTATGGGAGGGGGTGGATCTGTGTGATCCTTAACGTCCCTTACAATCTAAACCATTTTACGCTTATATAAAACCAGCTAAAATGGTTTAAAAGCTAAGTCAGAGTTACTTGGTACTTGGACACTGCGCTTAGACCAGAAACCTACTGGTTTCAGAGGCATTTGAGTGCTCAGAATTTAAGTGCACATGATTTCCAAGTTTTAAACTGTTTAAATATTTGTCAGCTTTTTTATGACATGGTCTTCAGGAACCTGGATTGGAGAAAAAACATAGAAGTGAATATTTACAAAATCAAAATGTGCTCAGAGTTTCAAGTATAACTAAGATAATAGTGGTTTTATCTGCAAAGACATACTACCAGAAAGAAGCAATACATCTGAATAATACAAATTCTACAGCAGTTTTTGCTCTAAGGATCCAAAAGTGATGAAAGAAATAAGCACCAAAAAGAAGTATTTATTTTTCATAAACTGAAAATGAATTAAATTCATATGAAAATGATATATGAAATAAAGACATATTGTGGAATTGATATCTCACCAAAAATATTAAAAAAAAAAAGAAGACAACCTTAAAAATGTATGTAGAGTAGAATTCTGGGAAATGCAATAGAACTTTTACAAACCATAGAAAAAATTCTTGAGGATAAAAAGAAAAGCACTATGAGGCTACAATCTTTGAATACATGAGAAATTATAAACCGTGCTAGTACAATATCTTTGAGAGACATTGTGGCAAAAGATCAGGCAGACTTTTAGACTGTCTAATAAGAAAAGAGGTAAAGCTAAAAATGAAATACGAAATTTTTAGTCAGAAGCAGTTTAACAGAAAAAGATAACACCAAATACACAAATGGACTTTGAATATTTCAAAGACCATTGAATTTTCTCAACTGCTTTTCTCTGTGTTTTCTCAAATATACAGAGAAAAGAATCCTAGATTTTGCAATGAATTTTGGTGACATCTAAGGTCTCTAAATCACAGAATCATTTGGGTTGAAAAGGATGTCTAAGATCACTTAGTCCAACTGTTAAACATGGATGACTAATGTGAAATAAATTTAGTTGTGTCCTGATAAAGAAACAGGTGACTTGAAACAGGTGGAAGGAATATCAGATGAGATGGAATTCTATGTCTGTAGAACCTGGCAGCATAACTTTGCATGTTCTGCAGATCAGTTACCTGAAGGAAGGAAAATGGGCTTTGTTTTCAGCAGATCTGGTTTCTAAAGAAAGGTGAAGTTTTGTGCTTTGATTCACATGAACTGGAAAAGTGAATAGAGGAGAAAGATGTTTCAGTTCATCAGATTATGAATTTAAAAATCCAATAACACAACAAAGTATTTTCTAGTGATACATCAAGAGTGTCCATCAACAGCGCCTAAAACAGAACTATTTCACAGAAAACTGCAAAATACTTGACTTTAGATCAACCAGAGAAGGTAATAAGTAACTTCTTTTGAAATCAATAAAAGCTGAGAATGTATTTTTGGATTGCAGCTCTGGTACTATCATGTAAAACATAGCTTACAGCTGAAAGGCAAAACAAGAAAATTAAGGACAATCAGAGCCTGTAAAATTTTAACTATACAAAGGTTATGAAACGAACAGTCACAAAGGAAAGGATTTAGCTGTGACAGGAAAAGTAAATGTGTAGGCTTTGTTGAACACTAGTAGAACTTGGAAAGGGTAGGATGTGGCAGCAAGAGTAAGTAGACATGACTCATTAGGTGAGTAGTTTTGTTGAAAACAGTAATTTGCAAATTTGGAAGTGATAAACGGAAACACCACAATGTTGAGATTAATATTTGATTTTAGAGAATTTTTTACTTTAAAAATTAAGGTACAGTAATAAATTTTTTCAGGTAACAAGCACAGTGAGAATTATTATAAAAGATGATTATTTTGTTTAATTAAGGAGGAGGAAATTCATGGTTTAGGGCTTCATATTTACTTAGAAATTTGCAGAACATTTATCTACTAGGTGATTCATATGCTTCTACAGCATCACTTCTGATTTAATGAGATAATACCTATGATTCAAAGTCTGTTTTGGTCTGTGGAAGAGCTTCTCCTCACATTCTTATAAACCAGATACGGGCACTATGGCTGTCTACACGAATGGATGGGAAGAAGGAGATAACCATATTAGTTCCTGTTCTTCTGTCTCCAGGATAGAGTGGCTTCAAACATTCAAGAGTCATACGGTGAGAGCATATAACCATGTAAATATAACTGTGTAAATTACATCTGTAGAATATTTTCCCCCAAAAATACTGGTTTCTGTTCTCCTTTTTTATTTTATCTTTTCCCTTTCCTTTCCTTTCCTTTCCTTTCCTTTCCTTTCCTTTCCTTTCCTTTCCTTTCCTTTCCTTTCCTTTCCTTTCCTTTCCTTTCCTTTCTTTTCCATCCATAAGGCTTAAAACCAGAACAAAATTAATCAATGCTATGGAACCCTTTTTGGTATCTTTTTTGATGAATTTTTATTTACATTTCTGTTTCTTCAACTGCTTTGCCAGAAACCACAGTTTCTGCAGGAAATAAGACACTCTGATGGTTCCATTCTGAGTTAGCAGATTATTGTAAAACTACTAGAGCTCATTTAGAAGATTTAGTTTTTTCCTGGAGAATATACTTCAGTGCTTTATAGCACCAGCCTGGTAATTCAAGCCTCTTAAATGAACTTTCTTGCCCTGTATCAAGATACATAAATACATCTTTTTCTGATGAAAAAGAAGCAGTAATTCCCATAAGAAACCTTCTTTTCCAGATTTTTCTTTAAACCACTAAATACATGTTTTCTTAACTCCAGTAGAACCCATTAAGGGTGTGTCAGCAAAATGAAATGAGATTTGGGTCTCAATTTGTCTGCAAGATAAATACATTAAAAGTTATGATCAACAGAAAAAAAAGTGCTTATGCATTAGAAGCATGTGGAATTCCAACAATAAATTACAGAAGCATTTTCACATTAAAAAATATATCTTACAGAGCTATTTAAATGACAAAACATCAAGACTTTTGATCTTCTTGAGCCATTTACATTCCAACTAAGAAATTGTCCAAGTAAGCTCTTTGAATGCTTTACCTCATAAAATAGGACAAGTCTGTGAACACCAGTGAATACCACAATGACTAAGAATTTAACCTGATTTAGTTGTGGTCTGAGTCCTATCTTACTGGCTGAGACACATGCAAGAGCAGCATGAACTCAATCCCTAGAGAAAATGCCAGGGATATCCAAACAGCCATAATCATAGTAGCCTTTTTGGATTGATTTTTCTGATTGCTGTGCTCCATAGGTGTTTGTGATGAATGCCCACTGGCTGTGTACAGCATGTTACTCTGGTAGTGCCTACCTTCATGGGATTTATAAGTTAATGTAACTTTTATGTTGTCTGCAAAAAGCTCTTCATTATTCAAGTCATAAACTTTCTCTTAGGAGATCTGGTAGGAAGTAAACTCAAGATTCAGGAGAGTATTAGTTGGTTGCTATTAATTACTGCTCAGCTTTAAAGACAAGATGATGAGATTTTCAGCAGAAATAAAAAAAGCCCAAAAAACAATTGGTCTTGGACCATTAAAAGTAAAAGTGTGACAGCAGGCACAATTGCTAGTTTAAAATGCAGTTAAAAGTGCAGAAATAAGGATAGATAACCTACCAATTCAGTGAAAAACTATCCTCTATAAATCATCTCACTGTTTAAGGGGATATGACATAGCTTATTGCTTTCTACACCACTATTTGTACAAAACTCACAGTCTTACCTGTAAAATACCATGGAATTATACAGAATATAAGATTACCCCAAACCATATTGTCTTTTATTATAGTTGGGTTTCTTTAGACTGTTTCTATCTCTTTCTTTTTAAATAAAATAACAGTGGAGGAATTTTAGATGGCAAAACTTAAATAATTAAAAGAAAATATTGATTTATTTACATGCTTTGGAGCTATGTTACAATGGCTTATCTTAGTCATTGCAATATATCAGGGTGTGTGCACATAGCACTTCAGATACCTGCACCTGAAAATCACCCTGAAAAGAAATGGGCAATCTTTACGAATTGTAGATGATCTTTGAGTTGCAGCTAGCACAACTCAAAGCAGTCATGGGTAGACTTTGCTTTCTGTGCTCCTCTGTGTTTCTGAATCAGGAAAGTGATCAGACCATCAGAAGATGGTCACTGAGACAGATTTCAATAATTGTCTCTTGAAGTGGCACCAGTTACAGTGTTTAAGTTTACATTAAAAATTATTTGCTGTTGTTCTCTGATTGAGTTGACTTTCTTCCTATGTTCTTTTCTGTCTCCTTTACTTGAAAGGACTTGGGAACCTTTACTTCTTTGTGTTTTCACAAGAAAATATGGCTAAAACCTGGGAATGTTTGGAAAGAGAACATCAAGAGTATTACATGATGTATAATACTTCTACATGACAAAGGCTAATGACTTCTGGAATTTCCTATTTCTGAGCCCATTTTCTCAGGCTCTATTTAAATGAGATCATAGCCACTACCTGAAGACATCTGTTTGCTGATCTGAAAGCCAGACAAGACAGTGATGAGAAGCACTTCTCTGAAGTTCTTTATGTGCCATCCTTTGAGACAGTAATTTCAAGTTTCTAGCTATGAAATGAACTTTATTACTGCTCTAACTGCTGGATATGAGGTAGGGACACTCATCATTGCTCCTGAAAAACCTGCTCTGAAAGTTTCCCTCAAGCCATAAGAGAAGAACTACCAAAGCTTTTCCTCTAAGAACTCTGCAAGCTCCTCATTTTTTCTTGGAAGGTTAAACCTGTCACTCCCAAAGAATTTTTAGAAAATGTGACAAGTGCATGCCTAGCTGTTTGTAAAAGCTCAGGAAATTTTAATTAGTACAGTGCTGAAGTGGAATGATGCTAGGAGTTCTGAAAGCACCAAGAGGATGCTCAGAATTTGCATAGACTAAAATTAATTTTTTCTTCTCTCTTTTGTGATGCAGTAGGGGCTGCCCAAGGCCCACTGTGTCGAATAGCAGACATCCTCTGCAGTCAGCAGAAGTTGCTATTAAAGGACTAGACAATATCCTCGTAAAGGGTAGCCTGTTACTAGATGGTAAAATGCATCCACAGAGGCAAAGAAGCAAGGAAGGGATGTAGAAATGACGCGGGCCTGTTCTCCAGGGCCTTTCCACAAATGACTCATGCTCATAGATTGAAGATCAGAAGGCTTATTTATTAATATCAAGAAAACAGAGCAAATCTTTCTCTCTCTTCAGCCAGGTTCAGCTCAAGGGATCGTCTGTCTCTGACTGTCTGTGCAGCAGCACCAGAAAGGAATCCGCAGAAAGACAGAGAAAAAACCTTTCATTGGTCAAGGAAAGCATATTTACATTCTTTCATCAAGGCTTTCACTTGAGAAGTTACAGAACTTCCTTTTTCGAGTCTTTCTCTGAAATTGCTTAAAAACCCACTGACAAGTCAGTACCACAGAAGGGGCTCGCCCTTAGATTCTAACAGGTTTATTATCATGGAGGGTTCAGAGGAAAGAGGATGAATCGCAGGGTTGTGCAGGGGTTTTTATATAGGGGGAGGGAAGAGACAATTACCAGTGGGAGAAGGTCTCAGGGGTGGATCTGGGGACGAGTGACAGGGTAACAACCAATGAGGAGGCAACAAGGGAGGGATTAAGGAATAACGTCCAATGGTACATGGAGAAAGGGAGAAGTTCCTTGAAGGAAAAGTGTGTCCTGGAGAAATTCCTCACCTAGGAGGTGGAGGAATGGGTGGAGAGGGACAAGGAATCTACACCTAGGAGGCAGGGAAACAGGCATTACTAACTTAAGGGGAGGAGTGGGGTTCAGGGACAGGGCAACAGGGGTACAGACTCACAACTTTATATTAAACTTAAGCATCAAACATAACACCACTGAGAGAACAGCTGAGGTAAACCATTGCAAAATAGTGAACTCTTAAACTGAACAAACCATTCCCCGGATTGCTTCCAAGCTGGATTACTGCAACACTTTTGTTTCCTGGTATGAGGTTTTAGAGCACTTTTGCAAAATTTTGGTTCTAGATAATGTTCTAGAACCAACGTTAATGTTATCTCACATTACTGGATAATATTCTAGTATCTTTCTTAACTAATCTTCTTGATTTCCATGGCAATACATCCAGTGTTGTCTTTTCCACTTGCAGTATTTTAAATATTGTTATTTTCTTCAGCTACACAAATTGCCACAGTAAAAAAAAAAGGTATTCTGAAGAAATCAAAATTATTTTGAATTGTGGAGGACTGCAGGCCTCCAAAGTTGTGGAAGAGAATATAGAGAAGATTAAAAAAAAAATCCAAACCAAATAATCAGGAGTGACCATCTGGTAACTAAGAATTGCAAGCTTACTGCAGGTGCCAAAATAGTCTGGTCCTACTATCACCTTCAGGACGAAACTATAAATATACTTTCAGCTGTCACACAGGAACACAATATGTGAACTTGTACATGACCAAAATTCTCTTCTCTTCACTCCAACAGAGACCATGATACACCCTTTGGGACCTGATTGTGGCTTGTGAATTGAAATTAATCACATGACAGAGTAGGCTTTGCAAAGTTGGCAGTGATAGATTCATCTGGAATGTGGGTTGGTGTCATGGTTTGACACTGGCCAAATGTGAGGCACCCACAAAAGTCACTCACTCACCCTCCCCTGCCACGGCTGAGCAGAGGAGAGAAGAATTAAACAAAGGGTTAATGAGTTGAGATAAGGACTGGGAAAAAACCTTCAAGGGCAAAATAGGTTCAACTTACAAATACAAAGTGAATTTATTACTAACAAAGTCAGAGGAGGATAATGAGAAGTAAAATAAGCCCTTAAAAACACCTTTTCTTCCCCCAAGCTCTCCCTCCTTCCCACCAACAGCACAGGGGACAGCGTGTGGGGGTTTTGGTCAGTTCACCATCCAAAGTTTTCTTCCACTGCTCAAGGAGAGGAGTCCTTCTCCTGCTATACTGTGGGGTCCCTTCCCACAGGAGACAGTTCTCCATGAACTTCTCCAGCGTGGTTCCAATCTCATGAGCAGCAGTCCTCCAAAAACTACTGCAACCTGAGTCCCTCCCACGGGCAAAGAGTCCTCCCAGAACTGCTGCAGTGTGGGTCACTCTTCCACGGGGTGCACTCCTCCAAGGACAGGCTGCTCCAGCCTGGAAGCAAGGGCCCCTCTCTCCACCAGGTCTCCCAGTGGATCGCAGCCTCCTCCAGGCATCACCCACTCCAGCATGAGCACCTCCTCCATGGGCTGTGGGTGGATCTCTGCATCCCCTGGATCCCCAGGGGCTGTGGGTGGATCTCTGCATCCCCTGGATCCCCAGGGGCTGTGGGTGGATCTCTGCATCCCCTGGATCCCCATGGGCTGTGGGTGGATCTCTGCATTCCCTGGATCCCCATGGGCTGCAGGGGCACAGCTGCTTTGCTATGGTCTGCACCATGGCCTGCAGAGGAATCTGGGGTCCAGGGCCTGGAGCACCTCCTCCCCCTCCTTCTCCACTGCCCTTGGTGTCTCCCTGTTGTTTCCCTTACATGTTCTCACCTCCTCATGTTCTCTAGCTAGAAAAAGAAAAAGTGCCCCACTTTGGTTTGGTTGTCTTATTAAACATGTTATCACAGAGGTGTTACCATCACCTCTCTCTGGCCCAGCTGTGGCCAGCAACATGTTCATCTTCAGAGCTGTCATACTGGACATGGTGGAAGTTTCCAAGATCTTCTCACAGAAGCCACCTCTGTGGCCCTGCTGCTACCAAAACCCAGGCCATGCAAAACCAACACAGTTGGGAGTCTTGAAACCTCATCAGTATGTTTGTTTTGTGCCTCCCTGTTAGACTTCCAGAAGTCTCATTCTGACACTGCACAGTCCACCAGTCTTTGGCATTGCCGAGACTAAGACACTTTTAAAGCATTCCAACAGAAGTTGTGGTGTTGTTTGAAGGAATTGCAAGTTCCAGTGGCTGAGGAATTTGCAATGTTTTCCATTTTTCCTGTTCAGTGTGATTATAGGGTGATTTGGCTTCATATGAAAACCCAGTGTCATAGATACATAGTTCACTTTTAATTCAGAAAGAATGGTCTGCTTCCCTTTGCAAAAAATATCAAATAAAAAAATTGAAATCAGTATGTATTACTTAAAATACAGACAGTTAAGGATACGTCTTTTCCTCCAACAGAAGTCAAGTGACTGAGGTTTTGGTAACAGCTTTAATTGACCCTTTTTTCCAGGCCTCTGCTGTATTGTAATATACATGACACAAAATCAGTAAACACTTAGGTCTTTCAAGAGACAGATTCTAATAGCCAGAGCCTTTTTGCAACAAAGTCAATGGTAGCTGTGTCTGCTTGTGTAAATAAGGCTAGTTATTAAAACAATCTCAGCTGATATTAACAAAGATATTTCCAGGTAGAGTTGTCATTGATTTCAGTGAAAATTAGAGCCATAAGTAAGAATTAGAATGTGAATAGTTTGGCCGAACTGGACCTCTTCATTCTCTTCTCTTCTCTTAATAGCTGAAGACATGCCTAGTCACTGCCTTTCTGAAAAATGAACAGGAGCAAATGGCTTGAACTTTCTGCTGAAATAAACCCCAGCAAGCTCAAGTGTGAATATAGTGGAAGCTATCTGAAAATATTAGTGTTAGTGGATATTTTTTGTGCTGTGGCTGCTTCTGTAAGAGGGCAAAACCCAAGAAGATATGAAATATTAAGATGAAAAGGAGAAATAAATTATTGATAAAGCAAAGTACTGCTGCTTTCTCTGTGCACATTTTCAGATCTATTGGATTTTTTCTCATTGTTCTGCATAAATTGCTTCTGACTGTACAATGGACTTCAGCAGGGCCATAGCTTTCAGGTTCTTGATTTTTCATAGTTCACTCAAATGCCAGCTCAATGACATTAAGTGGAAAAATAGAAAAAAATGCCTTCACTTTTCCACAGAAACAATTTTGAAAATCCATTTACATGGAAAATAAAGAGGCATTAAGCCCAGTGCAAATCTGTAGCTGAATACAAAAATCTGAAAGCATAATATTTTATTTTTCCAGATAAGAGAATACAAAGTGTTATTTACTGCCTGAAAGGGATGAAGAGTTCTGAGTTCCATGAAAGTGGGCTGTTTTTCTAATTTACAGTATGGTAAAAATTCCTTCTAAACCCACTGTTGCTTTTCTTTTTAAGAAAATAAACCTTAAGCAGAAGCCTTTACAAGAGAGTGAGAGTTTTTAAAAGTAAAGACTTAGTATTTATTAAATAGGCTTCTATTTCTATTCACTTGTGCTTATGCTTCTCAAATTGCTCACTCCTTGAAATGGTGGTGTAAGATTTTCACTGTTACAAACTGTTTACCACTTGCTAAAGTGTTCAAGTGAGTGTTCTGTAAGATGTTTTGCTGAACAATGTTATCAGCAACACAGTTAAGGCCAGAAAAAGAATTTTTATACCAAGAGGAAAGCAGCTAATCTGTGTTACCAGACTAAAACCAAGAAGAAAAGACAAATGTTGTATGTATTTAATAAAAATGTGCATGGTGAGAACTCTGTGTTCTCTCACATTTAATAAAAATGTGCACCAGGAGAACTCTGATGCTGCAACCTGAGAATACAAACCTGTCTGACTGGCACTAGTGAAAGTATATTTTCATGGTTTAGATATGTCTTCCAACTGCACAACTACAGAAGACCAAAAGCTAAGACTCTGTAAGCTTTCTTGGAAGTCAAAAAGGTTAGAGTTTATTTTTTACTTTTTCACCAGGTGGACATTCATGCTTCAAGTTTATATACATCTATTGCTAGGAAAACTGAATTTGTACATCTGCAACACTGGAGTACAGATATAATATTTACTAAGTCACCTTGAGGGAATGACAGAAGACCTGACAGACAAAAGAGCTCTGTCTACTTTGAGTTCCTGTGTCTTGCCTTTCTTTGAAGGACCTAAAGGATGTGATCTTGTCTTTCAGGTTGTAAATTCAGCCTTGTGTGTTGGACAGGTTTTGGCAGTAGGTCAGAGGAAGCATAAGAGAGATTACTTTTAAAGGAATACAAAATGTCAGTGTCGGCGCCCTAATGAAATTCGACAGAAATGCAGCTTTGCATGTCCACAAAATTATTTTCTCCTGATGTAAAAATTCAAAATATACTGCAGATGAATTAACTTATTGAAATTACCAGAATCTGAGAGAAAGGAAAAAACCTCTCCCAAATGGCATTCACTCAAGTGTTCTGTTCAGTATTTAGCATCATCCATTAGTATTTGCACAAACAAAGTATGGAATTGTCTCCTAATGGTGAATAAGAAGTACTTATAACACTAAGGAATAAGATATTTTATGTGCCTTGCTGGGATATTGCTTCAGCCAGCTGAGAAATGGTCACATCCCAGCATGGCACATGCCTAATAATATTTGTTGTTGTTGTTGTACAGTGGTATCACGCTAATAGTAGAAAACTGAAAAGTTGAAAGTGAGAAGCGTGTCTCTTCTATTAATAAGAGATAGAATATGAAAATGGAATGAGTCAATGAAGAATATCTTGATTTGATGATTGTCTTAGCATAGTTTTCTTCATGGAAAACAGAGCCCCCAACATGGTTTCATAATCTTCTTTCTGTTATTCTTTTAAATAAAATATTTTTAGAGCAATTTTTATGCCAGTTCATCTTCATAGTCCCTCGCTGCCTTTTGAATTACGCTAAAATCAGTGATTTAAAAAAAAATGTTCTTGGAGTACTTTTTACATCTACTTGATCTGTGAAAGTATGGAAAGGGAAACCTGGCTCCCACATACAAAGAAAAGCCTTCAGATTCTGATGTGTGTTTTGTAACAGCTAGAGTACCAGAATCTAGCAGTTTGGTGTGTTTTCTTTCATATTTAAGCTTCAAGAAGTCATCCTCACTTGAGCTGTGTGCTCTTCCTGCATTTGTATTTCCATTAGGAGGTTTGTTTGTGTCTTTTCTAGAGATGACAAAGAAATGCACACGGTGATCATTATTTAGCCAGACATTGCAATGAGCAGGTATTGAATACATTACTGCTTGAGTTTTTTCAGAAATCTGGAAATGTAGATGTTTTCAGGCAGCACATACAAAAGTTCATCACTGCTTTCATCTGGCTCCATCCAGATTGATATAATAACTAAATGCAGGTGTCAACATGAGTCAGGAAGAAAATTTCTTTTGTGGCTTTATGTCTGCAGCAGAAATCAACACTCAATAAGTCATTTTCAAGTGGAGTTGCTTAAATCTGGCAACCTAAGCTAATAGTTAAGTTTCATGATAAAATTTCAAAATGGAAGCTATTTGTGAGTAGCTCTTTTAATACTTTGCAAAAAAACATATTTAAAAAAAAGAGTTTAGATGTAAAGCTAGATCGTTTGCATAAGATACAATCTTAGAAACAGTCTAGTTCTTTTGAAAGGCCTTGCTGTCAAATCTCATGAATGGATACTGCCAAGACTTTCTAAATTACCTCAGCAAAAGATGTGATCTGTAACACTGAAACACCTGGCTCAGTAAAGGTTTTCCAACTTTCCTGTTTTCCAGCTTAGTTTCCTTCTGTCTCAAAAACCTACACTGAAAGCTACCACCAGCACAATTTATTATTGGGTTATAAAAATCTTTTCACACTGTGACCCTGAAACACTAACAATGGTCCAAGGGCCACAGCCCTTTTGAGCCATTTGAAAAAATACATGATGGGCTGGGTTAGTGTGGGTCTCCGGGCATATAAAAGCACAGAAAATTGACATGACACCAGCTTCCGCTCAATCATAT
>VZTN01002284.1:45048-64128 GCA_013400515.1 Erpornis zantholeuca | reverse complement strand
TTCCCTTCCCTTCCCTTTCTTTCTCCACAGCTTCTAAAATACCATTAAACAAATCTTCAAAACGTTCCTGCAAGAAAAAATATGTACAGTATCATATAATTTTTTAATCTCTTCTTGGTTTACTGAAAGTGATACCTATACCTCATGTCTTCACTAACAGGGAAAAACCCAGCTTTTATGTACATTTAATGGAGGAGTTAGGGGGGAAAAAATCAGAACAGTAATCCAGAACAGCAAACAAAACCCGTCCTTTGAGGGAGCAGTGGGAAATGACAACATACTTTCATTTTCCCACTTTTGGGAAACAGTTTCAAAACAGTTCTGGGCATGATGTCCAAAAACTACATTTGAAGTAAAAGTATATAAGCCACTACATTCAAAGTGCATTAAGCATCTGTCTTAAATTCACCAAGGTAAGGAAATTCAGAATTAAGACTGTAACTCCATACTTAACTCACACCTTTGTAGTCAGTCCATGTGGAATGACAGATCACCCACTGCTAAGAGACCACTGTGACTCCAGATTTAGTGTTGAATGTCTTTGCTCTTTAAGTGCTGAACTGCATCTGGAATGTTAACCTATGTGTTAGTTTTTATTTTCTTTTTTTTTTTTTTTTGCAGCAGCAGCGATGGAGATAAAAGCAAATAAAAACATATGAAAACATATGTTTGGAAATAGCTTTTATTTTAATTTTTGCAGTTTCTATTTTTTTCCAATGATTGAATTTGAAGAAAAACTAATTATGGGGAAAAACATGCTTTTTTACTATGATCTTTTGCCAAATTTCAATCCAGTGCAAAATTTTACAGTCATGTGAGCCTCTAAAAGGAGAGGTTTATAATGGAAGCATTGACAAACCCTTAAGCAGAGCAAGGCAAATAGGTGTCTCTATAATATTGCTCAATAAGGACCTTGTAATTACTGCTCTCAATAGAAGGTGGGAACATAGGGGGAATGAAGGATTTTCCTCTGTGTGATATTTCTGGCATAATTTGTGCTGAGGTTTGTTGAGCCATAACCACAACTCGCTTCTCCACTAACAAAATATTAATGATACAACAGTTTTTCACTAGACTTGTAGAAAAAATTCTTGTTTTCTTACCGAAACTATTTATTTCTTCCCTTTCAATTGTAGCTAAAAATACAGTTTTGAAATTTCTCTAATTTGTGAAAATTGTCCTTCTCTTGTGAGAGGAAAATGTGACATTTCAGCAAAATCACACTTCACGTCAAGGAAATGGATTTTGTGGGCTTTTATTTTGTGAGTTCAAAATCTCCACTGTCAAGTCCTTTGAAACTGTTCCTCTTTATCGAAATTTAAACAGGCATGAAAACTTTTCAGTGATTCATTCAGCCAGGTTACCCAGCTGCAGCTTCATCTTTAAAACTTTATGGCTATGATCTTCCATCTGAAATTCTTTCCATGTTGCATTAAAGATCACTCTTGTCTGCTTGGATGTGTCAGTTTTTCTGCTGCATCAAGACATTGTTCCTGTAACATCCTCCAAAGAATAACCACAGAAAAGGCCTTGCAAATAACTTTTCAGGATTGGACCACATGGAAGAATACTGTAACTGTGATCTCATGTATGATATCTCTCTCTAGAACAGGCAGGATGGAGGGGGAAGAAAAAGAAGAGAGATTATCTAGTAATTTCATATAGAGAGAGACACGGAAATATTAATAACAGTGTTTAAATGGACAGAAACATAAATCAAGGCATTCTGGTGAGATTAAGGACTGAGTGCAAAAAGTGTAGGCTTTTGGCAAGTATTCTTGAATATGAATGTCCTTTTTCTTCATTACACAGTAATGGTCACTGTTCTTGGCCCCCACTTGGGTCACATGCCCATTAACCTGTCTTTGAGCTGTTTTCTTTCCATATAGTCTTTGATTTGCAGCACATTAAATAAACCGAGATTAGCTTCTCTGAAACCAAGAGAGTTCCATGCCAGCATAAATCTGATGTAGCTGAAAAAGCAGATTAACTTTGAGGACATTAGGATTTGGCTTTAAATTACAGTGTTAAAAACCTCACAAAATTGAGTCCCTTCTATCAAATCCTCTAGGAAAGACAAATAATACCACTTTAGATCTTGCTCTTCAGGCTCGCTGTACATGTCCATTGCTAAGCCCCATAGCTACTCCTTTTCCCTAGCTGATGAAAGACTCTCTTCCCGTTCCACTGAGGTGAATGAAAGGATGGCCACGGTGTAAAGTGAAGGCTAGCTAAATGCTCTTAATCCAATTGGACAAAATCCCCTTAGCACAGATGCTGATGAAGACAGCATCTTCCCCACCAGCCCCAGCCCATGAAAGGCACAGCAGGAGCTGTGCAGGGTCAGCCACTGGGCAACATTATTGTTTTCTTCAAAACTGATAAGGTTTTGCTTGACAAAGGTGTATCCCCAGGACACCAGAACTGAGGGTGTCCCTTGATGATTTAATATCCCCTTCACCTCCCAGCCTCATTGTGGAGATTGCTGTGGCCTGCATCTCACAAAACAGCTGCATCACTCTCATGCCAGATGGGACTGATGATACTGACCCGACTCCTCTGTCTGCTTTTGACTGCATTGACCTTGAGGCCAGAGATTTTCCCAGTGCTGCCTCATATTGTTGTTCCTGGATTATATGTTCTCCAAAATTGTTGCTGAACTACAGCATGTATTTTACTGTCCATATGTTCTTTCCTTTTTTTTTTTTTTGACAATAATTTAAGAGCATATAAAAATTTATATATGAATCACACCCTTGCAGGTGTACGTGGAACTTCCCAGATATATAATGCTTAAAAGACCCAAACCAGCCATGCTGTCTTCTGCTGCATGGGATTAATAGCTCATCCATCTTTGTCTGTTACTATTCCACATAGCTACATTTATTTCCATTTCTAACTGTATATGGAATTTCTTCTTTAAAGTCAAAGGAGTTTTAGTACACTTTGTCCTGTAGTCACAAATTTGGTAAGCAGCCATGTAGCTGTTCCCCATCATCTGCTACAGGTTTTAATTTGGATTCAGTTAAAGCTTCCAGTGAACAGTAATAGCTTGTCATAACAACAAAAGCATTAACAGAATCAAGAAAATAGTTCTACTTCAATAAGACACCTGAGAGTCCATCCATATGCTCACAGGCACACTTAAATTTGATGCTCATTTCCCTCTATGGTGGCTAGTACCATTTTAGAACAGAGATGTCAGGCAGTCCCATGAAAAACCAGATTGGGTCCTGTGAGTTTAAAATGTCAGACAATAGAAAAAGAAAATGGTTAACTCCTGAAAATTGTTTTAACTCAAAAAGAATATACATCCTGTACATGGCTGGCCTTCATGCCACAACTGAAAAGCCTATATATTTATTACAGTGGAACAGCAAATGCAATGATTATGTAATTTTATCTTGAAAAGTTATGTTGGTGATGCAAAAATAAATTTTTGCATGTGGAAGATTTAAGTTTAGAACCTTAATATAATTTAGATTTAAATTTCTAAAGCTTTAATTTTTGCTGACTGTTTAAAGAAGGGAGAGAGGGCAAAAGACAAAGAAAATTCATACTAGCACTGGTAAGCACATGTCATTGACCCTCTATCCACAGGACACAATGGTGGCTGTTGTGCTGCATGCCCAAACTCAGACTCTGGCTTTGCCTGAAAAGGTAGGGCTGCTGAAGGATGCAGCTGGCCCTTGGTCTTCCAGCCCGTGTGTGAAGTTAATGTTGCACGGTGCCTCTGCTGAGCCACAGTCCCTGCTGGCCCCCTCCTCCTCACCCACTCCTGAGAGGCCGAAGGCTGTGTGTGTGTCTGTAGGGGACCTGTGGCATTACTGCTCTGCAGCCATGTGGACAGAGCTGCAAGTGACAGGACCAACAAACCATAAGAGCCCCGAGTGCTGTTTTGGTGGCTTCAGGGGAAAAAAATGTAGGACAAATCTGCCTTACCTGCTTGCCCTTCTGAAGTAATAGTTGTGCTTATATAAAGCACAGATATATATGTTCCAGAGGAATATTTCCCAAGAGAGCCTTTTTACTCTACATAGGGACAACAGCCTTTGATGGGCTATTTCTTTCTTGTGTGCAAGGTAATTTTTGATCTCGTACCCAGATTGCAACAAAATCCCCATTTACTAAATTTACTCAGACCATTCCTCCCTTGACCATAATCCCCGGGACAGCACCCCATCCTCCTGAAAAGGATGAAAAGCTATCTGGTTGATTATGATTCTTCTGACATGTTTTGCATATTAACCTAATTGTCTGGGAAATCACTGCAAAACTCCAAGCTCAGTGTGCAAATCATTTCCTTTCTGGGTTTGTGGCACTTAGGGACATGGTTTAGTGCTGGACTTGGCAGGGCTGGATTAGTCGTTTGACTTGATGATCTTAAGGGTCTTTTCCAACACAAATAATTCTATGATTTTATGGTTTTTTCAGAGGAGAAAAAAAAATAAAATAAAAAAAAAAGGCAGCCAGAAGCAGCTGAAAAGGCTAGAGAGTATTATATCTCTGAGCTTGAATGTTATGGGCAGTTCTGTTTTTCCGCATCAGAAAAGTAAAAGTAGTGGAGGGAGAAGTAACAAGGATATGGATAAATGTGGGGTCAAAAAAAGCCAGAGAGACTTCTGCCAGATAAAGTAAGGAGGTTTACAGCCTAAAAGAGACACAGCATGTACATTATTAGTACGCATTCTGAATGCCTAAGAAGGCATAAACAGCTCAAATAATATGATTAAGAAAAGATTATTTATACTATCTCCATACAAAACCTGGGGAGATATCAAATAAAAAGATCAGTTGTCAGAGTGAAAGCCTACGAATGGTGATACTTACCCATATGTCTTTGTGGAAATCATTGCAGAAGTTATGTAGCCCAATAGATTTTTGTGATTGGTCAAACCCTTGGAAATGCAATCCCACAAAGGCTGTTAAAACAAATCTTCTATCTCTGCCTCAGAAATTGCAGCATGCTTAGATATGGAGAAAAATCTTGCTGAAATGTTGTTTATCACAGACACTTGGGTGAAAGAGGGAGAAGCCCGGGCTAACTTTCTTAAAGATATATAAGTGATTTCTAATCTCTCTGTATGTTTCTATGATTCATAGAAAGACCATTCTGACTGGCCTTAACTCAGGAGTAATGTGAACCAAATTTAAAATTTCGTCAGAAAAAGATAAAACAAGAGTGAACTAAAACACCTCATAGAAAAACAGCATAAAAAAAAAATTAATAATCCATACAACTTTGAGAATTAACCTTTGCGTTTCCATCAGAAGGAGAAGGGAAGTTAACTTGGAATCTCTATTGACTTTTTTTTTTTTTTTTTTTTTTTTTTTTTTTTTTTTTGTATAGAAAAGTTATAAACCATACTAAATTTAGATGATTATTGAAAGAAATAATCTGGAAAAGCCCATGGATACCAATGCCAAAATCCACAGTAATTCCATCTCCCTAGCTGCAAGGTTTTGAATATCTCAGCAAAATACTTTTTTCCTAAAAAAGCAGTTGAGAAGTCAAATCAATGAACAACCAATAATGCAGAGAGGATGAAGTGTAAGAAATTTTATATCTGTAACCAAAGAAGTGACAGAGAAGAAAAACTGACTTGTATGACACCCCTCTTTCCACAGAGGGAGAAAAAAGCCCCGTGAGTAACCACAGCACTCTGTTGCCTCTCATATTAATTATTAGAGTAGGAAACATCACAAGGAAATGTGAAAAGCCAGAAGGAGCAGAGGCATTCTTCAAAAAGCTGGAAAGTGAATTGCATTGCGTGTTGGATTTCAACAAAATGAACTCACAGAACTTGAAGAAATACCTTAATATTGCTATGCAGTAATGCAAAAGGCTAATTGGAAAATAGATTTAAAGGAAAAAAGAACCTCTGGAGGAAGAGAGAGGAAATAAGAAAAGAAAAAGCAGCATAAAATGCAATAGAAATAGAAAAGGATGCCAGGTGAAAGACAGCTTCTACAGTCAGTGTAATTTATGGTATTATTATCATTATAGTGATATATTGAAATCTTGAAATACATGTTCCTTGCAGGTGACTATTGAAGATTTCTAGTCAGCTATCTAAGATGTAGGTATTTTTGGGCTTTTTTCTAGAGCTAGGGAAGATAAATGCCATAGTCTTCAGCACCCTTAAAAATTTATGACTACTGGACTTCAGTGAGATTCTGCACCTCTGGGATTTCTTTACTTTTTATTTTGTGCTAGGGAAAAAAAGTCCAGAAAGATGATCCGAATAGCACAATACTAGGTGTTAGTATTCTTCTGTAAGGGTCATACATTACTTTATGATATAGAAGAACTGAGATCAAATCTTTAGTCTTAATCAGAAGATGGACTTGAATCATATTCTTCTAGAACCAGAGTCTGTACCCACACGGTTGGCATGTATTTGAAATTGCTTAATTCCCTCTCTCATTTTGACCTGGAGATAAAAAAACAACTGCATCAAAATGATTTATTGTTAAAGTTTTATCAAAACCAGCACAAACTCACAAAAAAAATAAAACCATTCAGGAAAAGAAAATGTTACACCGGAAAACCCCCAACTTCATTGGGAAATCCCTTCTTAGACCTATGATCACATTTGTAGGAGAAACAATGGAAAAATATGTAGTAGGAAACATAAACAAGCGATGGTGGAACTGCTTACGCTCTCAAATTCCTGTGAATATTCAAACGCAATTTAGCCCACTGAGCCCCTTGTGTTGCCAGGAATGGGTTCCCTGGTGCTGTGACATCAAATGGCAGGTTCATCAGCACCTCCCTCCTATAGTAGAAGGGGAGGTAACCATTTAGAACCTTAAATCTCACTAAAAGTTTTGTGGCTTGACTTTCTGTGTGAGATGAGAGAAATGAGGTTTGTCTCCCAGGCTGAAGAAACCTGCATGGCTAATAGTGAGGCTGGACAGATCCTGTGACCTCAGTGAGACACTGACGCATTGGAAGAACAGCAAGCACTTCCTGATCCACACTATCTCCAGAAGGAATCTGGTATTTACCTCTGTGAACAGCTGCTCTGCAGTTAGTGGCATGAACTCCTTGTTAGTGATGTTGTGATTAATATGTGCTTTTCTGGCAGTATGCATATTTTTTCCTTCGGCTTCATGACCTCTCTCTTCCTCTCTCCAGAAAGGGTTTAATTTCTTCTACAATAAACCTCATTTTGTAAAACAAGTGTGTTTCATTAAAATTCAATGGTTTACTGAGGAGACATGAATCACAGAATCACAGAATATTCTGAGTTGGAAGGGACCCATTAATGAATGGCCCATGTGGAAGATACAACTTATCAGGATTTATAAATCCTTCTGGGTTTACGGGGAGATGCTTCCAGTCTCAGAGGTGGAGATAACGAACGTCTTCAGCTCCCCTAATCAAATAAATATCAACAGTACCTCATGTTGTGTGTCAAAGCAAATCCTTATTATCTGAAGGAGAGGTAAGTATAAAAAGATTCAGTCTTTAAATCTCACTTCTTGGGGTTGTTGTTACAGCAAAGCAGCAATGATGTGAAGAGTAAATTATGGGATTGAGGCCAGTCAAGGTAACAGCTGAAACAAAAGCAGGAATGTGAGCCATGGCAGTAGCTCTTCAGTCTGCTGGAAGGGATTTTAATTATGCATCTAAAACTCTGTGACTTTGCAGCACAAATAAAAATTTCAGTTAAGTGTAACATTAACATGGAAATGCCATTAGATGTTAAGTAACAGAGTTTGACCCAGTGCCTTTTACCACTGTGAGAAAGATCATATCTTATTTTGTTTTCATTTAAGCCAGACAATATTTTGTCATTTATTTCAATAGCTATTAGAAAATTCTGTGTATTTAGAGGGTGGCAGTGTTTTGGGTTTTTGTCCCAATTTTTGTTTTGCATCTGTTGTCTATGTGTTGTCTATGTGACATCTCTTTGAAACATTGTAATAATTACACTTAGGTTCAAACTTACAGAAGAATCCTTATAGCCTCTCAATTGCTGTGAAAGCAGGCAAATAAGTGTGTTAAATAAATTAAGCACTTAAAAATAGATCCTTTTTTGCTTATAGATCTTCTGGCATTTAGGTTTGAAGAAGCACTAAGTAAAAGTATACTAATTCCAGGTTTTTAATAAGATGGCTTTTCTAACAATGGAACAAAAATAGTAATAGGTAAATAAGGAATTGAAAAGCTGTGATTTCCAAATGGATCATTACAAAGTACCTGTATAAGAGTCCAGAGAAAAATTATTTGAAAAACACTTGTATAACGTTTGAGAATATGGAGGTAGCATCTGCTTCTGAGTGCCCAATTTTCTCCGACTCCTTGCAGCCATGATGGGAAGACAACATGAATAGTCATTGTCACGATTCTCCTAAAAGGACAGCATAGATGTGCTTGCCATGAGGGAACAACAATGGCAAACTGAAATCATTCTGTTAGCTGTCAGTTCATATCAGCTGAAGGATGTTATACGTTTGATTTTTTTTATTTTTCGGCTTAGTTAATACTCTTCTGTGTTAACATACCTACTGTTCTCAAACAATAGGATTCAAGGTGAGGCTGCCCCAGTGCAGAGCAGAGAAGGACAATCTCCTCCCTTGCCCGGCTGGCGATGCTGTGCCTGATGCTCCCCAGGACAGGCTTGGCCCTCCTGGCTGCCAGGGCATAGATGACTCATATGGATGTGTGGAGGAAATGAATATGTTTTACAGGAGACTTCACTAAATAGATATTTACCCTAAGTAGATGGACTGTACGCTTGTGTGACATCACCTTGATGAGGCATTGCATTTGGTTGTCTGTGTGCACACCTCTGTGGTTGCCATCCACTACTTTGGACAGACAGAATTTGTAACACAAACCCAGGCTCTGACTGGAGCACTGCAACATCAGGGGATCTAGCAGATCTACCAGCATCGTGTCAGAGCTTCAAGGGAAATCCTGCTTGGGAATCCTGTAGGAAGAGAGACATTAACACCCTGATGCTGTTCTATCAGGTGTCTGCCATTTCAGGTTGTCCTTCTGTGCTCCTTTTTATTTTGAGTTTCTTTCTCTACCATTTTTGTCTTAAAGCACAGCCTGCATGCAGGAAAGTGCTGGTAGGAAAGTGCTTAGTGTATGTGAGACATTAATGTACTCTCTATTGCCTCAAACTGAGAGGAAGCAAATCCTTTTATCTGCATATTCCTTTGATGCTCTCTGGCATATATCCAGGAACTGTACTAAACCTGGCTTCCCAGTTCTTTTCTTTGCACTGCTACATCCATACCCCATATAAATGTCCCCTGCTGTCCCCTTGATTACTGCTCCCCATACTTTGCCTTTTTTCTTCCATGTCCTTCCTCTTCTTACCTATAAAATCCCCAAATTATCCTCAGTCAAAATGGTGACACTGTGGGGATTAAGTATTAAGTTTAAAGGAAGCACCCTTTTCACTGTTGCAGTAGTTTCAGAAAGGGAAAAAAAATGTTCTGAGTTCTTAACCAACATGAAGCATGATATGGTAGACCAGCCAAGTCATATAACACAAATGTTTCCAGCAGAGAAAGCTATTTTAGTTGCTGCAAAATTCTAGCTATTTGACACCATCCATTATGTTGATCCATGAGTGTCTTCTTTTAGAAAAAAAACCCCCAAAACTAAAAGCTTTAATTTGATGCATGGATTGCATGGCAGGGCAGTTCATTTGGCACTATCCACAGAGCCTGTTATTCTCCTTCACCCTGTTTTGAGCTCTGAAAACGCCATTCTGGCAAATGACATCACTATGTAATTTCTCAGCTGGACCAGTATCCAATGTTTCCATTGTTAGAGGACACACCTTATGTGTTTCATACTCTAAAGCAAGGACTGTCTACTGGAGTGCCCCTGCAGTGACCAATTCCTTTCAGTAGCACTGCCTTGAGAACTAAATGCTATATGTACCCTAAGGGAGTGCAGGAAGGAAGAAGGGAATGAAGAAAAGAGAGATAAAAAAAAAGTGAAAGGCAAAACCACAGTAGAGTTGGCACAGACACAGCTGGGGAAGATAACAAAAGAGTAAAGAAAGCATGCTGGGTAACCTCATGGAGCACTGTAAAACAGCCTATACTAACCTCTTTTATTTGATTTTAGGGTTTTAACTTGGCAAATGATCATCTCTGTTTAATAATACTTTTTACTGGTCACAGTTGTGTGTTTAATCCTTCTCTTTTCTACTGTTCACAGAATTTAATTTGGCATTCTCATTGTCATTTATTAAAAATTCATTGAAAATGTCTTTGCATTCATGGGTTCCAGTCTTGAGTGATTCATTAGAATGGCCACCTTCACTAATTCATTAAACAATTCATTAAAATCCCTGCATTCCCTGAATATTTATATGCATTTTTTAAATCTCCAAACGTGCAGAATTTAAAAATCTCCTGTCAGAGTACAGTAATATCACCACATGAAGCATGACAAAAGTTTCATAACATTGTACCCACCCCTTAATGCATACATTAATCACAAATCTTATATGGGAAGTTGTGCACATTGTTTACAAGTGGTCTGTGTGGAATACATTCGTTATTTTATTCCTACCATTAAATGTAATATCTCAGAGTCAACTTTTCATTGTGTTAGGGAAACTTCTCTGTCCAACCATCCAGGAGCCACTCTGGCAGTCAGTCTTGCACCAGCTGAGCTGGGACTGAAGCCCCTTCACAGAAACACACTCCACACTCACACAGTCAGAGCAGGTTTCTTTACAGGCTTGACGCCAGGTTTCTCATAGCAGAGCCTCAGATGTCCAGATCCTTACAATAATTTAATCATAGTGCAATAACTAAATATCTGAATAACAAAATAACAGCCAGATCTGGGCAGCTCTGGGGAGGGACCCCAACAGAAGAACCCCTGCACTTTTGCACTTTTACAGTCTAAGCATGGAAAAGTCTGGGGGTCGTCAGCTCCTGCTGTGCCTCTCAGTGTCCGGTCACCTGGCTGTGCCACAGGTACCTGAGACCTTTGTTCTGCAAAGAGTTGGCATTTCCCACCCTCTTTCTTCAGGCTTGGGCTGGGGCTCCTCCTCCCCCCTAGAGACCGACCTGCAGCTTGCACGCTGCACTACCTGCACTGAATATATTCCTCGAAAATTGGGCTAACAGTCCAGCCACCTGCACACTTCCATCCTGAATTCACAAAAGTAGAACCATACAACAGCAAAGAACGCTGTAAGAGCTTGGATTCTGTTAACAGTCTCTTCCTTTCCACCTCATATGGCATTACTTCCTATGGTCTGAAGTTACTGCATTACCAAAAACTTATTTGCTACAAACTGTAGAAAACACTCCCCAGGGGTGTGTACATGCTGCCTCTGAAATTCTGGTAGAGTGGACGTGCTAAGACATGAGATATGCCATGTTTGACCTCTGAATTGCTTTGTGTTCAGGTCAGCCTCCCAGAGCATGTAATAAGCAAAATGCCAGATATAAATGCAAGATGGGAACAGCACAGTGGCAGAGCAAGAAGGCTTTGAAGGCCTGACTGGATAAGGGAGGGCTGATTTCAAAAAGTCGCAGTGCTGTGTGGATGCAAATTACTTCAAGTGACAGAGTGTTTGCTCTGGGACAATGTGCCATGCACCACGCATGGAACTGTTTTTGTGAGTCACTCAATAGAGGTTTGGAAAAGCTGGACCATGTTTCAATTATAAACATGTGCTTGGAATGGAGATGTCTTCTCCAGATGAGTGTCTGAATAATTTACAGTTATAATTTACAGTAATAATTTACAGTTGCTGTCTCAATGGTGTTCGCCTGTAATATCTTATATAAATATTAGTTTTTGAAAACATAGGGATTGCAAACCATCTGGTCAACTCTAAATTTCTTTGTTTAGCAGTGATGGTAGTGGAACACATAATTTCAAGGGCAGTGCCTCTGGCAGTAAGAAATACAGGTTTAAGGTGTGAAGACTTGGCTTTCAATGTACATTTCTCTTTTTTTCTTCATTTATTATCTACTGGGAGATGTTATGAAGACTTCAAAAGGTCAAGCCCCACAGTATGATGACCAAAATGCTTGGGGTATAAAGTTTGATTCAAAGGAATGTAAAAGGGTAGATTCGCAGGAAAAAAGAATAGAGAGGATTTTAAAAATCTGTGTTCTGAGAAATAACTCTGAGTAACCCAGGTCTGTGGTGTACAAAGGAACATCCAACTGTATTTCACTTCTTAGCAGTGAAATAAGAACAGTTTTGCATTTTGAAAGAAAGACTCTTCCATGGTATCAAACACACCTAAGTCACAGAAATAATTAATATCCTTAGATTCAGACCACAGGAGCACAAATCAAAGCACAAAAAACAAGTTTGTTTTGTTTCTGGGTTTTTTTGGGCAAAAATATGTAAAATTAAATACTTAATTTGTATATTCATATATTATGACAACTTCTGAAATCATTAGTTGAAATGGTTAATGGTCATTATTCTCATGCATCACTGAACAGTGTGTGAAGTGATATATAATTATTTTTCATAAATATGAAATATATAACTGTTTAATAAACCTTCCAAGGTACTATTTCTGGTGTATGTTTCTATAGAGAATAAAATCTTCTCAGTTGTAGTCTTGAAAATGCATCAACCTCTCAGCATTGGGAGAACATTGTCATTTTCTGACTTCTCCAAGCTCCTCCAAGTGAGTATGAAGCAGCGTCCTTTCTGGGAAGCCTGGCAACAAATTAATCCCACTGGGTAGAATTGAGCAATGTTTTTGAATAGTCAGTACATCAGAAATGTGATTTGGAGAATACTGAAATGATTTGTGATTCAAACCACAATTTAAGAAAGAAAAAAAAGAAAATAATAAAAAAAATAGGTGGGAGAGAAGAGCTGGAAAAATTGAAAAATAAACTACAAATTTTTGTTCTGAGACTGATCAATAGGTTAAGAAAAAAAAGAGTATGAAAGAAACATCACAAGCAAGAACTGAAGAACCCTAAATTATTCCATTCAGCCTAATGCAATTTCTTGTTGCTCGGTCAACAAACAGAAGATTCATGCCCGCAAGTGCCTGAAGCAAGCAGAGTTTTGAGGCAGCTTGTTTCCTTGCACACTCAGTCTGTCCCATGTGCTGGGTAAAAATGGTAGATCTGTAGTAACAGCTTCAAACATCCTTTTATAGGATCACCTTTTATAAGATCACTTCCTTGTATAGTTTCACCTCAGTTGCCCCAGGATTACACCTGTGACTTGCAAAGAACAAACAGCAGTGCTCCCACACCTCTCTTTTCCAAAAGCTGTTCCAGAGCTTGTCAAAACCTATGTGTTCAGGGTCAGAGGGCTGAACTAATCATTGCTACCACCTCTATGGACATGGAGCTATGGAAAGTCACACAGTGGATGCTGTCATCCAGACTTTGGACATATATTTTGTTACAGATTAAAAAAAGGATTCTTCTCTATGCCACAAAACAACTGAAACAACTCACTGTGCAAACTTGGCAAGTGAGTAGTTATTTTGCTAAATATGTGATTTTGAAGATTTTTCTACATAGTTAACTGTTGTCTGTTCAGCAGTCTGACACGTGCTTGCATAATTGACTGTAGAAACTACTTTTAACATTTTGGTGGCTGCTCCCTTTGGTGTTTTGAAGCATGCAAAAAGACCCATTCATCCAACCCTCTTCTGTGACAGATCTGGCAGAAACTAGCTCTCACTTTCCCCATCTTTTTATGGGCAGTATCTGCTTTATGCTGAAAATAAAGTCACATTTATAATATACTTTCATTTTTATAAGGTGGCCTATTTGCAGCATGAATAATTTCCTGTTCTGCAGATCAGCAGCATTTTATGGTTTCACATCCACTTTCTCCACAACTGCCCATGTTGAGTGTGATGGTATGGGATGTCTTGGGTTGAGACTCCTCACTTTCTGCAATTTATCTGTTTAATTTGATAAATCATTGCATATATTGTACTTGGCAATTCTATGAATAATTTCCTGGCAGTGAAATTCTGTTCTGACAACATTTTGCAAATCAACCAAAATTTATGCCCACCAGAAGGGTGATATAAAAAAATATCTTGCTGATGACGAGATGCTATTGAGGGTTCTTTCTTTCACTCCTGTACTGCAGGTTATCTACTGCAGGTTGTTTATTCTACATCTGCCTGTAAGCTTATTTGTGAAAAACAGCTCATTAAGTTTTTTATATAAATATAAACTTCAGATTTACTTTAGAAAATAGTTGATTTCAGAAATAAAGAGAGCTGATGAGAGCTAAAAAGTCCCCTAATAAATTACATTTTTACCAACATTTCAGATCCTGAATTTGAATGTGATGTTGCTTTGTATGGCAATATATTGCATACTAATTTCCTCCAGATATGCCTTTAGAGGGACAATAAATCTAGTTTTCCAATCCTTCCAGAACTTTACGTTAAGTGCCTGCAATTTTTCATCTTGATGGCAGTGGGTATAATCTAAAGCCCAGTGAAGTCAACAGGAGTCTGTTCATCAAGTGTTTGGAATACAGGCCAAGGATTCATCTTGGTTTTTTTTTCTTAAGGCAAGCGATTCACGTGAAATCTAAGCAAGTCCACCATGAACATTTTGTTCAAGTGCCTGACTGAAACCCAATTGCTGTTATGACAGCATAATGATCAGTTTTTGTTTAAGGAGGACAATACAATATATACAGTATACCTTTGGAGCAAACTCAAGGTGGCATTTCTGTAGAGACACAAATTTCTCCACAACCTCTTGAGTTTTTTGTGAGTGTATGAAGTGGATATCAAGCAATAGATGAGAAATAACACCTCTAGAGGTCCATCTTTCTGCTCTGAAAATGATTGGTCTTTATAAGGGATATTTTCATTGCTTAAACAGAAGATTTGTTTAATGGACACAGAATATTTATTGAAAATTTTCCTCAGAAAAATATTCCTAGAATTTTACTGAAATACAGTGGTTTCCATAACCAGTTTTTTGGATGCTGTATAAAAGCATTTGCCTTAATATGGTTGTCGTTTTACAAAAAATTCTTTGTTAGTTGTCAGCTCCTCTGGGCAAAGAGTGTATGTATTTCACAGACTTCCAAAGTGAAATGCTGGATGAATAGTGTCAAACTGAGGTAGGACAATCACCTAAAAACTGTGGCAGAACTTCACAGAAAAAAAAAATTACTAATTCACCTACTCCATGTTCTTATCCCTCCCTGTAGGGACTATTAGACATGCTATCTTGTTTTAAGTGTCTAAAACAACAGATTTAAACAGCTTCTGCAACTCCATACTGTTCATTTATTTATCAGTTTAATTTCATCCTGTTATGTCTAGTTAATTCTTCCTGTAGCATCCAGCATCTTCTTGGTTCCCTGGCTATGTCTTTTTTCCAGCACATGCATTTGCCAGGTTTTGAACTGCAGCTGATATTTATTTAGCAAGGAAAACAACTTTGAGATTGTGACCCTTTAGACTACCCACACTCTTCTCTTAACAGCTGGATTTTATCACTTGCTCCCATTTTCTTTCCTTTCTCTGCCCTTGTCCTTTTCCTGCCTTTCCAAATTGCTTGTGGCTTGTGTTATATTCAAGCAAGAGAAAGCAGTTCTCCATGATTTCATGCCTTCAAATCAGGATCTGCCTAAAATTGAGTGCTATCCAGGTAGCACTGGGTTATATAACCTGATTTTTATATTTGATGCAGGAATCTCTGTGTGAGGTTTTGTTCCTTATGTTGTAAGAGAAAAGGCAGAATAATCATGGTTCCTTGGACAAACAGCAATGCTTTGTATAAATATTAAAATTATCAACTAAATACAGTAACTTGAGTTCTAGAAAAACCTTCAAGCACTTGATGATGTTACTACTCACTCTCTCCTAAAACAAAGAACTCCACTGCTTTTCCAAGCTTCATACAGAGCTTTATTCACTCCGCAAGGGTCCAGACTCTGTCATGTAACCATTTTCATTATCCAAATTTATTTGTCATAAGCAATCACAAGATAGAAGAGACATTAGCTAGGTTTGAAAATATTTTTCTTTGACACTGTAAGCACTAGGACTTTCAGACTGAGTTTTCAACAAGGCCTGATTGTATCTCAGCCTGCCTGGCTTCCTAGCTGCCATCAGAACATTTTTCTGCCAGTTGGCTTTGTGACTTGTTCTATCATAACTCAGCACAATTATTTTTCCACTGAGATATGTTGATGCTTTAAAGTTTTGTGTGGACAACAACAGCCACCCTGTCAGAAGACACATGCCTAGCAGGTGCTCAGACCCTGAAACCTACAGGATGGTTAAAGAGTAATTCAGAAACTTTTGATGTTTCAGGGAAGAGTTGGCTAACAGGGTGAGTTAGCCATTTCAGTCAGATGTTTTTTAGAGAGGTCTTTTCATGTTTATTTACTTATGTGACTTTTATTTCCTAAAGAAAATGGATTCTTTAGGACATTGTTTCAGGTAACAAACATACTTTTGTTACCTGAAAACACTTCCTTTAATCCCAATGTATACTCTATATGCAGAGCACTTTACATGTAATGATTTGTCTATAATTACATATTACCCTGTGGTTTTATGAATTTGGATTTCTGTCTGGCATCCTGCAATAATTTTGGCTGCTGGTTTTCTTGACCTAACACACACTGTTGCCCTTTTTATTATCTAGGACCATTGGGTTTCACTGACTTTCAGGATATTTTACGGTAACTGTTAGCTTTGTTCTCCTCAGCTCATCTGTATTTTGTTGGACATTCTCCTTTTGCTAACTGTATGTTTTGTCAAAGCCTTTGTATTTCTTTAGCCTTTTGAAGTTCTTTCTGCACATTGCTTCCTGTTGCCTCTCTAGTTTACTGCTGCAGGAATTGTAACATCATTGTAATTGTTGAGCAGGGTTTATGTTATTTTCTATTCCCTTTTCCTCTTTTCTATTAAGTTTGGAGGGAAAGAGTTAAATATTCATTTCTGTTTCACCTTTTGCAAGGGCCACATCTTTTCAACACTGATTCTGCTGATGACATTTTGTCTATGGCATATCCAATCATCCTCTTCATGAACTGAGCCTTTATCTTTGGAAAGATAGAAGAGAAGCAACAATGCCAATCTGCTAATTAAGTTAAGGGCAAGTGTCTGTAACAGCTGGCTTATGTACCAAGTTGTGCTGCATCTTATTGTGCTCTGGGGATATTCTTTATTCAGACAGTCAGAGTAGGTGAATCAATACGGACTTTATCTTTTAAATGATATACTCCACGAGAAAACATTTTGTGTCATTGTAGGTAGATTAAGAAACATCATGATATCAATGGAGCAAAAGAACCTAATGTGATTTTGCAGCTACCTAACTAATCATATGAAATAAAAATGTCATGCACACTTTAGGTATTTTTCCAAGTTTTCAGCCTGGTATAACATCTTTGAATCCAAGGAATGTCACATAGGATAGAGTGAGATGTTCTAGAATGCCAGGGCCTTTTCGTGGGAGCAGCCAGTGTTTTTGTTTAGATTTTGAGACACTTTGTTCCTAGATCCAGTTTTCTGAGATATTCCATGTACCCTGTGCTGAGTAGCAGCACAGTAGCAGCTGAGTAGCAATGAGCTACCTATTCATTTCTAGGTAAGATGCAGAATTTTAGCAGAGCACTGTACCCCCTTGCTCCTTCTTTGCAGGTTTTTGCTCAAGCTTCTACCACTCCTGTTTACTGAGAAAAGCACTCTCGCTCTCCAACTAATTTGGAAAAAAGAAATACAGAGAGAGGAATGTGATTACAGTAAGTGTAGCTCATCAGGATTAATAGGGTGAGAACTGACCACCCAGTAAAAGGCCACTACCTTTTCTTAGTTATACAATATCCTATGATAACTGGAAGTGTTTTCCCTACCTCAAGGGTCTGAAGTATCCTATTTTTTAGAATACTTTTTTTTCATTTGTTTTGCAATTTTCCTTTCCTCCACCTCTGAGCAAAAAATAAAAATAAGTCAGAGAGATCTTTGCTTTTCATGGGGGTTGGAACTGGACTATATTAGCATGCTTTTAACCCACTCCCAGCATTTCTTTCATTCTTTCCACAAGTCCAGCACTTTCTTTGCTTTTCAGAATCATTCAGACTGAAGCTATTTGATGGTAGATGTTTTCATACTTAAGAGCTCAAAAATAGTAGCTGCTTTAATGAATCCAATATGCTCAAAAAGCAAGCCTTATTAAACTTAAGGGAAGTTTACTAACTCCAGGTTAGGATACTACTTGTAAACAACCATGCCCTTTGCTTAGCACAGAGTAGTTCTATTCTTGGTCAAAAAACCTTCATGTAGTTGTGAAGGAATTTCTTTTAACTTTCAACGCCCCTTTTGAAAGACTGTACTATTGCCAGTTTATGCCCATGTCCTATTCATGTTAAAAAATTAGTCACATGAGTCACAACAACCACGTCACTGGTTATAAAGAGCTGTCTCATAGGGTGTTGTGTCTGACATCTGTCTGAGCCTGAAAAAGCAAGGTGACCCATAATATTGAGAAAAGAAAACATTAAAAGGAGTCCAATGGGAGCTGTGACTGCTGAATTAGGGGTTTTGGAAATAAGGTGCTGCTGGACATTGCCATATGCTTGAGAGTCAGAGCTCAGAAGAAGTGTAATTTAAACATTTAAGAGCTGATGTTAAACTAAATCCAGCTGTCTCTGTGTTGAAGTCAATTTAGAATTAAGGACTACAGAATTTCAGTTCCAAGGGTTCCAAAAGGAAAGTCAATGTAGCAAAAACATTGAAACAAGATGGAAACCTTTTTAAGACCTACTGTTCAAAATGAAAAATTTTGCTTGATGCAGGATGTATAGAAATGACTACAGTATTTTCGGTTTAACAGCAAAATGAGGTTGGATAGTTCCTTTTCAGTGTCATCTGGGATGTTTTCAAAGCACCCATAGCAAACAGCATATTTGCCTAAAGTAAAAATTTATCCTTTCCAGCATATTACATTGAAAATCAGTTACTTATTGCTCTCTTAATAAGATTTGTGTCTCTGGCCCCAACACAGTGCTCAGAGAAGTGTTGACAGCAATACTCTATGGCACAAATGCTGCAAAAATAAATAACAGAGTCTGCTTTATCCTGCAATTACCCTGAT
>VZTN01002284.1:23419-45039 GCA_013400515.1 Erpornis zantholeuca | reverse complement strand
TTTATTAATATCAAGAAACAGAACAAATCTTTCTCCCTCCAGCAGGTTCAGCTGCAGGGAACGTCTGTGTCCCTCTGTCTGTGTCTTTCCCTGACTGTGTCTTAGGAATTTACAAGACAGAGGAAGATATTTCATTGGTCAAGGCAACCACTTTACCATAAAAAATTTTTAATTTACATTTTTGATCAAGGCTCTTTTCTGGGAAGCTACAAAAGTTCCCTTAGGAAATGGTTTTTAGGACAGCTTAACAAAAGCTTGCATTTGTCTAGCCTTTCTCTGAGATTTCTCAAAAACCCACTACAAGCCATCACCACAGTCTGTTACACATGTTACATTTAAAGGCTTATCCAGTGACTTAGCACCCATCTAGATTAGAGCTTACTGGGAAGATAGTCAGTTGTTCATATTATAATCAAAATAAACAAAACCCGTAACTGGTATTGACTAGATAATTACAAAGTTAAGTTTCTGTAATGTCCTGTCTAATGTCCTTATAGCCATAACTTGCCTGTCATTTCTGTGATATATAAACTTGAGTAGGTAAGAGAAAGCTCTCACTTTTTATTTCAAAATTTGAAAAAAAAAAGCCTCTTTATGTTAAATTGAACATATTACTGTGAAAAGCAAAAGGAAAAAACAATATGAAAATTAAACCATCCCATTTATAACATAAGTATGTATTAATAAAACCTGTCGTAATATTTAATCCTGAATATATTTATCCCAATTAAAACTTGATTATCTGCTATATTCAGTATGCATTACTTTTTGAATTTGAAACAGTATCTAATATCAAATCATAACATTAGAATCCTTCATTCAGATATAAGATCCTACTAATACTTTTATCCTTCCAAACCTGGCCTACTGGTTCTGATGGATCTAAGGTGATAAACCAGTTTTTCTTACACTACTAGACATAAAAATAAAATTTTTTAATTCTCCCTGAAATAAAAGATCAGATCATGGCTATGACCTTGGTCAAACCACAAAAAGCATTTGTGGAAACTAAGGACTGTTCATTTCTTACAAACAACTCAGAGATACTGAAAAAAGGCAAATCACTATCCAGAAGGATTCTTATGGAGTACAGATGATGATCTTGCACAGAATTTAAAGTATTTCAGTGAAAGAACCAGTAACAGGAAGCTTTCACCCTCAAAAAGCAGCACATGAACATGTACATCCTGTAGCAAACAACACCCATCACCGTAATTGATAGTTTTTGGAAGAAGACAGAAGTGTAGTGGATTTTATCATGTTGCCAGGGGTTGCAAGTACCAGCAGAATATGAATAGATACCAAGGACAAAGAGGATGACTACAGAGCCATTAGCTCAGAGCAGTTCCTCATTGCAGTAATGGCCAAGGTAGCAGCAGAAGATGAATGAACTGTCAGCCTGAAAACAAATGGGACACTTTTTAATTTTAAGTTGGACACAGGTGCTCAAGCCAAGGTGGTACCTGGAACAGAGATATCAGCTCCCCAAAAACTCAAAGGCAAATTAAAAATGGGTAAAACTTGGGCTTATGGCACTTACTGGGTATATGCTGAGAGTGCTTGAGTATTAAACGCTAAGAATGATTGGAAAGATACATGGATCACAACAGTACCTCAGAAAAAATGCATATCTTATATTTAAATTCATGATCTCGTGTGTTCTCAAAAGAGAGGGTGCAAATGTTAATAGACAGTGAAAGATGTCTCTGCCCATCTTCAGGGAGTGGTGGACTAGATGATCTTTAAAGGTTACTACTGACCCATACTAGGATTCTATGATTGTATGATTGTATGTCAAAAGACCAATTCAACTGCATTCTATCCATCTTCCAGAAGTGAGAAAAATAGAGCTAGGTTTCAAAAGTCTCATCACTCCATAGCCTCGGTGAAAGTTTCTGCCACCCTAAGTCAAATACTTAAAGATGTAAATGCACATTCTTCTTGAAGTCTCCAGAGGCCAAAGGGAAAAAAAAGAAAGGGGGGGAAAAAAGAATGACCACCTACTAGATAAGATATTGAGGGGAAAATATATTAAACATTTTTTCTATAACTGTTCTCAAAAAAAAAAAATCATGTGGAGAAGATGACTATAGCGCTGTGAGTTCATCACAAAAATAATACTACTAACAAAAGTGGATAGACCGTATAAAATTTACCATATTATCAACATGGTGGCAGAATTGGGTTCATTTCTGCTGTACTTGTCCACATTAACATGTAGGAAGGGACTGCTATCATCACACTGGGAAACTGGAGATGCAGCTGCCGCTGCCTATTGATTTATCAAATATGTGGCCATATAGGAAAGACATTGAGTTAGTTAAAAAACAGGTTTGTGCTCCATTTCCGAAAACCAGTGTTTTTGAAGACTCGACAACCAGAATTGTCCAAGACTGACCCTCATGCAGTGCATGGGGGCAGGCTGCAGAGTGTAGGTCAAAACAAGTAGGAGAGAGTCCAGGGGTGCTGTCAGAATGGTGTTTACAAGAGTCATATGTCTTTACCAATTACATGAATTCAATAATCAGCAATAAGAGTGAGTAGATTATGGGCAAATATCAATCTTTTGATGAAGAATCCAATAGCAAAGATATATGTATAAAGATCTTACACATAGAGAGTTTGTATTTGCTATTTATCTAAACAGTAAGATATATGTTTCAGATTTATCAATATACTTAAATAAATGTGTTTAAATATGGCATTATAACTAGCCTATATGAGCATGGTGATGATAACACCAAAGTTGTGTGTTTAATCCCTGTATGGGCTGTTCACATGGAACCTGGACTCTATGATCCTTGTGGATCCTTTTCAGCTTGGAATATTCTGTGATTCTGAGTGTAATAAATACATGTTTATCTAAATAACATTTATGGCTTTTATATTGCTTAACATTATTGCTAAACATATATCTACATCTATATGTATAGGTATGTATCTATCTATCTATCTATATATCTATATNCTATATATCTATATATACATATAGATATAGATATATAGATATATAGATATATAGATGGATATATAGATATATAGATATCTATATATCTATTTGGGATTCAGCTGTAGATCTCTTGGAAGAGATTTTTAGAGGAACAAAGAATTAAAGAAATGAAAAAGTTTAGTATGGAGAAGAAACAGGTTTTGGAAAGGAAAGAGGCATCAGTAAGATGTAAAAAACTCAATTAACATAGTCTCTGAGAACTTAAAGGCAAGCTCCCCAATTTTTTGAACTAGATCTAAAGTCAGCATTCTCAGATGTTTCCTGTTGCAGCAATAAGAAAAGAAAAAAGGACAAAAATATACCATATCTAAAAATGCATATGATTTAAGAAAATGGTAGTTCTCCAAACCTGTCAACAACATATACTAACAAACATTTATTAAGGCCTTAATTGATCTAAACCACTGTTTAAATTATGATAATGCCCACTTGCAAGTACTTCATACTCACTTTATGTACTCTAGAATTATAATTATACTTCATGCTGTGTGGCTGGATCTAAAGGAGAATCAGGCCCTGTTTCTAGTGTTTACATAAGTAAGGTTTCTGCCCTTCTGAAATTCTCTGCACTGAACATTGCATGTTGAGATCAGATGACTGAAACAGGAATCACGTGAGCCCAGGCGATAATGATGGATATATAAAGAAGCTCATGGTCCCCTCTTTGGTCACTTAATGAGACAGTGCTATACATTTCTTGATAGAGGCAGAAAAATAAATCATGTTGACAGACAATTATTTCCCCACTTTTGTTCCTTGGCTGCTGTGCCTATTAAGGCAGTGCTAATATATAGGATTATAATTCAAGTTTGCAGATTAATTCATTACCAACCATTTAATCTTTAGAATTAGCTATATGATGATTACTTCAGAAATGTTGCATAGTATAGATGGATAGACTTTTAAAAATTATTTGGTTATTTATTTATTTTATTCACCAGACAAATTACTTCATAAAAACACAGCCTGGATAAAAAGGTAGAAATATGGGCTACAGTTATGAAGGATAACAAATAATTTCAGATATATAACTCCAATTGTTTAGATAATTAGATTTGCATAACTGACTGGCTTGAAAGTCACACTCTGATGCAAAAAAAGGGTCAATTTTCAGTATACAAATATGCATTATAATATATCTGGGTCAGTAAAAAATGATGGAAAAGGAGTCAGTAAAGTTATATTAAAGTATTTGTATTTTTTTTACCTATCAACAAAAGATGTGTGTCATCCTAAGAGGGGGATAGTTGAAATAATTCAAAATTTCTCTATAAATATTTTAGGATTCATAATAAATAAATTATATGTAAATATATTAAAAGTACCAGAAATCACTGAGGATATGCAGCATTTTTTCTTTCTAAAATGACAGTGACAAATAAAGCAGGCGGAGAAAAAAAAGAAACTGAAGCAATGAGCAGAAGCTTTACAGTAGAACAGATTCAGTCAGTGATTGCAAGTATAACATTGTTTTCTTTACTGTAATATGCTTTGTTTCATGTTATTATAATAAAATGACTCCTCACCATTGCCCTAGTTCAGAGTGCATGTTCATTCCCAGAATCTTGTGAGCAAGTTTTGTCATTAGTCTTTTTAAGGCACGTGTAAGCAGTTTTCAAAGTCAAGGAAAATAAAAACTATAAAATTTCTTCACATGAGATCAAAGATTTGACTATAGGCATTATTCCAAACATTTTTTCAATTTGGAGAAGGAAGACACCCCTTTCCACCTCTAACTCTGTAGGTAGCTTATTTGCTAGAAGATTTATGCATTAGTATTGAAATGTACTTGGTCCAGTCAGAGCTATAAATCATTCCCAGACAACTTTTAAGCACATTTTTAAATGCCCATGAAAAATAAGTTTTTCCATCAATAAGAGGACTCAGTTCTGCAGCCCTTGCTGAGGAGGGTCATTTCAGCAAAGTCACAATAAAGTGCTGCAGGATCCAGTTCAATAGACTAATTGACACAGTCTCAATTCTCACCAGCTCTGTGAAGTGGGAGTAAATAAAATTTCTTGCAGCAGATTTGTCTGGAGACAGAAGGATATACTCCTTTGACCTTAATGAAGAGTAGCTCTCGGATCTGTGAAACTGTGTCTTCTTTGTCTTCTGCCGCTGCAAGGGACCGTGAGGCTGGGGCACCTGGGAGCCAGCACCTGACTGCCGTTCTTCCTCATCTGGTGGGAGAACAAGGCACATCTCCTGCCTTCTAGGCTCCATGTCTGCGTTTTTTGCTTCATGAGTTTTGTAAACGAGTTCCCAAATAAGATGCTCACTGAGCCCCCCTTGCCAATTTTCAGGGCAGAAGCTATCTGCAGGTATAGAGCAGTCATCTCTGTACTGATGTATTTTTTATTCTTCCAAGGCTCCAAGAAAGTGGGGAGAGGGTTAATTGTAAACTATTACTTTCATTGGACTTCTAGTATATCAAGGTGGTCTTCAAACACAGACAATTCTGTGCAGAGCAGGTTTAGGCAAGTAAGATGGGGCAGATTCACTGTGAGGTGTCCTGTAAGCACCCTCAAATGCTGGGGCACAGCCTGTCTTTACCTGTGTCTTGTTCTATCACCTTCAGAGCATGCTCCCTGCCTTCCTGGATATAGAGCATCCCAAAGGAAGTCCCGTAACACCAACAGCCTCAACTATGAGGAACATTTTTGACTATGCAGTGTGAGGGAGCTGCTACACAGTTATCATTATTCAGAAAATAGGCAGCAGGTAATCCAGAAGAAATTGGGGAAAGGACAAAAACTTTATTTAAAAGTTTGGTTTGTTTAGTGTCCCATTCTACCTCAAATAACTAATGAAACTGTAGTGTAATTATCTTTGGGCATTTAAAACTGCGTGTTCCAATGAAAGCATAAAATAAAGAACAAGATATATTAAAAATGAAAACTCTTTTCCCATTTCTGTCTTTTTGCATGTTTTCCAAAGACACTGAAAAAAATATCAAGACTGGTCAGAATAAAATGACTGCAGTCCCATATTATATTATTTCATTTAGGTCAAGAAAATGTAAAATGTTTGTGAAACTCGATATTTAAAAAAAGGTGTTCAGGAATAGAAATAAAAACTTCAACAGACCATCTAACTACAGTGTTTTCATGAAAAAAAATCAAATTAATTTTTGAAATAAAGTTTAGATGGAAATGCATGTATTATAATTCTTTCTAGCACAGCATGGAAACCTCAAAACTGACAAAGGGACTCCTAAACATTTACACTGTTTTGGGTTTATTTCACATGGCTTTGTTTCAGTATATTGGCAACAAGATAACTAGCTTTCACAAATTTCTGCTTTGACTACTACAGTTTAAGGGGCAGTTAGTATACAGTATCCTAAGGGAAGTTTGTCTTGTAATGTTAACTTTTCTTTCCCATTTCCATATTCTATTTTCTCTTGGTAAGACAGCAGACAACCAGCTGAAGCCCAAATTGTTTAAGTGCTTTCTAATTTGATCCTTCTCCACCAAAGGTAAGTCTTCCCTGCCTCAAACTTTTCCATGCATTTTAGGGATCTGAAATTCCTGATGGCAGATCTTACTAGTACTTACTAAAGCTTTCCAAAACCCATCCCTGCACACTCAGACAGTGAATATTCCTGTTAAATGTCCTGATTCTGCAGAATACCTTTTGTGTGTCAGTTTAGCCAGGAGCTCCTTTCCCATCCATTCAGGCCTTTGATTTTTGCTCATACAGATGGACCATCCTTGAGCTTAAAGGAGGTGATCCTTGATAAACAGTCATCTCACCTGTACCCTTTCCCTTCCAGGACTGCCTCCCATGGGAGTCTTCCAAGCAGGTTCCTTAATGGACTACATCTGCTTGTTCTGCCAGTGTTGTTTTGCTGTTTGCCTTGTACCTCTCCCTCAGGATTCTGATTTCCACCATCACATTGTCAGCCACAGTGGCCCCCAAGCCTTCATATCAGCAAATTATTTTTCCTTGTTTATAGGCATCAGGTCCAGCAGAGCACATCCCCCACTGATGTCTGGATGGCCTCTGTTAAGATGCTGTTACCAACGCACTCACTCAGCCGAGCAGCAGCTCATAAGGTGGCTACAATCCCCCATGTAGGTGAAGGCCCAAGAACATGAAGTTTTCAGTTGCCTATAAAAGGCTGAATCTATTTCTTCCTGTTCAGGGTGTCTAGGAGAAACCCACAACAATGTCACGCATGCTGTCTTCTCATTCCAACCCAGGAATCACCCAATCACCAGGCTCACTGTCCATTGTTAAGCAGAGCTCCAGGCAGTTCTGCAGCTCTTTCCTGCAAAGGCCAAATCTCCCTCCTGCCTTCCCATTCTGTCCTTCCCAATCCTCTTTGATCAGTTCACACTGACATCAGATCAAATCTGCTAGATAATGAGATCACTTAGACTGCTTACACTGCTAGGAGAAGGCCAGGTATAATATAAAAATACATGGTTTTAACACAGATATGCTTATCTTTGGGGAAAATTGCTCACTTTTTGCTGCTGAAGAAATCTTCAAATTGCTACTAGGGAACAATTCCAGAGACTTTCAAGAATGATGTTTAGTACTATATTAGGATTCAGATTATGTATCATAAGGAGACATTGAGAAGCCAAGCAAATATCTAAACATATCTGAAAGAGAAAGCTCATATTACACAAGTTAAAGAGGGCAACAATGCAAATTAAAGCAATCCCAAATCAATATTTCTTCACTGTGGAATTCATTACCAAGTTAAAACATATGGCTGGAATTTAAACGAGAACCTTCAAAATGTTATCAGTGGTAATAGAAGATGCTCTTGGCAAGTGTAACACTAATTATACACAGAAACCTATTTAACAGTTCTGTACAATGATAATGATTAGTGTTGAAGCCATTTTCAAGTACAAACCATTTCCAAAAACAGGTTGTTGGCTATGATCCCTGCCACTGGCTTAGGAGGTTTAGCTTTGGATTTTGTTCCTTTCCCTGCTGTGTTTGTGATATTGAGTAAATCACCTAATTTGTCTTCTGCTGTAATTAAAAGTCCTCATTCTTCCTCTGCTTTGGTCAAAGGCTATTGGCAGTAGGGACAATGTCTTATGAGATGAAAAACTCTGTGCAGATATGTGCAGTCATGATCAGATCAGAGGACTTTCAGTCTGCAGTAATGCATCTGAAATTTTGATTGTCCATCAAAACAGTGAATCCCTACAGGCGCATTGAAACAACTCTCTTTTCCCAAATTGCCTAATATAAAAATATATGATAAATGTTGATTTGGAAAAATAACTAGTATTCCTAAAAACAGTCTGACACAACATCTTAATGAGTCATTATATATTATTTTAAAGTTTTTATCTATTATTTAGATCGTTTGGAGATATGAGGTTTTGTTCATCCTTCTCCTTTCAGTGAAGTGCTCATCGCTGCAAACTGAATAACATGTCTGTCAGTTATGTGATTCATGAGGAGCCCTGTGTTCATACAAAATCATATTCTACAATTTATGCACGCATTTATTATTAGAACAAGACAAGAATTACCTCTGTTGGATGACCCTCTAGCTCTAAGTAAAAAGGGGGAATATTATCTGTGAAAAATTAAAACATTTCCCATTTGAAATGATGGTACACTTCTGATCTCTTCCTTCTCCAACCAGTATAAAGATAGATGGGCCCGGTTACCTCCCAATAATAAAGTTTTCCTATGGTTTTGTACACAAGAACTCTAGGAAAAAGTTAATCTGAATTCAGTAATACATATTTTAAATTAAAGTGTGTCTATTCAGAGTTTTAAAGAGTTTTAACTTAAACTGGCTTTAAATTCAAAGAAAATTATCCAAATTAACAGAATATATTAAATCAATCTATTTAAAAATACCTTAGGTAAATTACTCAGCCAAATTCCAATAGGCCACTTCTAAATGGGAAATCTGAACATACAACAGTAGAGCCAAAGACCAAACCAATCTCCAGCATATAAACAATCAGTATGGTATGTTGGAAGCTCAAAGCAGACTACATATCAGAGGAGAGCCCTTGATGCACAATTTTCATTGGCAGAAATTGGATTTGAGCAGGTTGGACATATTCAGTATTCAGTAGGAAAAAAGGCCACTTTTCCAAGTCCATGATTATTCTGAATTAGATGTGGAAAGAGCCTAGGGAATAAAGAGTCCATTTCCATTCAGATACACAGATGTACAAATTAACATTTCAGGTCATTAAAGCCTTTAGGCTTTCAAGTCCAACATTCAGATCTCAGAAACTCAGCTGCTGTCTAACTTCAAAACACCTCAAGCACCTCTTGGGATTTTTTTCCTCACAGTTCAGCTACTTCTGGGAATTCTTGGAAGATCCTTATCCTTACTAATGCAGAGTGGCTTCACAGCTCCTCCATGTGACTACTCTGTTTGGGCCATCAGTTTAGAAGTTTATTTACCTGCCTTTGTTAACATCCAGTGCAGGATATCTTCTTGTAAGATACCTGATGGAGAGAGTCAACACAAAACTTTCGATGGTGGATTACAGTTTCCTTATCACTACCAGTCACAGAACACCATTCTCTCAAACATTAAAGGTTCGGTTCCACCCCTTCTCATATTCACTGGAGATGAAAAATATCAATTAACAGTGTCTGAGCCTCAGATCTCCCCTTCATTGGTCAATGTTACTCAGCTTCCATGAAGAGAAAGGCTGTCCCTCCCTCTTTTTCTTTCAGCTTCTTTTCTGCTGTCTGAATAAATAATTAACTATATCAAGTAAATTGAAACAACTTTAACATGAGGGTCTGGAAGCATGCCCTACTTACTCCTTATACCTTGAAGCAGTCTTAAGGCTCCCCCCACACTGTGATGAGACAGCTGGAAATGAACCCATGTGTCCTGCCAGAGGCTGCCATGGCTGAGTGCTCTGACAAGCTGGACAGAAGGAGAGAGGGGAATCCCACAGCTTACTTTGGTGCCTTGCCATAGGCACCTGGCTCCAACAAATATTAGGGGTTGTGAATCCCACGTTTGGTCATTTCTGAGGGGAGTGGTCTGATTCTTCACCTTGGCTATGGTCCCTCTCTGCCACAGCTTTCCTGAGGGAGCTGCTGTAGCAAATAAGCCTTCTGCAGTGCATAGGTGCTCTAGGAGTATTTTGCCAGATGCCAAAGCACTTGAGAGCTAAGTGCCGAAGGGTGAGGGTTGCCAGTCTTATAAAGTCATACTCCTCCATGGTGTAAGAGAGGCCTGAAGCATTTCCTCTTCTGACCTACACGTCTGCCTGAGCCAGTCACAAATTGGCAGGGAAACTGGCAGGCAGAACACATCCCCAGGGATGGGCTGAGCACTCCTTTACAAGGAGAGCCTGCCTAATCATGCGTGAAATGGCTACATCCTGTCCCTTGGCTCATTAACTCGTTTTACAGATATGTTGACATGGAATCAGTGATTCCCAGAACATCACCAGCCACCTAATGCAGTGCATGCTAACCAGGCCCATCCCTCAACTTTTTCGGATCAGTCCAGGTGGGTATTTTAATTTTCATTTGCAATCCATTTCTCTACTCTTGTTTAAGGCAGGGAATAAAGCAATCTGCAGACTGCCCCATGACAGGCTTGCTGCATATTTTGCTGAAGATACAAGGCTAGCCTCTAATGTGCTGCTGCGTTTTGTACTAATGCCCAGATTCCTTGGATTATTTTGGTGGATACAACAAATCATCTGCAAATACATAACGTCAATAGAATGACATTCCGGGGGTGATTCAGAATGAGAACTGTAACATGTTCATTGTATCAAAACTTGCTCCATTTAGAACAACATGGATTATATCTGTCTGTCAATTGACCAAAAAGCAGGAAAAAATGCAACATAGAAACAAAATATTTTTTCTCCGCTTTCCATTTTGAATGGGCAAGATAATGTCATTAAAAATGGAGGGGAGAAAAGGGGAAAAGGAAGGGATGAAGAACAGAACCCTTTTGTTTTGTTTCGTTTTCCTTCCTTGATCTTTCTTTCTTCCTAATAGGATTAAAAACTGATCTGTTCTGCAAAGAAGAACCCATCACTTGTGGAAAGCATGTGCCAGGCTTGTCTAGCATGACAGCAGGTTTTCACTATTTTCAGCACCTGTGTAAAGTTATGAATGATTCATGATTTAAATGATTCACTATAAAAATATGGTACAGTCTGTCAGCTTATTTTGTGATGAGTTGATATCACAGTGGAGTTGGTTTTATGAATTGGCAGTGAACTGACAACTCAATTTGAAAATAAATACCTCTGAAATTCACCCACTGCTTCATTTCAGGAAATCCAGTTGGTTAGTAACTCTATGCATATCTGAACTCTGACATTACTGAATCGGAGATTAGCATCAATTTCTCATTTTCCCTTCAAAGCTGCACATTTATTCCAAAAAGAAGTCACTTGCTTGATGTGTCTGTGGAAAGAAATGGTTAATTCCTACCATTACCTGATATTTTTAGTTTTAAATAAGTTATGTGAACTTTTCAAATATCCCTTTACCTCATTCCAATGCTTCAGGCTACACAGATGGACCATTTCAGAATTGAAGAAGCAACAGCTTGTATCAATCACTTTCTTTCTGCCTCTCCTTGTGGGAGTTCTTGAATTCACTATTGCTTTGCCCTTCTCATGCTTTTCCTTCCTGTGACATGCAGTTCAGTCATAAACATACTGGTCACTTACTACATGACCTTCACCATATTTTGGTAGATTAAAAAAAAAGTGAACCTAAAAAAACTGAATAAAATAATTTTCAGGCAATAAAATATCCCCCAAAATTAGAAAAGTTGATAAAGATTCTTGCAAAAATATTTGAGTATTGACTTTTAATGACCAAGAAGTGAATAAGTTTAATTATCTAAATTTGTCTCTAAAACTTCAGAGATAAACACCTCAGTTTTCCGAAAAAAAAAAAAAAAGGAAATACATATGAGTACTTGCACAGTGCAAGAAGTTCCATTAAAATCCCAAGAACTATTTTCTTGTATCAACATTTGCAGTCCTGGGGCCCAGGTATGCCTGTGATCAGAAAACAGAGAGAAACAATAATTTGTGGTGGGGAATCAGGGTGGCCAACTTAGCAATATATAAGGGAGTTTATAATAAAAGCCTCCTTAATGTGTAGCCTTTGTTTTTAAAAATTAATCTCTTGAAATAATTGCTACCTTGTAAAAAATATAAGAGGTGCTATAATGAAGGGAGTGTTGCTATGATAAAACTACTGTGGTCAGTACCTTTCTTCTGGGAGAACTGAAGGCAGAGAGGTACACATTGGACAAAGAAGTTCAGTCACCATTTCCCTAACTCAGCTGAGAGGTGCACAAGAGGTGAATCCCGTATTCCCTCCAAATCAATGGGTGCTTTTTAATTGAACTCGTTAAAGCTGAGATCTCACACCAAGTATAAAAATGTGCTGGATAGTGTTTCTTCCAAAACTGAAAGCTGTGATTTTGGTTTAACTATGACTGCTCTCTCACGGACCCCAAACCAGGGACACCACCTTCAAAAGTGGTGAACCAAACTGGGGAGACTTTCAGCTTTCTGGGGCTAGAAATGAGGTCAGGTTTTGAAAAATATGTCATAAATGATATCAAAAAAAGAAAAAGCTAAGGAAATATTTGTTAGGGAACAGTATTCCATTGACAGGCAAGTCAGTAGAAAGAGTTTACATTACTTTTCCACACCAAAATTCTAAGGGTAATGTATAATTGTTCTCTTCATTGAACAATGATATTTATTATAAATTTTAACTGCATCAAAAAGCACAATCAATGAAGTCAAATTGTCAAACAGTACTGTAGTGTCTGGTAAAATCACTATAACATGACATAATGCAACTAAATCCTCTGTTCTAAAAGCCTACACTACATAAAAAGTGACTTCTATTAGGCTGTAGCTTGAATCAAAAATCTAGGCTCATTTGCTTTGTGCATTGCAAAATGCTCTATTTACATCCTTGGACTGTTGCAAAAATGTTGTTATAAAAAATATTTAAGCAAATAAGTAAACTCTACTTTTAAAATTCTCATCACCCTACTAAACTGAAACTATTTTTTCCTAAGAATATATAAAGCATCTCTCATTTCCTAAATTCTCTCTTCCTGCCAAATCTTAATGTTTTACCGCAGTTTGCTAAGAATGTGCACAAATTGGGTCAGTGTTTCCTTGGTTTTGTTTATTTGTTTGCTTTTTTAAGTGAAGGGGGACAATAGATTCTGCCCTAAGAGTAGTCTTAAAAATCAACATATTAGAATATTCATCTTTGCGTGGTAACTTTCTTTCTCCTCTTTGGACAAATGGACTTCCAGCTTGACAGCTGAAAATTTTGGGAAGTTTAAAGTGAGAAGATGCAGACAATTTTAGGTATAGCTGTTTAAAATATGTTCATCACTCTCAAATATTTTGCAATACAAGCTATCAAAGTTTTACTGTAATTCAGACATATGTATTTTTTATTTCAGATTCTCTTGCCTGTATATCTTGCTGAGGCAATGTGAAAACTTTGCTCCCTGGTGTTTGATGTCATGTTTTCTGTGTGGTAATTCTTTGACATTTTGCAGGAAAAGCCAGTGAGACAACAGTCAGGCTTTAAAGTGAACTAAAGTTTCTTCTGCCAAAGTTTTAGAGGCATTGTTCTCTGTTGTGTCACATTTTTATTCTGACTTGGTGAACAAATGAACTCCAAGCTTCATATAATTGTGCTGTAAGTGCTGAGCATCTTAAATCAAACATAATTTTTTGTCCTTATTGAAAAACAAAGGCTGGAATATGTTCCCTGATTTCTGAATTGGTGTGTTCTCTCAGCTTCATGCATAATGTCCTTAATTCATGTCATTTCTGCCATATTATTCATTAAGGTTTTAACCATCATGAGGCAAATCTTACATCCTCTTCTCACCAATTAAAAAACTGTATAACCATTTTTTCTCTTTAGGCAATTATTCCCTCCATGTTTCAAATTGGGCCATAAATTGTATTTAAAATGCATGGGCAGAAGGTATGACTTTGGAATCACTTTAAAATAAAATGAGTAGTAATCATTCTCATTAGTTGGGTATTCAAGTTTTACAAGAAGATTAAAATAAGCTGGGTTTTTAAAATCAAAATTGCTGGAAATCTAATAACAAGTTCCTGGAAATCATATTTGCTGGCAATGCTGTAATAGATGATATGGACACTATGGTCCATAAACATCTACACTGCAGCATTGATTATTTACTTATCAAAGTCAATCATGTAGACTGAGTGATGTTGGTAGTGTGAATTCAGTAGTGTCCTAGTGTCCTTATCTATTTTTCTCTTAGAAACCTGGGTGCTTGCTACTTCAGCCTTCATGATTTCTCTCTTGCTCCCTCCTCTCCTTCAAACAGGAGCAGGCAGACATTTGTTCTCATGCTCTCATTAAGTTTCTGCTTTCCTGCCTTGTGTTTTATGTCCGTGCTGTGGGGGTCCTGTGGCTGGGCAGGGCAAGGCTGTGGGGACTGGACACTGTCCTGCTGTGACATCGCTGGAACTGGGACTGATGGGGGTCTGGGGGAAGGGGCAGTGGGCCTGGGGCAGGGGAGGGGTGGCTGTTGGTGCTCTCAGGGCACTGGCACTTTATCACACACTCACCATATCATACCGAGGTGTTGCAAAAACAGCTGCCCAAAACATGCAAATGTACTCTTGTTTTCTCTCCTGTCCTGTGACATCTGAATCTTCTCTTTGGATCTCATTGAAAACTTGTTTGCACAAACTAGCACTGGCCTGAAAATGGGATTTCTGTCCAAACATATTAAGGGTAGCAACACCCTAATATTTCCAGGGACAGTGAATAAAATAAGTGATTCGAAAGCACCAATGTGCTTGCTCTTGGCAACCATAAGGCATTGTCATAGAGATGATATTAAAAATAAGACTAAAAATGGAAATTAAGATTAAATATTACAACAAAGACTGTAAACTTATGTATGAAAAAATCAAATTGAATCTTAAATTCAAAAGAGAGAATATTTTTGTCATCTGAAATCAAGATAGCTGAAGCATTCTCAAAACTTGAGAACTCTTTTCAGGGAAAAATGTCCAAGTGTTTAACACATTTTGCTTTTGATGAAGCTGCATTCTCTGATGCAAAAATACTGGTACCCTGATAATGGAAAGGTGAGTAATTTGGCACTTGGCATCGGTGATGAATTTCAACCATCTCAAAGCAGGTGTTTAAGGTCTTAAGGAAATCCTGGATCCACAAGAGTTCAAGACAGTTTGTCACTGATTTTAAAAGCTGGAGGGTTTCACCTCTTTAGAAAAGCTTTGGGTTTCTCTCCAACCACAGTTTATGGGCTGGAAATAAACAGAAAGTTTCCTCATTTATTTTTCTGGGCTTTGAATAAGACTTAGAATTTGCTGAGGCACCTATTGATGCCACAAGAGCACGATATCCCAACTGGCGGACACAGACATTTGAGGTACAATGTTGTGAATAATAAATGACTGAGCTACAATTCGGAGCAAAAAATTCATGCCTAAGTTCTTGAATCTGTATTTACAAATAGTCACAAACATTCTACTTCTTGCTGAAATGTCACAAATAATGATATTTTAGATGAAAGAGCAGCTCCTAAACGTTGTTTTACCAAAGGAATAGAAAAGCTGTCTTCTAACCTCAAGGGAAAAAAACCAAGGAGTGAAAATAAAATGTTCACAAAGACAGAAGTGAACAAGAAAAAGACAAGACTATCTGCTTTTGTACAGTTTTTGACCATGATTTGATGCAATGGTAACACAGGGTTCTTACTCTCAGAAATGCCAGAATCTCCTGGTATCTAAAGTTAATGAAAACACAATTCAAAAGACAATTCTGAGGTCAAAATTTGTTACATGCTTTTTCTCCCTTGAGCACTGCCAGTTGCTGCACAAAGGTTTCACAGAAGTCATTAGTATTTCAGCATTCAAGTTTTAGAATACAAAATAGAGTAAAAGTTCACAGTCAAATTCTGCCTGTAGCTTATGATCAGTTCAAATACAGCTTTTATTAACATAAAATTGATCAAGTTGTGTTACTACTACCTAGGGCCAGGCAAAATAGTTTTGACAATTAATTTATTAGAAAATGTGCTTAGGTTATTCCAAATATTTGCAAATTCAGTGTTTTCCTTGAAAAGGAGAAGTATTTAAATAGAAAACCTAAGTAGTGCTAGTAAACCTGATTGGTGAACAAGTGATAGAGGGACTCTTGATGACAGGTGGGAGTACCTTGGTTTATATTAATATATCAAGAGGGGAATATGACTTTGAGCCTGTTACCTTGGAGTTCTTAACCATGAAAATATGGTCCTTTTTTTCTCTTTTAGATGCTTCATAAAATGTGCAAACAAATTATTGAAAGACAATAAACTCCTACTGCATCTGGGGAATTTAAAGGAAGACCATGCTTAAATGATATTTGTATTGAATATGTTATGATCCTCCTCAAATCTTCCAACAGAAAAATTCAGAGCTCCTTTCCCAGGATAGGAAACTGAAAAGAGAGCACAGAGTTATATATTAAATGTATTAAAAAAAAAAAAACCAACAAAAAACCAAGAAACCAACAAAAACCCCAAACCCATTCCCTCTTTTAATTTGCAGTCTTCAGAATATGATTCCTTTTAATTGCTTAAAAGCAGCTGTTACTGCAAAATTTTCTTTCAGGTTAAGAAACAGATCTTCAAAAAATCATCGTGCTTAATTTTTTAGTCTTTATTTCAGCCAGAGAAACAAAAAATAATCAATATTCATGTGGGTCAAGATCATTTCACTACCCTCTTCCCCTTACCCTCTGCAAATATTTTGTTTTCACTGCTGAAGTGTTTTTCACACAATTTTATGTGGTCTACAAAGTGTTCAGTTTGATTTTCCTTGTGAGTTAATTTACCTGAATTTGAGTAAGAAGTTCAAAGGATGAACCTTGACTAAACAATTCAAAGCAGATAAGAGTATTTATTTATGAGTCACTTCTGTTCATAGACAGAGGTGAAGGTCTGGAAGGAGAGTTGGTTTTAAGCATTCAATTACAGCATCTTCTGCAGTGGAAGAAGAGGATATTTGCTGCATTTCTTCCCACTGGCTCTTCAAGTGATATTTCCAATTTTACTGAAGCCTTAAGTCTATGGCCAGCTCCCTGGTAGGTTTGATTGCAGCAGCAGCATTGATCCTGAGTGGACAAGCAAAGGTAGTGGGACACTTTCTCTGCACAACCAGTTGAAAATCTGTACATCGTGGACAACAAAATCATTAGTTCTCTCCTTCAACTCTTGCATGTTGCTCCTCTCCCCTTTTAACAAGCACAGCATGTTCAGCTGTTTAAATGCTGTGTACCTTCGATGAGCTCTTTCTGCAAAACCACTAATACACCTGACCAAAGCCTGACTTGCAGGGTATGTTCCAGTTCCCAGTGGTTCCAGACACAAAATTTCCACCACCAGGTTTTTATCAGGCTCTTTTGCTTGGAAAAAAGCTTCCAGAAACAGCAGCATTTTATTATTCTCTCCTCATTTCAGAAAACAAGAAATTTAGTTGGAGACACTCATAATACATTTAATTTCAAGATATATCAAAACGTGGCTGTGGAATGGAAAATGCAACTGTGGCTTTTCAAATTATGTATTTCAGTCACCAGTTGTTGCTGATTCCGTATTTCTATTACAAAGATAGTAAATATGTATTTGAGGAGGTTAAAAGCCTTTTACTTTTGAGCTTCATTCCACTCAACTGGGCCAAACCCAGGCAAAAAAAGGCAGATGTGGCAAAGCTGTGAAGAACAGAGATTTGATTCACACAGATTGAATTCAGAATTTTATATTACAGATTGAGCAGTAAAAGACTTTGTCTTGTGCCTTATTAACCTTTCTTTGTAGCAGTGTGATTGAAAAAAAAAAAACTAACAAAACTATTTAACTGTTTAAAGCAAAACTTTCATATAATAAGTGTCATTTTTTTTTCTATGCAACATCACCCTTATAATGGTGCAGGATGTGATATTTAGTTTTAACTAAGAAAGTTTTAGTGTTTGGTACAGAAAACTGAAATAAACTGTAGTACTATACTGTACATAATCTAGTACTGGTGTGTAATAGAATGGGGTTTATTCTTCCAGTGAAGTAGAGGAGGTGGTACTTCCCAAAGCTATAGCAGGAGATGTAAATTGTTAGAGGCTGTGATCAATTTAGTGGTAAAAAAGGCTCAATTGATTGGAGTAATGACATAATTTAGGCTAAAAGAGCTTTCTGGAGATTATTTCTGCCAGCTTCTCAAAGCAAGGTCAGCTTCAGAGTCAGATCAAATTTTTGAGGGCAATAATTAAACAATTTTTGAATGCTGCATATGTCAGTCTTCCCTCATCTCCATTTTTGGACACAGCTTTATGCTGTTAGGTGAAGGTTTGGTTTAACCCAGTGCATCTGTCCAGGCATTCTCATTCAAAGAGATGCCATTTCCTTGGTGTTCATAGGGCAGCAGTGCTTTCCTAGGAGCCAAGGAATAGTACCTGACTGCAGCAGTGCTTTCCTAGGAGCCAAGGAATGATGCCTGACTGCAGCAGTGCTTTCCTAGGAGCCAAGGAATGGTACCTGACTGCAGCAGTGCTTTCCTAGGAGCCAAGGAATGGTACCTGACTGCAGCAGTGCTTTCCTAGGAGCCAAGGAATGGTGCCTGACTTGGCTTGCAAATGCCTTTTTTTGTTTAACACCAGCAGTGCAAGGAGGCTGTGCAGATTGCTTGCTCTCAGGAGGAGTCCTATCTGCAAGCCATTTTTGCACACATGCTTTGTGACAGAAAGCTAAAAAGCTGAAGCACAAGCTTGATTGTTGTGGGCAAAGTGTCAGTAAGTGGGCTGAGGCAGTGGATCTTCAGAGGCCTGTAGCATGTTATTACTGCTGTTCACTTAATGCAAATCCTATATTCCTCCTTAAAAGGATTATTGCTTCTACTCTCTTTTTTTGGGAAACTGTGTTTCAAAACAGTCTCTTGGCTAGTTGTGCTACTTATTTGAACCTTCTGACTGATGACTGTGATCAGGTAGCTGCTGGGCATAAGGAGAACATGGCAAATGGAGAGATAGATTAAAAAACATTAATTGTTCAAAGTCGTAGTGGTTTTCCTTAATTTTCAAGTGGTATGCAGAACATATGTACATTCAGGATAAGCTGTTACTTTATTCTGTCTGATTTGTAACATCATGACTCAAGATTATATATGAATTAGGATACTCAGTATCATCTTTTCTCATAAAACTACCTCTCGAATTCTTACTGCATGCAGGTGGCAAAATCACAAATTATTTTCCCTGTTTTATTGCAGATGTCAGGATTACATTTTCCTGAATACAGCTCCTGGGTGTCAGTGCACACTAACATTTTCTAGTCTAGTCTCTGCAGCTCGTCCCCTCACTCATTCACAAAATAATGAGGTTAGTAAGATTTCCTTAGTTAGTTTCTGCTGGATAAAAGTCACAGGAGGATGCTTCCTACTGATGGGAAATAGCTAGTTACAGCACAGGTCACAGAGTGGCATGACAGTGTCATATTCACAATAGTTGGATTCCAACTAGAGGAGGTCCTTACACCTTCAACCAATAGATTAGAATATGACATGCCCTGATGAGGTTCTAGGTAGAATACTCTTTAGAAGCTAAAATATCCAGTGAGCTGGGTCAGTGGGTGAAATGGAACAGGACTAGAGAAAGCAAAACAACTCAGGATGAATCTTCCTTCCTTCCCCATGGCCCTAACTATGCCTTGGAAAAGATGGTATATAAATGATGGCAATGACAGTGTGGGAAGCTTACATGGGATATATCACCCAGCCTGTGGCAGAGATTCTTCTGAAGTAGACCTCAGGGCTGTAAGATCAGATACTAGAAGAATGGCTATGGTTACATTGCTTTCCTCTTCTGTAGAGCACATCCAGACTAACATAGGTTGTTTTAAACTATAAAATGGAACTTTGACAAAGATATCAAAGTAGAACTTGACAGAATCTGGACAGTGGAAACAGAGGCAGAACCCCATATAACTTGTGGCCAACAGTTCCGAGCTTGTTATCTCAAACCCAGGGTACACTTGAAACTCAATTTTAGCTATCCATTCATTGCTCCAGTTGATATGCCTACAAATTCCATCTGCTATAGCAGGAAAGATTTCAAGGCTTTTCCTGACAAAACCCTTGAGCATATTTTTACTCAGTTTCTACTCTTTTGTATTGCACTGAGAGAAGGCCAAAGCATGCTCTCTCAAAGAAAAGTAGTCACTCAAATTCCTCCCTCTACAGAACTGCCTGTTTAGTCACAGCTCTGAGCACACTCCTTTGGGTAAGCAAAGCAAACTTCCAGCAAACGCACACATGAGACCTTCTTCTCCTAAAGAAGACAAAAGAATGAGAGTACTCCTCATAAAAAATACTTACAGCAAACTTGTGATGCAGCACCTGGGTCAAGGGGTCTTGCTCTGTGTAGATGCAGAAGCTGGAATTGCCTGGATCTTGCAGACAGGACTTGAGGCTAGGATAAGATATCCCTACATGTTGGGAAGCATGTAAGAAACAAACTTTTCTGTGCAGGCTATAATTCATATAGTTTTTGTTTATTTTTTTTTAGTTTTTGTTTAATATCAGTTTTAGTTTTCAAATAATTTTGAACATGGTAAAGGAAGAGAAGTAGTGTGAAAGGAAAACAGATTTAAAATCAAATGTTCCTACATATCTTATAGAAGTAAGGCAGCTCAGCCACAGAGACTCAGGTCTCAGACCCAGCAGTAATCACACACAATCAGGTGTTGATTCTACAGCTGTATGAGAAGAACTCCAGACATGGGTATACCACTGCCAATCAAATATAAAATCTTAGAGGTATCAGTGATAGCTCAGCAGCTGCTAGACACAGGAATGTGATGTATCTGCCATGAGAGCTGCTACCTCCATGAAGAGAAAGCTGACAGACTTCTGTATCACTCATATGCAGGTGTCTTTGAATGCAAGAACTGGTTATCAGGCAGCACACTTCAGAACGCTCTGGGAAGATTGGGTAATTCTTTCCGAAAGGAAGATATAGAGACTGAGACACAATAGAGGATGATATGAGCACTAATATAAACATTGTATTGAAACCTTTCTTTTTAATTCAAAATCTCATATGCAGAACTTATGGGCTTGAGCCTCTTTCAATTCTGATCTGGCAATGAGCAACATTCATGAAGGAAGAAGAGGGAACTAGTTATATTAAACTTTGACATATAACACTGCAATTCTATCAGTCTTAAACCTACGGCTGTGCAGTGTCTGTAGCTGTAGTTCCCCATCCTTGTTTGGGAACATGCATTTTCACCAGGAACTGGAATGTTAACATCTGTACCCCCGCAGGCTTTTTGTGATTGGATGAGAATGATTTATCCTCTGTTAAAAGAAAGATATTAAAAGCTGTATGTGGAGTGGTTTGAAAGACTTAACATTTTGATAGATGGATTTCAGTATGAGAGAGGTTCTTCCTATTATTTGAAGGATACACACATGAAGAATTAAGATTTTTATTTTTTGCTTAACAGTAAGAGAGCTTCAACTGGTGTACATTCTGAAACTGGTGGGGGAAATACTACATTGAATGGTCTGGGAAGAATTCC
>VZTN01002284.1:312-20648 GCA_013400515.1 Erpornis zantholeuca | reverse complement strand
TAAAACTTCTAATATTTAGATGGAAATCTTGTGCTATGTTTAAAAAAGATGAAGCAATATTTTAAAATAATTCCTTTTTAAATACAAAAAACATCTTGAAAACACTGCAATATCAAGGTATGAAAAGTGGTTGTTTAGATTTCTGAATGAGCTGTGGCATCAATTTATCAGTAGTTGAAATGGTTATGCTTCAATGCATTTGTAATTTCTGGGGTTGAATCTAATATCAGAGATGGCAAAATGAGAAAAAATCTTCTGTTTGGAAGTATGCAAGTGTATTTTTTCCTCTTAAATATAATCTGTAGAACCAGTCCTCTCTTCCTTTCCCAAATAAAATATGTGCCAGAAATGGGAGCAAACTCTGTCTGCCTGAATATTTGTCTGTGTCTGATTTAACCACTACATGCCACTGCCATGGACAAAGAGTAAAATGTAAATAAGAAATTACACCTACAGATAAAACCTATCAGTTTTGTGGTTAATCCCACTTAAGACAGCATGAACATCCGTTCTGTGCTCTGTGCCCTTGATGAGAGCATATATCATGAAAGCAAGGGGAATCTATTGCAGACTGGTTTCCAATGGATGTGCTGCCCAGCACAGTAGAGAGGCAATATCCAGGGACTTTGGCTTCTTTTCAGCAAGTTTCTCAGAAATTAACTGGATTGCATGGCCAAGCCCAGAGCACTCTAGGAGGAGCCCTGCAAGTTTCCTGCTTTTTCCTCCTTCTACATGTAGATTTTATCAGGGATGAAAATATCACGGTCTTTGAAAATCTTTTCCCTAATATCCCAAGTGACTGTAAACTACAAGTTTACAGATGTATTACATTTGTTATCAATAGGAGTAATATCATTATTTTGGCACAGACCTTTCTCCATACTTATTTGAACTAACTAGGTAGAGGTAGTCTGCTGCAATTACTCAGCCTTCAGTTTTTTTATAATTGCCTGGGTTTCAAGTGTTAGAAAGGGCTGGACAGAATACATCTAACTTGAAAAAGACTTGTTAGATTCCAGGAAGGTCAGACTTGTTTAAAGCACCTCTTTCTTCATTATTTCAGGTCTGAGAAAATGTAAATGAAATACATCATAAATAAGAGAAACTAGTAAAACACACCAAAAAACCCCAAATGTACAATTCTGAAATACCATGGAAGGAGGAGATTGGCTTGGACATCTTCTGAGAGATACATCTTAGTACCATTTCTACTCTGTCATCATGGAAATAATTTAAAGAACAGTAAAGACTTGAGATGACTCAAGGGATAACGGCTTTGAATGGAGGGAAGACAGGTTTAGATTAGATATTAGAAAAAAAAATAATTTACTTTGATGGTGGTGAGGCACTGGAACAGGTTGTCCAGAGAGGCTGTGAGTTCCCTATCCCTGGAACTGTTCATGGCCAAGGCTGGATGGGGCTTTGAGCAACCTGGCCCAGCTAGAAGTTGTCCCTGATCATGGCTGGGGAGTTGGAACTGGATCATCTTTAATATCACTTCCCACCCAAACCATTCTATGATATTGTGGTTTTGCAACTGACTTGTTACTCTTGGGGCCATGCAGCCCTGTTTTGTCCTGGTCAAAAGGAATCATCTCAGTTACCTGATGCCCAGTGAACATGTGCTACCAGATACCTCATAGTGGGTGGGCAGAGCACGGATGTGTATACTGTAATTCAAACCACAGCCCAAACAAAGACTGGAAGGAGCAGTGTCTATCACAGCCCTGCTTCCACCAGGCTGGGAATAATACAGAATAAAAATGAAAGTGCCAATTTTCAGCAAAACTGTAGATTATGAGCTCCAACGGAAACTGATAAAAGTGAAAAAAAAAAAACCCTAAGAATCCCTAGAAGATGTGGGATTCAAAATATTTTATTCTCTGTTTTGACCTATTGATGAAGTGTACCTCTCACTGGGGGCTTGAAATACCATCAGCACTTTTTAATCTTTTCATGCAGTGTACATTGAGCCCAAGAACCTGACCATTATTCCAGCATAAGTCCAAGGAGAAAATGTCTAGAAGACAGGAGTTTCAGCAGTGCTGCCATGCTGGTTCTCTTCCTTTTCTGCCTGCAGACTTCAACCACAACAGCCTTAAGTCTGCAGATGAAAACCAGTGTAGTTTTTACAGAATGGTCATATCTACTTACAGTCTCCCACTGTCTTCACTTGTATTTAGTTAAGAGCTTGCACCTGCAAACAAAACATTTATTTGGACATTCATTTTCTATCTTGTCTTTTCAAAAGAGAGTGGGGGAATAAAACCTCTAATTTTAGTAGTCAGTAATTATACAGACTAGAAAGGAACACAAAAAACTAAATAATAGAATTTAAACTTATTATAATAATTGTTCCAGATGTAAACATCAATTTATTCATTTTTAACTTTCAGTTGTTTTTCACTTCCAGTGTTGATTACTTGAAACACTCAGATTAGGGTTTTCAAATACATTGGTGGCATATAATGGCACTGCAATTAAATACTTCCAACATATTAAACAACTATTATAATGACTAATATACCTATTTTATCTACTCTTAGATGACAGTAAGTCATGTCATAACATTTCACATAAAAGCAGAGAGCATTTTTAGTGGATAATAATAATATGTTGGGAACAATAGTAATTATTTTAATTATCTTAATTATAAAAATTGAAATATCAGAGCTATTCCTTGGAAAATGTTTTTGTTTTATTGTGCAATGCTTTCAGAATAGCCAGCATTTGCAGCACAAATTGATCTAAAAAATAAAAAGAATCCTAATTGCATAATATATTTCAGTACTCCCCCACTTGTTACAGGAATAAAAAAATTCTGTGTTTGGCATCAGTTGAGAATGCAATCTCATTTTAAGTGATCACCATTCCTTCCCTCCTCCTAGGAGTAGAAATGTAGACCACCTTACCAGAGAATAAACAATTAGTGCCTAGGATGAAAACAAGGCAACATGAAGCCTTTCATTTCCTATATTGAAATAGTGCTGTTAGAAATTAGGAAATAGTAGATTGAGAATAAGAATATTTCATTTGCCAGAAAGAAGTGTGACATAAGCCTGAACCTTTATTGTCGTGACAGACATTATGACCTCTATGAAATCAAACAGAGATTTAGGGTGGTGTTTTTAGAAGATAAAAGGGGAAGGCATTGGTCAAAGAGGGTAATTAACTAGTCATAATTATATACTAAAATACTTTACAGGAGCTTAAAATGCATAAAACAGGGACTCTTCAGATTTAAGTACATTGTTTGTTTTGAAGCAATAATTAATTAGCCTTCACTAGAAAGACATTTGAAGTGCTTGTAACCCCAAATCATGCTTTGTTCAGCATGTAAACTACAAGAAGTATTCCTGATTTCAGCTGCAGCCTGTTTCTCAGCTGCTTGTCTCTCTTTGAAGTACCTGCTGCTGGAGATGAAGCAGCTCTCAAAAGAGATAAACAGGATGTTTGAAAACAAATAGCCTTTAAGTTTATTTGCAGTATATTTAGCATCTCAGGCAGAAAAAGTCACCTAGTTGTAAACAGATTTAAAAGGAATTTTTATAAATGAATAAAAATAGGTGTTTGTGGTAATTCAAAGGCAAAAGGTGCTATGAGAAATGTGAAAACTCCAAAGTGATTTTTACCCTTTTGTTTGTCTTTTCTGGAGTCATTCTAACCGCAAGTTTCCTAGCTGGTAGGTATTAATATATGCCCTTTCCTAAAACTTACATTTATAACCCAAATTACATTTACCTCTTTGCAGTAGAGGATAAGAAGAGGAAATGAACATAGCATTCTTGGGTTTAGTAAGTCTTAATCAGAAATAAAAAGTGGTAGGCGTAAAAATTAGAAGTGGCAAAAACTACTAATATTTTCTTTTCCCAAATGACTCAAGTTCCAAGGAGTCACATTTTTCACCATATCACATTTTGTCTATAAAGCTATCTACTTCCTTTCAGAAGGACCACGAAAGGACAGATTCCTCAATACTGTGAAGAAAACTGATAGCTGCATTGGAATGGCTGCTTATTTTGCTTTGTATTGCCTTTTGTACTCATTTCTCGGTTAACTGTAATAGGAAGTCATGGGGGTGGCAGATGTGTAATGGGATGTGGAAGGATGTTCCCACATGATATTTCTGTAGTTCCAGAAGGGGGACCTGAACACAGCCTGTGCAGCTCACCACTCCTTTCCCAGTGGGCAAGTGTGGACCATTTTTCCAGTGTTACGTTACTAATGCACGTGTGAGCAGAGCTCACCAAGCAGCATTCAATCCACTGTTTTGAACTGTATTTAGTTCAGGATGGGAGTTGTCCTTCTCTCTTTCTATGTGTCCTATATATATGTGACTATGGCAATACCTTTTTATTTATCCATTTGTCTCGCTTTTATTAGCACTGGCTTAATTCCAACACTGCTCACATGTACAGTTGAGACACAGTTAGACTCAGTGGTACATACACCCTTCTATTAACAGAGGCTACAGCATGAAAGATACCTATGGCTTTTAAAGCTGGCCCCATTACCAGAAGAGCTGAGGACTCCAGATTTCACCATTATGGTGATTTTAAATCTCTCATTATAGAGAGCAGCCTAAAACAGGGGGGCAGCAACAGAACACCTTGTCAGCAGCCCTGAAATGTATCTTGCAAGGGGTTCTGTTGGGAATGAACTCGACGAGAGCACACTTGATTTTCAAAGGCATCATGATGTTAATGGAAGTAATGGAAGTAAAAATCTTTGGAATAAGCTCAGAGGTAATAGGAAGCAAGAACTGCTGAATCTTCAATATCAGCATTTGCAACGTGACATGCAGCTTGTTCTGAAAAACTGCTCTTAAACCCTTCAGGACAGTGCGAAGAAGAGTTTTGCAATCTTTCTCATTTCTGAATATAAGTGATGACTCGGGAGAAAATAAAGGCAGAAATGATCCACAAGAGTTTGTTTTGATATATAGCAGGCTGAATTGTCAATTTCAGACTAAGTGTGGAAATTATTATAAAAATATTACAGATGGACATTGGCTGGACCAAAAATAATCAGTAAACCTCAGAAATGAGGGATTGATAATATCGGGCTGCATGAAGTGTCATAAGTTTATTCACATACTCTTTTAGCTCTTTTAGCAGACAAAGTCAGAGTTCTACTACTCTGCACACCTTCTATTTCCAGCACATATATATCTTTTTGTACCTGAAGAAAGGAACTGGCCTCTCTGTCACATGCCATATTTGTTTGGATGGCTGCTTCATAATTTTCCCAAGCTTCAGCTCTCAAGTCCAGGTTTAAGACCGGCTGTCCATACTGGTGTTCTTAGGGGACTATTTTTAAAATCAGCCTTCCAAGATCAAATCAGTTTATAATATTCTCCTCAAATAAACCCTCCCTTTCCCACAGTGAGTGACCAGGGCAGACAGACCAAGTCCTCTGTGAACCCATAGTTCTAGCTACCCTCTCCAGTGCAACCAGATTCACCCTTCCAGGAACCCTCTGCCTTTTGCATGACAGTGGGATTTGAGCTGGGTCCTGGATATGCCTGTGTCCAGACTTGTTCTTCAGCTGTTGACAGGACTTTCCAGATCGACACTGGACCAGAGGTAAACCCCTGCCTTCATCTGAGGGTGATCCAGCCTTTCTGCTGCAGGGTGGTAGCTATCCATGAGGAAGTTTCTATGGCCTATGCTGCTGCCACCCTAAACCCCTAGACTGGATCCTTACCTAGGATAGCCCCAGGGACATATGTCAACTCCTCTGAAATTATGGTCCTTCCCCTACCACAAAAGCATCCATTCCCCAGTAAAATAAACTGCAGCAACTGGTTGTTTGTGGGTTTTTCTTCAATGGTTGTGGTTTAAAACCAGATGGAAATTAAGTTCCAAGCAACCACTTCCCTTCCTCCCACCCTCTCCAGGGAGAAAGGGATTAAAAGGCAGAGTTTATGGGTTGAGAAAAAAAATTACTGGAACATCAGAAATAAGATAAAGAAAAGAAGCAATAATAGCAACAATACTAATAACAAGAGTATGAAAGAGGTTGATTACATGCCAAAAATGCTCACAGAAATGTGACCGATCTGAGGTTACCATGGTCAGCCACGAGTCTTTCTGAGACAAAGGAGAAAATGGTGGTTTTCACTGAAGACGGTGGTTTTTTGCCCTGAACCTGAGACAATGATACACAATGATGGACAAACCCTCTGAGATGGACTGCTCTGCCCACACAGCCTGCACTGCACCAACCACTCCTCGCCCCATCCACGCCACCCCTGGCTCTGTTGGCCACTTTGCTACCTTGGAAAAAGGAATGAAATGGCTGCGGTTCTGCACCCTGTCCATTCTTCTTCCACCCAAAGCCAGGGCTCCTAGTGATGATGTGTGTGGTACAGATTATAAACCTGGACACACACACATGGCTCCAGGCTTCGCCACACTCATGGCAAGAGCGAGAAAATGAACTCTGTCCTGGCCAACACCAGGATGGGGTGACATTGAATAGATTGGTCCTAATGTTGTGTACCATGCATCCCCAACTGCTCCCCAGTGCTGCAACAGGCTGTGGGAATGTGCAGAAGCTCTTTGTTAGCAGACAAGACAATGTGAGGAAACAATGAGGTCACTCATGAGTCTCAAAACAGCCCATCACTTCTCTCACCTCATTTTTCCCTCGCTTTTTCTCAAATAATAATTGTGTCTATATCTAGTCTCCTAAGGTCAAGGGCCTTGGGAATGGTTGACATGAAGGCAGTCATAAATTTTTAAACAAAAACCTTAAATATTTTGAATCACAACCAGTTTTCTGAGCTGGCTGAGCAAAGTTTCCACAGCACAAGGGAATACATGCTGCTCATCTATATTCATTTAAAATGGATTTACGGTATTTTATCCTTGTCACAATGGCTCCCATATATTTACTACTGTTCACACTACCCACCAAAATATTTATGTAATAGATCATTGTCTTCCATTCAAGGACCTTGTATTTGAAACAGAAAATAAAAATAGTTATAAATAATTGGGCATGAGGAAATGACTTACAGCTCTAACAATGTGTTGTGGCAACTCACTTTGTTTTGAGAACAAAAATATAAACATCAAGTTTGCTTTTCAGAGACATTTGGCAGAAAATAATCCTTCATTCCCAAAACAATGGAGAGCTATGATTTTAATTCTGTTTTATTTCTATTTTAAGGCAGATATCCAGAAAATAGGGTATTCCTAAAATATATTGAATATTTTCAACTGAAAATCTATGCTGGAATATTGGAAGTCTGCATCTTATAAATGCAGACTCAGTTCTCACACCTGCACATCTCAGAAACCTCAGCTAAGGCTCTCTCAGAAGTTGAATTCCACTTCCAACAAAATGGCCAAAATAAAAACTCTATTCTGAACATCTCCCTTAGGTACCTCACACAGCACCATGCTTGCTAACTCTCCTCAAGTGCTGCTTGTTGGCTTCCCATCAGCATTGTGTAATGTTCTCACAGCGTCTATCGCTTCGCCTACTTTTCTGCCAGCTTGCATTCTGAAGTTTTTTCTTTCTATTCTCAGCCTCTCTTTGTAAACCCAGTCCTCAAAGTAAAACATACTTCTCACGTGCTTTCTAACTCTGTCCTCACATCCTCCTACAGACTCTGTGTAAATCAATGTCCAGGATATATCAAGGTTCCCACAGCGAGCAGGCTAATATCTTGACCTAGAGGTCTGTGGGGCTTTTTAGGTTGTGGTTGTTGTTGTTGCTTTCAAATGCTGTACAGCAATACAGTAAGCCAGAGAGCTGACTTTAAGTAAAGGGTAAAGGTAGGTGATGGTACTACCTTTGAGGAAGCAATTGAAAGAGATAGAGAGCACAGTCCCTTTAAACGAGCTGATACTTTGTTTATAGAACCAAATAAACACCTGTAGACTTGAGAGAGCTATGCTGATATAGAATGTATGAATTTGGTCTAAAAATAATAACTTTTTTCCACATTTTTCAAAAGTCAAAATCCTTTAGGAGTTCTTTGTTCACACAGTACTTGCAGTAGCAGATAAACAGATCTTCTTTCAGTATTTCTATCTTTTTACCTGCTTCTCCTGTGAGTTTGTCCCAGCTGATCACAATCTTGGTGGTTCAGGAACATGAAATACATCCCTTCTGGCAGAGGAAGCTCTTGCAATACCTTGCTGCAGCACAGGTAATTACCCAGGAGATGCAGGCAGGGGCTTCTCTAGCTCCTTGCTGAATTAATTGTTTCATCATCTACACATCTCACATTTAATTATTTCCACTTTACTACCAAAGAATTGAGAAAGTTTTTGAGGAGTTGCTGGTTAATCAGCATGCAAGGATTTCCTGCCTCCTGCACTTTATTGGTTTTGCAGACTGAGTTTATAGCAGGATCATTAGTGCAATACTGGATTACATAAAATCCAGACACTTATGGACTTTTGAGGTGGTCCACCTGTGGAAAAAAAGCTTTCATAACTACTTCATCAAGCTTTAGTTATCTGTCTAGCCCAGATAAACTTGCAGCGATATGCCCTCTAAAATGGGCAGTTAGAACAAAGTATTTGCTGAATGCTTTATGACAAGTATTTCTTAATAAAGTTTAAGCATATTTCTACTGCATGCCAAAGCCACAGTGAGATGCTGTTGTGAGGGAGGTACAGTTGGATTTTGATTTTTTTCTTTTTCCTTTAAATTGGGATATTATGCTAATTTTATTTTTAGGTTGTAATTCATGTTTTGTCTGAAATTAATTAGGAGTTAATCGAGGTTAGATTTTCAATATTTAAAATTACTTAAACTGATAAGTAATTAACTGCATGTGGTGAATGTGTAAGATGGTTAAAAGGTGCTCAGGTTTCACTGGTTCATTGTTTAAAGGAATCTTACGAGTACAGTCAGTGTTGTATAAGGAGCTAAGCAGGATGTTTTTGTGATGGGCTAACTGAAACCCTTTTATCTCAGAGGAGTCCACAAAAAGTGACTTTTGAAGATTTCTGTTATTGTTTATAATTTTAGCACTGGCATTATTTCACTCAGCTCAGTGACACTGGGATCTTAAAGGTGAATTTGAAATTTTTTTCTTAGACATAGTCCACATTCCTAGGTGGAATCAAAGCTGTATTAAATCAACCTGTTTGCCTGAACCTGGCATGTACCACAAAGTACACCATGAAACACTGGCTTATTGCAGAATGTTTTATCCAAACATGTTGATCCAGCTGGGGAAACCGCATTAAAGAACATATTTTACCACATTTCTGCTCTTCTAGCTTTGGCAGTTAGTGTAGCACCTTTTTATTTTTAATGACATCAGTCATTCAGAAAAACCAAGAAAGTTTTTACTTGGCCTGATTAAAATCAGGGTCAATCAGAAGTGATTTCTGAGCATCTGTATCGTACTAGGGGCAAATAAAGTTATTTATCCCCCAGAAAGACTTGATATCTTGAAACCTTGCAGAAGAACTTGATTGATTGAAACTTCCTCTTCACACCTTGAGAAGCAAAGCTTTTCAGGATCCTGAATACAGAGGAAAATGAAAGAGCTGTCTGGTATGCTCTTACAACTATGATTGTTAATATGTATGATAAACTTATTTTCCTGATACTTTAAAAAGAATTTATTATCAACTTTGACTCATTTAAAACCAGTATAAAAAGCTCAAAACCAAAACTCATAACCCACACCTATGAATCTGATTATTTGAGGAAATTTGATATATAGTCATATTAAAAGCAGAATTTCGGTTTATAAAAATTCATGTTTTCTTATGAAGAGAGAAAGACATCTTAATATTATCAAACATTAAGTGTAGTGAAACTCTTTCAATTTTTATTCAAAAGTAAAGAAACAGTGGTGGTGCATCCTCCCCACTCCAGGCTGCACTGTGACCCCAGAAATGCTCATTAGGCCTTGGCCTTGACAAACAGTGCCTGGACTGACCTCCTCTTGAGGTTTTGAGAAATACTGTCTGCTCCCAGCAGCTGGTGCTGTCTAACAAGCTCCTGGGTTTTTTTTAATGAACAGCCTTGGAAACTACTTTTCTGCCTGAATAACAACCCAAGTAGCATGATGGCTTTTTTCTCAAACTTTCAGAGGAAGTTTCCAGCCTGAAGTGTGTCCAGGGTGAAACGCTGTTATGATTAAGCCCAGTATCTAGCGATCCTATAAGCAGTGGTCCAAAGTGAGACCCTCTGAGTTCTCCTGGACCTCAGCAGCTGTGATCAGCAGGGCCCCTCTGTGTGGGGCCTCTCAGAGCCAGCAGCTCTCGGGTGGGCTGCATTTGGAGATTGCCAGACAATGCTGGATCCTGGGCTGACACACCCCTGCTCCTCGAGGCTCTGTCCTTTGCCTGCTGAGAAGATGCAAAGACATCTGAAGTGAGTATTTCACTGCCTTCAAGGGGAAGTTTTCATGGGTACCTTTTACAGACTACTTACATCTGTGTGCATGCAAGTGTGTGTATGCTATGACAAATGTGCTAGGAATGCTGCTCTCCTATATTCTTAATTACTCCAGACTCATAAGAAAGTTAGGCCTGCAAGTCAGTAAGTCTTGTGGTACACTAAATCCTATATGAATCCTTTGTTAAATTGTTAAACATAAGTTATAAGTTGAGTAAATTAAATGCTGATAAATTAAGGTGCTGTTAAGTTAAAGCTATTGAAGTGCCATTGGGTCTTTATTTTGGTTTGGATGGATTGACTCTGGATTGTTGTTTGCTTTTCCTCACTGGGCCTTCTCAGCGATCCAGTAAGTAATAGAGTGAACCTTGCCCATGAACTTTCTTGTGCTGTTGCTTTTATATGAGACCTGTTTTTACTGATACCTCTGCTGGTGATTCTCTAAGACATCTTAAAACACTAATTCATGACCAAAAAAAATCCTTAGCCTTTGAAAAGCTAAAAGCAAAGCTGAGAGAGGTTCTTCAGAGAGCTTTTTCATGTAGTAATATTGGCTATATCTTCTTTCTTGGTATGTTACTGGGTACTGAAGATTGAAGTATTATATTGCCTTCGAGCTCCAAGGAGCAAAACAAACAAAAAAAATCACAAATTCCATAATGACTTCATGACTTCTCTCATCTTTAAAAAACTATTCACAACAGAAGAAGGTTTTCATCCACAATATTTTCTTGGGACCTTTTTTCTCTTCCATGAAAATTTTTACAGACTTTTCTACACCTACAGATTAAACTTTTCAGAATCAGAGGTCTGGGACAAATGCAGAGCAGTTACAAAAAGTGTAAAAGACAAGTTGGCTGACAGACCCTCTCCAAGCAGAGGGATCAGTAGATTAGATAAGATTCCTTTTTCCTTACATTGAAATGACCACAGGATTCCGTAAAATTGCTAGAGGCAGGAACCATCACTCAACACAAGGTTTCCAGACTTATTACAGTGTACATCTTGAATTGTGTTACAGCAGAAAAGTCAATAATCTTCTGTCTGACCTGTGAGAAAATTGAAGCTGTAGAAGGTAGATTGTAGATTTGTGATGTAATCTGTAGAGAAAAGGAGAAAAATGCTGAAAATAGTGAGAAAGGAAATAGGGCAATAGGAGAATATAAGAAGTAAGTGCAGTTGTTTTAGAATATCACTAAAATATTAAATCTGCCATCCACAGAGAGAAAAAAAAAAAAAGACAGCTCATTATAACTGGACTAGACAGAACATATTTTTAATCTGCCTCTCCAGTCTCATCTCTCCTTTCGGAAGTGAAAAAGAGCCACAGCATGCTTCAGGGTTTGTGAAGGCATATTAATAACATGCACTACTCAGTAACTAAATAAGGCTTCCTGTGCAGATGTGATTTTAGACCTAATTTTCACATTTAAATGTGAAGACAAATGCTGCCTTCTCTTGCCAGACAGAATCCCACAGAAAACAAATATTTGAGTTTGTCTGTTGACTCTACCAAAGCACAACACTGTAAATGTAACATCTACACCTCTAACACAGTCATAAAGGATATTATATTATTCGCTGAAAAGAAGTAGAGAGGTATGCAAAAGAAGCCAGAAAAGAATGGATTTACTGGTGTAGTCCAAGGGCCAAGAAGACATAACAAGGTCTTTGTAAGGTTTCCTTGAAGCTCTCTGATGTTCCTTCTGGAGGAAGGAACCTCTCATTGACCCCTCAGGGAATTTGGTCATTCTAAATTACATTTTGTTTGTATGCTTTAGCTATTGATGCAAATAATCTCCTTATCAAGCTTCCCAGTACATTATTGTCTTGGTTTTACCACTGAGCTTCAGCCTTATAATTCTCTCATTCCACTTAACTCCTCACCTTGCCCACTAAGATTGCAATATTTGCAGATCACATTTGTGGCAACTTCTGTCTCCAGCTATTTTTTCTTACATTTTTTCTGTATTTTGAATTTTTTTTTAATTTATTACACAGAAACATACTGTGTTCCCTATTTCTCTAGTTAAACTCTTTCATATAATGTCATACCAAAGCAAACCGTCATACAGAGCTGCCAGAAAATTGTTGTCCTGACCAATGGAGCTTGTACTAATTTTCTGTTCCATGGCCAGACAATAAGGATTCATTTTTACTTGAGTGGTGGGAAAATAATAAGCAGAGGGTCTTCCTGGATGCAGCATTTAACCTGACCGCAGTGGGATAGAGTGTGATACAGAACCACTGCAGGGTGCTCTCTGCCAGATTTGTGTTGATTTGCTGCACTTGTAATTTAGAGAAATTTCAGGACTCTTGCAAAGCAATGTTTAGCTTACTTCTGCCAGGTGGATAGTCTATGGATTTGAGAGTTGTGCAGAAGAGAATGAGGTGTCATTTAAGTGCACAGCTGTAAGTCATGAAAGACTGCTTGCTGTGCTGCTAGGATCTTCTGCTAAAATAGAGACAAGTAGAAGCTTTTTCCCTTTGGAAACCCAGGCCTTCAGTGTGTACAATGCTGCTAGACATCTTTCATACTCCACTCTTTATTTAGTGTAAGTCCAGCTGTTTCATTTCAGAAAAAAATTTCTTATTATGTAGTCTGCCTCTATATTACTTCTAAATCTAACTTGGTATCTCACACAGCTTTATTGATAAAACTAATAAAAAATTTTTAGTGCAAAAGACACAGTCCTAGACATTTCCCTGAAAATTCTCTTTTAAAATAATCAATAAACTTCTTTACNTTACGAATTAAAGCTAGGTTAGTCAAATGATGTCTTCTGCTAGTTAGGAATGTGTAAGATGGGAAATGGCAGAATTAAATTTGGTTGACCGGCCATGGTGCATGGGTTCTCACATGCTTTGTAATTACATGCATAGCTGATACTTTTCCCACGGTATCTGAGCCTTAGCTGGTGGCACAGGTGGTTACACCTGTGCTAGGGGATGCAAGGTCCAACATCAGTCTCATCCTTCCAGACGCCTCATTTCTGTCTGTTCCCTGGTTCTTCTTAAACTCTGCAGTTCCAGCAATCCTCTCTCATTCCCCACCTTCATGGCAGCTTTATTTCTCCTTCCTGCATTATAGAATTATTGCCAGGTTTTTGGCATGTGTTCCTGCCCCGTTTCAGTCTACAGCTGTCAAAACTGCCTATGTCTTATCAGCTGCAGATGCTACAGCCAGTTTAGACTTTACACTATGCATTGTAAGTATGTAGATATATGAAAAACTACATCTTTCAGTACAGTAAATCTTTCCAATGCTTATATTTTACTTATGATTTCCTGCTTATAAGCTCTGAAAGAAAACAAATAATGCTTCTTTGTAAAATATGAAGCCCTTGTTGAAAAGCCTTTAGAACTATGTACTGGAACACAAGAGTTATCAAATTTTACTTGATTTTACTTGGAGTTGGCCAATTAACAAGTTGTTCTTGTAATGTTATTCTCAGAAACAGGTGAATGGTTTTATGTGAAGTATTTCTCAAAAGGTACAATAACTCAGCTTGAAGTGGCAGGGTTAGAGTTTGCCAAAATCAAGAGTATCTAATAGGAAGGAATAGCCTTGTAACGAGTTGTACCAACACTGCAACTTGTATTATATTTTCTTATAATCACATATATGCTGGATGCACCCCAAGTGTTCTATGCAAACATGGAGGGATAACAAAAATATCCAAAATTTATTGGCAGTAGTCGAAAAGTGGTAAAATAAAAAAAAAATTAGAGGCCACTCTCAGAACTGCTTAAAAATCTCTGTGCCATTCAGTTATTTATCAGTGTTGGTTTCGTTATTGTTGTTATGAACATGCTGGGAAAGAAAACCCCACAACTAATCTTGCCCTGGAGTGATTATTGCTTTATACTCATAATATTTGAAAAGCCTATCATGCAAAGTATTGAATGCATACGTGAATGATGATAGTTTTGTGGTTTTTTTCCCCCAGCATGAATGAGAGTGTAAATCTCGTCAGTTATGTATTTATGCCATACATATTTTTTAATTGTACGAAAAATAGCTGTAACTTAAATCATAAGGTAATGTTGGTGATTCACTTCAGCTGATAGACACAGCCCTTGCAACACTGCAGCAATAACAATTTAAATGCATATTGCTCTGCTCATGAGTATGCTCCAAAAGCAGTAGGCAGTGAAAAAGAATTGAATAAATGAACGCTGAGAAAAGAAACAATTTAAAACACTTTTTTTTTTAAACTGAACTGTAGCTATGAGCTCCCTAGGCAGCATATTTGACAGTATGCACTGAGAAGTAAAAGAATTTACAACAGCTCAGACCTGAGCACCTAATCAATAAGACAGCAAACAACTCCAAGGTAGCTGACTGCAGTACATACCACCTACCTGTGTGTACGATATATGATCTAAATTTAGTAGAGCATATTGCAGTCGGTTGGCTACCACACTGTTTTGCCTTATATAATCACTCAACTGTTGCTGTGTGTTCTCTGTTTACTGGTATAGACCACTTTAATTGGACTTGTTTTCAGTTTTTATAAATGCTGCTGAGATAAAATATTTTCAGCATTGGAAAAGGAGGATTAGTCATACACTCTCCCACTCCCCCTTGCAGGTGCTGTGCCAATAGCCTACCCTGAGGACAGATGTGGGCTGGGGATCATCTGGAGTCCTGCAAGAAAAGTTCATCTGGTTTCCTCTGAAGTGGTGTGAGTGGTACAGTGGTATGAAGGAAAACAACTAACTTCAGATCTTCAAAATAAAGTACCTCAGGCAACTGAAAAGTACCATTTCTGTTCCTTGTGTGGAAGATATGATGAATGCATAACCTACTTGCTTTTTCCCATCCTGTAACTTTCTACAGATTTAGGATACATCAATACATTCTTTTACAAGACAGTTCTGAGTAAAGCTGAGGTGAGATGATATACATAATCCTGCAGCTATCAATGGTGTTAAGTGTGAGCCTAAGTGCCACACCAAGTTGAATAAAGTTTCTTGGCTCTGTTGCTGCAAAGAGGCAGTCATCTGTATGACCAGAGATGGTTTCAAATATCAAAACGGTGCCATTTTTATCATCTCCCAAAAATATTGTTAATTTATCAAGATAAGGAACACTCCCTGCCATTTCTGGTTCTACTTGCAGGTCTTTGTCTGACTTTGGTGACAGAGCCGTGTCTCTCACTAGAATGCCACCACGTTTGTCACCATGCTTCACTTCACCTAAACAACAAGTCCAGTCTTCCTGCATCCATGACATTCAGCCTTTGAGCTTGTGCTGCTCATCTATTGCTCCCAACCTCCCTGCTGTTTAGGACAGCCTTGCTGATGCAGCAGCTGTTCCAAAGCCCAGTCTACTAAGTGGAGAGGCTGAATCTGGTCACAGAGCCAATCTGCTTTCACCTTTAGTCCCAAAAATGTAAGTCAATTACAATTCTTTGGTGGGAACAAAATCAGAACTCTTTTTCTTTTTCTAAAGTCTTAATACTAGAGTTAATATTTAAATGTCTTAAACTTATGGTGTTAGATTTAATGCCTTTTTAGCTAAATATTCCCAAAAGCACTTATTTCCAGCTGTGTGTGAAATTAATACCCAAAGCATAAGGAACAATATAGCTGAGCCAATCTCTTAGTTACAATGGAGAAAAGTTAATCACAATAAATGAAGAAAGTATTTACAGTAAAATCTGTGTCTAAGAAAAAGAACTGAGAGTGCAAATGTTAACAAATAATAATAAAAACACAAGTCAGAAGTACCACTGGGAACCTAGTCTATTAAAACAGCTAATTTACAGTCCTCCCACCTCCTCTCCAATTAAGATGAATGATCACTAAATAACTCTATAAAAAATATTTTCTAAAATTAATGTTTGGGGTGGCTAATAGAAGTTTGGGTAAAGTTTACTTGGACAATTCTAAAATTTAACAGATCTAGTTGAAATAAAGGCAGTAACAATGTGCCTTAACTTTAGAAACGAGCTGCTTTTTTTATTAATGGTTTTTAATAACCAGTCCTCAAAGTCTCTTACCTTGACTTTGGACTTGAATGTATTTATTTGTTGCATCATTTATTTAATGAGTAATTTAAATTACTTAAAAATATCCATTTCTTATAAGGAAAACAAAGTTATCAATTTATTTATTGATCTCCTTTTCTAACTAAACAGGCATTTGTATAACACAATTTAATACAGCTGCCAAATTATAACGGTTTACTATTATGCAACAAGGATTCAAACAAGATTGGATAGAAAATTATTCTGTTGAAAATTATTCATTGATCTTGCCTGTAAGGCATAAAGACCTATATTGCACACATGCATGTCTTTGTGCCTTGCAGGCAGGATCAGTGCTGCTCAGCCTGAGCAAGAAGCTGTCACCACAGCAGGATCACCTGGCAGGGGAGAGAAAGGGTTTCTTGTACATAGTTTTCATCCAGATTTGGGCAAAGAAGCCCGAAAATTGTTAGGATAGAAGAAATCATATCCTAGCTTGGAGATGGACTACAAATACTCATGACCTCTGACACTCTGCAGAGATTTTCTAAATAGTGGGAGTGCACATGGATTTTGGAGGTACTGTTTAGGATTGTTATCTCAAACAGCTGCTTTGGGGCTCTTCCAGCTCCAAAGAAGAAACCAGGAGACTTTTCACATGGCTGCTATATTTTGAGATTGAGAGCTAAAACAGTATAAGTCGAAGGCAGAGAACACATTGTTGTAATTTTCTGGCAGTGTAGTCTTCTTTTTTTCACATCTGGTCCTAAACCTTATTTCAAGAGACCTGTATAATTTAACATTATTATCTGAAAGAAAAACAGACCCAAAAGCTCTTTCTGTTATAGTTTTCTGTTAGTGAGACGAAAGAGAAATTCAAGATCTTTCATTAGCTTCTCACCCTGTCCCTTCTAGAAATCTGATCTGCAATAAATTAAATAGGATGATATGCAGATATTTGGCACAAACTGAGGAGGTAGCCAGGCACACTACTCACCAAACAACTGCACATATGAGAGATATCTTAGGGAGGAGATAAAGAGCTGATTATGGAAGACATTTTCTTTGCTACTTCCTTCTTGGTGCTGCCAAAACAGAGAAAAGAGACTGTGTTTCTCTCAGCATGGATTGCAGAGTCTGGCTGTGTCTTGACAATACCAAGCTGAAGATGCTTGTAGTGCAATATAAAAATATTGCTCTTGTGTTTGGTATTGCGAATCTCCTTAGAAATCATCTGACAAAAAAAATGAGCAAAATTATGACAGGCCTGAAGGGAAAAAAAGTTTATATGGTTGACATTTATTTTAAAAGAAATCAGAGGAAGAAAAGAAGTCAAGCGAAATATTCAATACATTTCTCACAGATTGAGACTGCTTTTCGAGGTCAATACTAAGCATGGATGATAATAAACCATCTGGCCACTTGCATTTAACAAACAATTTTAACAGTTGACACATCCATGACTTCTCTACCCAGCTCTTTTCTTTATTAAAGTCCATGAGAGTAATTGGGGCCACACCTCAAGATTTCTGTGCTTTCTCTGCAAGATTACAAAAAGCACCTCTATTATTCTTCTTTTATTTAAAAGAATGTATCCGAACAACTCAGATCCCTAAGCCTTATGAGGTGGAATAAAACATTAGAGAAACTTGGAGGAAAGTTCTGATCTCCTATGTATCACATAATGAAGGCTTAACCTTTGTGTTTTCTGAAGGTGCTGGAAAATAGCATTTTTTCTGCTCATCCAGTTAAGTTAGAGAACTGCACATGACCTAAGACAACTGTTTATTTACACCACCCCAGTAAGCATTCAATTAAAAACCATATCTGGGGTTTGGAAACCTGAGCAGCTTCTGTACCAGGACTTAGGAATTTTCACATTTGCCCTCTGTTCCTTGAATGGCTTCACAGAATTTGAAACAAAGCTCAAATGTGATCATCAGATCCATACTTGTGGGCACATTGGATGGATTTTCATAAATTATACCATACCACAAGTATTTTAAAAACTAAAAAATAATTATGTTAATGCTTAATATGTGTCATGATATATAATAGTCAGGAAGATGAAAACTCATAATGTTTATTGAAAGACAGTGAATGTAAACAGCAAAAAAAAAAAAAGACATTACAAAAGAACTTGAGGAAAATTCCATTTTTTTTCTTTTTTTCTCTTTTGCACGTTTTCTTGGTTTTTACATTTCTCTTTGATCTAGATTATTTTTCCTCAGAATTATTTAAGGTTATTATATTTATTAAACTTGATGTTTAAAACCAGTATATATTATTGTAAATTGACACAGAAGTATAACAGATATTGTATTATTTACACAACATTTCAGTTGCTGAGATATATTTTTTAAATCTAGTTATGTTATTTTGCATTGAAGGAGTGAAGTATGGAAGAGCTTTGATCATCGTCCCAAGCTGAAAGGCAGGATGCAGTACATGTTTCAATACAGTCTTTTTCTCTTTGCTGAAAGCAATCCCTTTTTTTGTAATACTACAAATACTTTTTATACACCTGAACCTACCAAAGGAATAGGCCCTGCTGTCAGTCACCCAGATCAGCTTTTTCCCTGTGGGTGCCTCACTCATCTCTAACAGTTTTCATCTCTTTTGAGACAGTCTGTGTTACCACACCAATCTGACTTAGGCTATAAGCTCCCTGGGGCAGTGTTTGCTAGAATTCATGCAGCTGGGCCTAGAGGGCTTTGGGACATTAGAATCTCAACCTAGTTATAGTTTGCAGGGTGATCAGAGTTACCATTCAATAATAACAATTATAATTTCTCCTTAGTTACTCTGGAGGGAATTTGGCATTTACCAGCGCCTCTCCTATAGAGAAAATATTAACTTCTCTTGTCTGGTTGTTTCACTTCCTGCTTTCCATGTTGCACCTCTGCAAGTGAATGGAGGTCAGAATTATGTGTGGAGCCAAAGTGAAGAGGGTTCCCTGCAGAGGGGTGGTGATAGGTCGGGATATCAGAATGGACACCTGGGAGATGTTTAAGGCAATCACTTATGAGGTTCTGAACACTACGAGGAATGAACAAGCAATGGTGGATGGCAGTAATGCTGCTCAGCTAAACTCGATCTTGTCTCCTTTCCCCTTTCAGTATAACTGTTCCTAAGTGGCCTGGAAAATTGTTCATATCCAAATTTCTCTAGGTAAGCAGGTCTAGCTCTAGGCAAGCTAAGCTAACGTTCTGTAATACAGCTAATTCTGTAATACAGCTATCTGTACTAGAGTGCTTGCCCCCATGTAGTGTATGTTGAATTTCACTCAGTACAAAGAGAAAGGATTAATTTGGATGTCGGACTTCCTTCAGCAGCAAGATATTTGTGCTGCATCTTTAACAAATCCAGACCCCTTCTGAGTGAAATGGGAAAAACACAGATGTAGCCCTCCATTTTTATTGTGTTTAAGTGTTGATGATTCTCATAACAGTTCCACGAACCTAGGCATATTTAGTAGGACATTGTTTTGTTGAGGATTTTTATTTGTGGGACTCTCTTAAGCTATGAAGTCCTGTACTCATGTGAGTGTCTGTCTTCTCTAAAAAGAGAAAAACAATCCAAACCTCTCACAAGTCCTGTGGGAAGACTGGACCAAACATATTTATCTTTAAATCCAAGTGACTATAACAAAGATTTCTAAGTGCTATTTCTTATTGATGACTTTAATTCAGTTCTTAGGAATTTTGAAAATCTCGCTTACAGGCTTTTGAGTTGCCAGTTCTACCTGTTTGTTAAATTTGCATCCTTGATATATTAAATTAAATTTCTGGGCCTACTCCTGCTACAGGCAATAGGAAGTATCCATTTTCCCTTCTGTTTTATGCCTGCATGTAGGTTAGGTCATGATGCCTTGCTTATGATTACTGCTAAAAAATTAAAAGTTGATCACTGTGGCTAAGATGAATGCCAAAACCATATTAATGCTGGAAGTAATCCATGTCTGTCCAACACTGCAATCTA
>VZTN01002277.1:15535-34983 GCA_013400515.1 Erpornis zantholeuca | reverse complement strand
TACACCTCCTACTCAGGCCTAGAATTTCAATCCACTTTTTTTGGTATGGCTTCTTTGTTTTCTCATTTGAACCAGTTCTAAATTCTTATTGCAGATATAAGAGAGTTAAGGAATGGACTGTTTGTCACTGGAACATCCATTTGTGAAGGTAGAAGGGAAAGAAACTGGCCTATTGACAGGAACTTTGTTCACCTACTCAGAGAAAAGGAGATTACTTTTTTTGTTGTTTCAGGACGTGCATGTGCTTGGTCATACTGAAGGCTTCTGGCATAGTAATACACTCCAATGTTTTGGGTTTTTCTTTTTTTCTGATAAAGTGGTTTTATGCTCAGTGTAAACTTCTTTTGCTGCCCTCACTTAAACATACTGTCTCAACTCCCTGAACTGGTTGTTGGAAGCAGTAAATGCAAGATTGTCTCTGTGCCCCTCCTGGTGGAGAATCAGAGAATTCACCTGAAGAAGAAAGTAAGAGAAAGAAAGAGGGAAGGAGTAAAACAAACCCAGAGAAAACAAAAAGTTTCATGCACAGCAGATCATTTATGTTCATGTATTTAGTGAATGTCATGATAAAAAGAAGAAGCAATGGCTACCCAGATATCTTTCTTCCCTTTAACATCACTGATCTCAGATAATTTTCCTTCCTCCAGGCAGGTAAAAGCTATAGATAAGTTGAATCACATACCATTCCAGAATTTCTATCTTTCCCTGCCCTTTGTATTAACCTTAAGCTTATCCCTAATGTGCTTTATAATTCCCATACAGTACTTTTACAGATTACTTCCATTCTCCCCTCTTCCCACCTTCTTACTTTTCATCATTTAAAACTCATAATTTCTAAACAAATTTTCTGTGCCTGTACCAACTACATGGTCCTTTCACATCAAGGCCTGCCAAACCTCACAGTTGTTGACCAACTTCTGTTGGTCTCCAGATAACAAAGCAAACTTTTAAAATTTTCATTACTAGACTTTCAGATGAGTACTTTGTGTCATCTTGTAAGTGTTTAGGAGCAAAAGAAACTCTCAGGCTTCCCCCACCTACTCATCTGCTCTGAAGTACACAACCTCGTTCTGCAAATTCTACCCTTTGTTGTTTCAAACACAGATACAGAGTGAGAGGAATTATACTGAAACCTCCTTCAGTTTGGCAATCAACACTAGAATAAAGCACATTCTCACATTCATCCAGGTTTAGTCTTTCATATCACACTACTCAGAAGCCACAAATATCCTGTCCTGCAGGACTGATGTCTCCTTGGGCAGCTGATCACAATTCCTATTAGTCTGCTCATGTTTTAGCTGCCAGCATCAAGCATGTTGCAGGCCTACTGATCTTTTACTTCTGTCTAATAGACCAGCTTGTGAGTGCTTTAGAAAGGAGAGCCCAGTGGGAGAACAGGCAGAATTAGGAGTCAAATAGCAAAAGACAAAAGTTGGCATAAAGCTACATCGTCTTGTCTATTAACAGTGCAACTACTGTGGTGAGAGGGAAGATAGAACTGGAAATAGCAACCTGGAGACCAAAAAGTGTATTGCCTCAGCCTGAACAGAGCTAGGTGGAGGCTCAAATAAAGATAATAGAAAATCAAGGAAAGGATGTTTAGTCAACTTGCAATGCTGTGGATCGAGATGCAACAATTACATCTGCTTGTCCTTCACCTAAGCAATGGCTAACATTCAAGGTATTGATTTTGAGTATATTTGCTGCCAATGTAGCCAATAAAATACTTTGCAGAGGAAGCAAAAGCTATAGACCTCTAAATTCTGATGTAAGTAAAGAAGCATGCTTTACAGCACAGCTGCAAATAAAACCTAAAGGATGCTGGCTGCCACACATTCTTGAGTAGAAGACACTGCTCATTAACTATTCAACAGTTTACTGAAAAACCAAGGAAAGAAGACAAGTCAGCAAAACCTTAAAACCAGCCTGAAACTGTATTTTATCACATGGTGATAAAAGCATTTAATTGCAGAGTTTTCGTTCTGGCACATCTGTACAAAATCTCACATATAACCACCAAACAAAATTAATTTCTTTGCTCCCAATCTTACCCATATGATTTAAAAAAATTATACCAAAGCATTTGACTTTGCAAACAACATAAAAATAACATAGGGCCAGGCAGTGAATAAAGTGAGAGTCACATACTGGCAGGACCAATAAACACAGCTTGCATTTTATGATGCTAGCAGGACAGTATGGGAGAAGGAAGAAATCTTTCTGGCTGATGATACTACAACACAGAGGTATAACCCTACAGGATTTAAGGAAGTTCTAATCAATGATATAACTATATATTTGGTATGTGCACTCAGGATGTTATTGAGAAAGAATACTACTATTTCTATATCTGTCACAATTATCCATTTTTCACTGTTCAGATTACTCCAAAATATTATTATGTACTGTCTAAAATTGACTAGAAGCTGATTCTGTGAACAGTTAAACATGGAGGGGAAGGTGGGCTGAATCTCGGTGACATTAATAACTTCTTTTTTAGTTTGAGGAGCATGATTTATCAGGCCACTTCCCTGTGCAACAATGTACACAAACCTTATTATATTTCATCATTCTTATCACACCCCGAGAGAATAACTCATGCAGTCAGTAGTACTTGCTTGAACACACTTCTTCTTTGGGAAAGAAGATGGGATTCAGAAATAACAGTTAGGTCCATAACCACCCTTATTCGTGGTGATGTTGGTATTCTGTTGGTAATCAAAGTACTTCTTGCAAGAAAAAAAATCTCAACACAAAAATATCACAACATGCTCTGGTTGGATCTCTTATCTCAACCCTTTATGCCCAACACTGGCAAAAATGACTGTCATGGGTTTAAGCTCAGCTGGAGATGAAACACCACAGAGCTGCTCACTCCCCTCTGCCTCCCCCCATGGTGGAATGGGGAGGAGAATCAAAATAAAACTTGCATGTTGAAATAAGAACAGTTTAATAATTGAAAATAAAGTAAAATATAATTATAATGATTATTACTGATAGTACTACCACTACGACTACTACTGCTACTAATAATGAGACGAACAAGTGATGCACAGTGCAATTGCTCATCACCCTCTGACCAATGCCAGACCTCACTTCCCAACCCCACAGACTGGCTGTGTTTCCATGAACTACCCCCAGTTTAAATACTGGGCATGACGTTTCATGGTGTGGAATATCCCTCCGGCCAGTCTGGGCCACCTGTCCCAGCTATGCTCCCTCCCAGCTTCTTTTGTGTATGTCCTCACTGGCAGAGTACGAGACATGGAAAAAGGGGTGATAAATGACTAATGATAAACACAACTTAGCAAAAAACCAAAACATCACTGTGTTACCAACACCATTCTCTTTCCAAATCCAAAATGCTGCACAGCAGCAGCAACAGAAAAGAAATCAACTACACCCCAGCTGAAACAATGACAATAAAGTACAAATAAACTTCCTTATATAATTTGGAAACTTGAGTACCTTGACTTTTTCATAGAGAAAGATAAAGGATTTTAAATAAGCATTAATAAACTTTCATAACTAAGATATATGTGAGTTTCTCCATTGCTTTAACACTACTGACTTTAACAAATATACTTGAATCCACAGAAAAGCCCTTATTACATTCTCTTTACAAGCTTTTGAAGCTGTTTAGTGAAGCTAAAAAAGAGTTTGGGGAGCAATGTGATTATAGGAATGAACTTGTATTGATGTATATGCAAAATGTGATAGCAAATTTTTCTCTCAAACTATGAAATAAAGCTGGCATCAAATACATGTCAATAAATTTGTATATGCAGACATACAGGAATATAAAAAACTAGAAATCAATTAATCTCTTGTTTCTGCAGTTACATAAGATTATTTAAGAAGATCTAGGCTGTTGTTTCTACCAGCAGTAGGGCTAAAGGATGTTTTCCTATTCATATTATTCACTATAGTTCAATTTGTATTAAGATACTCTAAAAGAAAGCAGAAGACAAAGTTTATTTATATTAAAAAACTGTTATAGTTGTCCAAAAAGGAGACAGAGGAGTCCAGCAACTTTATTCGAATAAAAGGAGAGAGTCCAGCAGGGCCATGCCCGCAGGGTTTTCTCTCTCGAGGTTTCGGAGGGTGCAGCCTCCTTTTATCCCAAACTCCCAGCCGCGTGTTGCCCTCTTCCTTTCCCCATTGCTGAGGTACAGAGAAGGTACAGGCTTCCCCAACTGCCTACCCCATATCCCCACTTGAACCTCCTGTTTTACCCCAAAGTTGAGAAGTTCAGGTTTGTGCAGACTCTTGTCTGTTTCAGGAGCTACTGTGCTCTGCAACAAACCTGCTGCCCAAAGTTAATAGAGACATTAAGACTTGTTTCAAAGATGTTAATACCCATACCTTCACCCATCAAATTGTTTGTAAAGACATTAGTTTTCCTCTCATAATGCAGTCCAGAGAAGATGTTATTTACAGCCTTGTTTTTTCTACTTGAAATTTTTCAATGTTTTCTGTCCCTAAAACAAGTCCTTATGCCTCATTTACCCTTTAGTTTTCCTCGACCAGAGGGAAAATGTCAAGTATCACTAGAAAAGACTGCATATAGAGCAGCATTATGATATACTCAGTGTTTTGGGGTGCTATCAAATCAAATGCCTGGTCATGGTCTATTGGGATATCTCAAATTTACAGGATAAAATACAAGTGATCTAAAGTTTATTTCATGAGCTCATAAAGAAATGTAGCCAGTCTGACAAACAGGGGCTCAACCCCCTTTTGCCTAGACTAGTCTATGACAGGAATTCACTTACTCAGCATTTGCATCATATGGTTTCAAAACTTAAAACCCATAACTGTTAATTCATGCCCTTAAAAGGAAAAAAAATATCAATTAGTCATCTAGCCAATAGTGAGAATGTTCACCCTTCCTCTTCCATCATGCTTTGGGCATTCCCTGTGAAACACCGGGAAGCATGGAAGTCCCAGCATTCCAGCTGCTATCGTGTCTGCTCCAAATGCATTTTGAGTAAGCTGATGGTTTTATATCTTCCAGCCTGAAGGTTTGGTCTAAATCATTTTCATAAATTAGCAGATTTGCACAAAGTGCCAGACGGAGACGATGGCTGCAGGAGCCATGGATCTGCAGGTGACAATGGCTGCATAATGTCCCTTTTCCCCTTTCTAGGCACCTGTCCTGCCTACTGGTGCTCTCTCTTTGACCCAGTGTCTGCCCCCAGCACACATCAGGCCTTACCAGGAGATGTGCCAGCCAACTCCTGAGCAGCATTTTACTGAACAGGCACAATGCCTAAACAAGATTTAAGAACTACCTGTTCCCTATTCATTAATAAAATCTTAGTGCAGCATGAGTCAAAAGAAATTGTCCCTCCCACACATAATTAAACCAGCTGTGAGCTGATCCTATTTCCCCTTCCCCCAGGGCATGGACACACTTGAGGGCTCACCTTTCTGTGGATTTCTCACTGATGAGCATTCCTTAGACTGAGGTGGATGAACCACATTCCATACATCCTGAAAATGCAGATTTTAAGAACACTCTCAAGGAGAAGGCAGTTTTATATTTTCCAGTGAATCTCATTTTTATATATAAAACAGCAATGAAAAAAACATACAAAACTTATTAGACACAGTGGCAAAACTCATAAAAAACCTTTTGATTAACTCACAATTTTCTTTGGAACTTGGGAGTAATTGTACTTTTGATCTGAAATAAAACCTCTGAAAAGACTTTACTAATGAGGAGTTCCTTTTGCATTTGTCTTCCAGGATTAACAAAAGGTAAACAACCTGTATTTATCAGGAAGCAGTCCGGGGCACCTCCCTTCAGTGAGGGTGGGAAGTGCCAGCTGAAATCGGCACAGCTCTGCTCAGCTGGTAAAGAGGTCTTTGCAAGAGCTGTGTTTGCCTGGCTCACCATGAGGCTCCGGGCACCAGCAACACTCCTCTTGTGTCACTGCTGGTGAAACTCCTTGTGCTCATGGAGCTGCCTCTTCTGCGCCCCAGCCACGACACGTTTGTGCAGGATGCTCGCACTGTCCGGAGCAGCACAAAGCACCGGCGCTGGGAAAGCTTCCTCACAGGCCAGCTGCTGCTTCAGAGGAACACTGCCAATGCAGCTTTCCAAGAAGCTGGACTGATGATTCCCGGAGCTGAAAAATGAAAGAGGGGGGCTACTAGAAGGTCTGAGAGCACTCATCTGAGAGAAGGAGGAAAAAAAGATAAGTCACACCTCTGTATCCTGACAGCTCTAGTGTGTTCTTACATTCAGCAGCTGTAAGAAGGAACAAAAACAACAACCATGTCAGCATTTTCCTGTCCTGCAACTGCACTGATGTCACCAGGAGATATCAGGCACTTGGAAGCCAGATGTTCTACATGTTGCCTGGATTTTATTTTTCCCTACAAAACCTTCCTTTTTTCAGTCTTCATTAATTCATTCCACTGGATTTATTTGATCATGCTGTGGCTCTTACTTTACCTCCTTTTACTAGAGTCTCCCTTCATTCCCAATCCTTCCTCTTTAATTCTCTTTTTTTCCTGAAAAAAATCAGTTTCTTATGGTGCTTTGTTCAATATTCCACTTCCACAATATTCCACAGAATCATTTTACCAGAGAATTACTGAAAATCTGGTTATGAAATCAGTCCCATTTTCCTGGAGTATTCCTTTTATGACTTATGTTCCATCTTTGAAAGAAGAGATAAATGTACCTTAAACATGAATTTTTCACATTAATTTCTGTCCTTCTTTACATATGAACTTGAGCATAGGATGCTGAACCCTGAACTGACTAGGCATGAACCTCTTTGCATGTGGCAACTACCTGTTCTCTTAAATGACTGGCTCAAATCATTTATTGATTTAGTCTTGCTCGAGCAGTAGCTCAGTCTCCAGGAAAATGAAGAATTTCAGCAGTTCATTAAAAAGCACTTCAAAGGAATGACAGAAAGTCGGTAGGTGGAAATACTAGACTGCCTGATTAGACTCTCACACGCTCATTGTAAGGCAGATTGACACAGGCTGTGTTTTAGGATAAATGTGAATGAGAAAGAAAAATGGACTTGTAGAAAGCAAAAGATAGGTCATCTGGGATTAAGGTCTGTCCCTAGAACACTGAGGTAGAAACAAGACACTAGGCTAGTTTATTTATGGAAAAAAACAAACCTGCCTTACTGTGTACAAAATAGTTTTACTTTCTTTACAGGCCACAAACTGACTCTCAAAAACAATCTTGTGTTTATCTGAAGTCGCAGCATTCTCTTGGAGCTATTTTTTTTTTCTCTGAGCCAGACAATTCTTAGTCAAGGATGCAAACTTGCAGTTACAGACAGAAATCTTTCAACCACGTCCACGTTCATCGTGTTGAGTGTGAAACTGGAAAGCACATCATTGAGAGCAGCCTACATTAGCTGCTTTGGGAGAGGAGTCCTCTTCCTCATCTGCATTTTGTGCCCAGACAAGCTGTTAGCTATGTCCTCTCTGAGCAGACACATAATCAACTGTAACAAAACAACAACTGTACCACACATTTTCCATACACAAATAATATTTTTTTGTTTGTTTGTTTATTTAGATGACCTGTACGGTCTTGCTGTGAAGCACAGCAGCAAGTTCTCAATTATTTTTTTTTTTCTTTTTTTCTTTTCCTGCAGCTCTTTATTCTTCATTTGGTTATACCTTGTCAAAACTGTTACTCCTTTTATGCAGAAAGTGAGCTGCAGAGCAGGTGAGATCTAACTACATATGGTCCTCACAAGCCTGACTCTAATTGATAGACCTTGAAGAAGTAGTTCCATGACATTTTCCATAAAACCTACTGTATTTTTAAGATGACATTTCCCCACTCTTGTCTGTACAAGGACTGATTTATTGTCTCAGTAATGCTAATGGGATCTGAGAAAAATGTCTGTATTTTGGCAAAGTAATATAGCCATTTGTGTCAGTGGAAAAGACCTAAGCTGGCCTTTCCTGAATGACATTCTGCCTTCAAAATGCTCCCAAGAATCTTTATGCATCAATCCAGTGGCCACTAAGTAGGAGAGAAAGCCTTCGATGAGTCAGCAGGAGACTGTCTACATGAAAACAGGCATTTTGTAAATATGGCCCATAAAAGATCACTGGAGCTTTTTCTAACAACAAATGCAAGGCAGGATCTGCAGGCCAATTGTGCATTTCACCCATCGTACCAACAACATACCAACAAAGGTGAAGACCTGCTCACAACGTAGCTTAGACAAGGAATGTGTGCTGACATTTGAGTTCAAATACAGCTTTTGGGGCAAGGGACGGAAATGGCATTGTCTTAGAGTGCAGGTGAGTTTGTCTAGAACAATTAAGGCTTGCTGGTGCACTCAGGACCCTGCCTGTCTTGGCTGAAGGAGTACAGCTTCAACAAGCATCACAGAGGAAATCATAGAGGCAGGAAAAAAAGACTTACTTAAACCACAGGTAGTATCACACTAATGCTGACTTTAAACAGAGAGCACCCAGTGCTTCAAGATACTTTCCTCGGGCGGGGTAGTATTTATTGATTAGTGATCAGTCACAGTCACTCGGAATTCCTGAGTATCCCTGAAATGGTAGAGATTAGGAAGGTAGTTTCAAATTACTTTCCCTACCTAGTTCAGTACTACCTCTAGCAAGGACCCAGAAAAGGAGAGGGTTAGTACTTTTCCAAGTTTGGGTTTTTTTATTTCATGGAGCTTATAAAATTTGCATAGGCAATGCTTTTATACCCCTGGATCTGGTAAGCGTGAGGGCTGAGGCGGAGGTCGGGGGGCTGAGCCGCGGCTTCGGGGCGCTCGGATGGCTCCGCGCCTCGGCAATTCCGGCAGTGACCAGCGGGCGGCAGCGTTCAGCCGCAGAACCGCCCCCGCAGCCGGAGCGCAGCCTTCCCAAGAGGCGCCCCCAAATCGCCTGCCTTGTCTGCCACACAGCTAGAGTTCCGTGCTCTCCTGAAAGAGACAGAGCAATGCCAGGCCCTCCACATAATATCTTTACCCTGTGCTCAGACTTCAGCACAAGGAAAAATGTGTTACTTGTTCTCAACCGTCTCTCTATTCTCCCGAGCTCTAGTTCAAAACTACACTCCCTATTCTGTGTTCTTCTTTAATTCTTTTTCATACCTTTTTCACAAATCTTCCTCTCTGTTCACAGCCTGGACTCCAGTGCATACAAACTGGAGGACGAGAGGCTGGAGAGCCCTGTGGAAAGGGCTTGATGGCAAGTGGAGTATGAGTCAGCAGTGCCCTGGTAGCCAAAAGGGCTAACCATGTCCTGGGGAGCATCAGGCACAGCACCACCAGCCAGTCGAGGGAGGTGATTGTCCTGTTCTGCTCTGCACTGATGTGACCTTACCTCAAGTTCTGTGTGCAGTTTTGGGCACCACAATGTAAGAGGAACATCAGATTATCAGAGTGTGTCCAGAGTAGGACAACCAAGATGATGAAAGGTCTCCAGAGCAAGAGGTCACTTGGTTTGTTCAGTGACCCACTGCTTCCTCATGGGATAGAGTGGGAGGTGCTGATCTTCTCTGTTTGGTAACCAAAGACAGGACACAAGGAAATCTAGAATCATTAAGGTTGGAAAAGACCTTTAAGATCATAAAATCCAACCATAAACCCAACCCTTCCAAGTCTGTCTCTAAGACATGTCCCTAATTGCCACATTTGTGCATCTTTTAAATGCCTCCAGGGATGGTGACTCATCCACTTTCCTGGACAGCCTGTTCCAGTGTTTGATAAACCTTCTGGTGAACAAATCTTCCTTAATTTCCAATCTAAACCTGTCCTGGCACAACTCGAGGTTGTTTCCTCTTGTCCTGTTGCTTGTTACATGGAAAAATAGTCACCCCTACCTGGCTACACCCTCCTTTCAGGGAGTTGTGGAGCGTGATAAGGAGCCTCCTTTTTTCTAGGCTAAACAACCCCAGCTCCCTCAGCAGCTCCTCACAGGACTTGTGCTCCAGATCCTTCCTCAGCTCCATTCCCCTTCTCTGGACATGCTCCAGCACCTCAATGTCCTTCTTGTAGTGAGGGGTCCAGAACTGAACACAGGACTTGAGGTGTGGCCTCACCAGTGCCAAGGACATAGGGGATGATCACTGCCCTGGTCCTGCTGGCCACACCATTGCTGATACAGGCCAGGATGCCATTGGCCTTCTTGGCCACCTGGGCACACTGCCCGTTTCTGTTCAGCCACACCCCCAGGTCCTTCTACACTGAGCCACATGCCTTTCACTCTGTTCCAAGCCTGTAACTCTGCATGTTGTGACCCAAGTGCAAGACTCTGCACTTGGCCTCATTGAACCTCTTACAATTGGTCTCAGCCCATCGATCCAGCCTGAGTCCAGATCCCTCAGCAGAGCCCTCCTGCCCAGCAGATCAACACTCCCACCCAGCTTGGTGTGTCCTGCAAACTGACTGAGGGTGCCTTTGATCTCCTTGTCCAGATCACCAATAAAGGTATTAAACAGGACTGGCCCCAATACAGAGCTCTGGGGAGCTGCACTAGTGATCAGCTGCCACTTGGATGTAACTCCATTCACCACCACCTCCTGGGAACAGTCATTCAGCCAGTTTTGAACCCAGTCCAAGTGATGAGCAGCCAGTTTCTCCAAGAGAATGCTGTGGGAAATGGCGTCAAAGGCTTTACTGAAGTCCAGGTAGAAGATAATATCCACAGCCTTTCCCTCACTAGGCAGGTCACCCTGTCATGGAAGGAGAGCAGATTGGTCAAGCAGGGCTTGCCTTTCCTAAATCCATGCTGGCTAGGTTTGAATCCCTGGTTGCCCTGCACATGCTGTGTGATGGTCCTCAGGAGGAGCAGTTCCATGACCTTCCTCAGCACTGAAGTCAGCCTGACAGGCCTGTAGTTCTCTGGATCTTCATTCTGGCCCTTCTTGTGGATGGGTGTCACATTTGTCAATGCCCAGTTGATGCCTTAGGTTTTAACTTTTATATTTTTCAAATCCTCTACTGCCTAGTACGTAACCCTGAAATTTCATACAGCCTGTTAGCTGCTGTTCTGTCATGCTGGTTAAACATAACAAACCCTCTCTAGGTTTGCACTTCAAGGACACCTTGATTGTCCCAGGCCTCAAAATGTGTAAACTAAAGCCTTGAGAGGAGGAGCAAACTTGGGGTAATTACATCATTAACTGAAATTATAATTGGAGAATTAGCCCTGATATGCAAATGCACCAAACTTATAAAAGTGTGAAGAACCCATGACCCAGGGGCCATCTTGGGTGGAGCTCCTCAGAGGCTTTTGACTGCCCAGGGTGTACCTTTGAAGGCCCTTCAAATAAATACCTGCTTTTATTCCCTTATTCTTGTGTAGCCTCTGTTTTCAGGTAGCCACTTCAAGGCATCACACTGGCCATCAAACTGGCCCTCCCTGGTGATTAAAGGTCCCTCAGGTGGATCCCATGTGGACCAAAGCCCTGTGTGTGTCTAAGTGGTGCAGCAGGTCACTGAGTATTTCCATTGAATTATGGGAGCTGCATTCTGCTCCCTGTCCCTGTCTTCCATCTCAGGGAGATGGGTACCTGTAGAACAACTGGTCTTGCTATTAAGGACTGAGGCAAGGAATGCCTATTATATACCTTTTTCTCATCCTTTGTCACTACATTTGCCCCTGTAGCATCCAGTAAAGGATGGAGATTCTCCTTAGCCCTCCATTTGTTGCTGATGTATTTATAAAAACATTTTTCTTGTCTTTTCATTCCATTGAAATTATACAAAGCTGTGTTAGGGAAAGTTTACATTGGATATTAGGAAAAATTCCTTCACCGAGAGCACGGTCGGTCACTGGAACATGCTCCCCAGGGAAGTGGTCTCAGCTCTGAGCTTGCTGGAATTCAGGGAGCACTTAATCATACGGTTTAGATTTAGGCAGTCCTGTGAGGAGCAGGGAGTTGACCTCAATGATCCTTATGGGTCCCTTCCAACTCGAGATATTCTGTGATTCTATAATTCTATGATTCAGGGTGATAAGCAGGAGAGCTGATGTGATTGTAATAGATTACTCCTAACATGATGAAGAGAAACAGTTGTTCATTGCTTTTGTTACCTTCAAGGTGCTTACTCACCGTCTGCAGGTGTGCTGCCTAATGCATAAGGGGTTACTCTTTTCATGTTACCCTGTGGCTAAACCTGTGTGCCTTCACACCTCCACACCCTCAGTGTTTTCCAGATTTACTCAACAAGGGTATTTCAATGATTTCTGGAGGCATTTTCAGGTTTAGCTTCATATTCTTGCATAGTTTCTTAGCGATTTTCCTTCTTTGTTTTTGCAGCTTTATTTTTGGTGGGAAGAGAACAGTTTCATATGCAGACTGCAACAGCAAGGGGTACTGAAAACACATCCCTGTTATGGGATACTCAGTTTCAAAGGCCTCATACTCTGGGGACTGGCATATGTCCACTTAAAACAAACATCAACTCTCTTGACTGTCCCTCCCCAACCTGCACACCCTTTGCCTTCCTATCCATCTTCTAGCTGTAGCATTTATTCAATTCCATAAAGTAAAATTGTGCATACAATTTTTGATGAATTAGTTTTCAGACAGATCAGGTCCTTGATCCAGATCACTGCACAAATCTTTGCTGATAGCACTGGGAAGGTGATGAGGAAAGGGCAGAGAGAAAAAGAGTGTAAGGTCATCTGTCTCAGTACAGGTTCATATTCTTGTGGGGTTGAAATGTCTGTGGGACTGCAGCCTTAGAAGTAAATTTCCATTTTGCACTACAGTGCTTTTAAACTGTTTTCTATAAATATGCTGCCACCCCTGGGTTCCTGAATATTCCAGTCTGTGCATGGGAGATGGAATGAGAAATTAATTTTTCTGTTGAGATGTTTCCATATCGTTCAAGTAATTAAGCATTCCTTGGGAAAGAAACTGGCACCCAGGCAACAGACTGAGACCCAGGAACTGCCAGGGTATGGAGTGGTTCTGTTCATGAAACAGTTTTTCTGCCAGGAAATGTATCCAGCCATTCATTCCCTTCTCTGCAAAACTCCTGAAATAATTACATTAAATGGAATTTCATGCTAAACAAAATTGTTTTAACACTTCCCACGTTCTTTTTCTCTAGGAAAGAAAATAAATCATTTTATTCCCAACTAAATTTGTAGTTCTTCTTTCCTACTCATTTTTCAGCCAAGAGCTAAATGAAAAAGGCAGTCATTTATGCAACCCCTTGCTGCAAGTTTGAGCAGGCTCACAGACCTTTACTGACGGATCTGGACGTAGGGTGGCACCACTCACCATCTCTGGCAGCCAAAAAGAAAAATCCTGTGGGTACCTTACGTTCTCTCACAGAACCTCAGCTCCATTCTGTTCAGCTCCCTGAGGGTGTGGAGCCTTCACCTCTCTGCCTTTCAATGCCAGTAACTTATTGTCCTTATTTTTCTATTTGGCTTCCAAGAATAAGCTGTATGTTATGTGATCTTTGTAGCAGGGTGATTTTGCTTAAATCCCAGGGCACTGAGGAAGTGCAACTTCCCTTTCCATCTACGTAACTGTTGGTCCATTTTTTTCCACTAGAGCATAAGCGTGCAATGGAAAACAGAGCTTTTTGGAATCTTCTGCAGTTTTCTGGAGTCATTCTTCAGATGAGTAACAGTGACCCGAATCTAGCACAGATCTCCTTTAAGTATGGAATATTTCCAAATACTCTTATGGAAGCAACAGAACAGCAGGATAATTAGAGTTTATTTGAGCCTCTCTTCCTTCCAAGTCAAACAGACAATACTGAAAAAAATACAGTGGTACTCTGTCTCTGTTATTCCAACAGGAGTTTGCAGTTTCTGGTTTTCGCAAATTAGAAATTTCATGCTTGGTCGAGAACTGTGGTTGCAGCACACATCCAAGGAAGTGAGTGAAGCTTGGAACATGGATCAACATGGATCAGCAGAGAGGGCTAGTCTTAGGTGCTTTATATAATACAGAGGAGATTGCAAAATGTACGAAATTTTGCAAATAACTTCAGTACCTTTGATGCCTTGAAGTGGCTACCTGAAAACAGAGGCTACACAAGAATAAGAGAGTAAGAGTGGGTATTTATTTGAAGGGTCTTCAAAGGCATACTTTGCAATCATAAAGCCTCTGAGGAGCTCCACCCAAGATGGCCCCTGGGTCATGGGTTCTTCACACTTTTATAAGTTTGGTGCATTTGCATATCAGGGCTAATTCTCCAATTATAATTTCAGTTAATGATGTAATTACCCCAAGTTTGCTCCTCCTCTCAAGGCTTTAGTTTACACATTTTGGGGCCTGGGACAATCAAGGTGTCCTTGAAGTGCAAACCTAGAGAGGGTTTGTTATGTTTAACCCGCATGAGAGAACAGTAATTAACAGGCCACATGAAACTTCAGACTTACACACTAGGCAGTACAAGATTCAGAAATATAAAAGTTAAAACCTAAGGCATCACCTTTATAAAAGATACACCTATACATTCATACTTTATAGGGAGTTTATAGGACTTTAATACCAATATATACAAGATAAAATATACATCTCTCTCACTGCATGTTTCTGTTTCTGGGCCATGGCTGTAAAGCCCATGAATTTTACTTTTTCTCCCTTTGGCAGCTTCAGAAACCCTGTAGTGTCTCATGTTCCAGTAAGCAAAAAATTAATTTACAAGGTCTGGGCATTCAGGTAAAACCTAGTAGCAGTATTGAACTTACACAGCTGGATTGAAGGTCTGCAGAGAATTGACTAAATAGTGTCCAGTCCCAGCATGGAGCTAGGCTTAGTGTAAAACCAGTCATGGATTCCCAGGCAGCTACTTCTCTTTTTAAAGTTCCCCAAATCCTGGTCCACACCATAAATGACTGTTTTTCCCTCTGGGTGTTAGCATGATGAACACTGGGACTCAGTCTGTGTGATGAGTGTGTTAGAACGCTTGGGTTGCATAGGCAGGATGCTGGAAAACAGACAGATAAACAGACATTCAGACTGTAGCTGAGGTGAACTGGCACAAGTATAGCTGTTTCTTTGCCTTTGAGACTGTCATGAAAATTTGCAACAGGCCTGTGCCAACTGAGGAGAGAGGTTAGGATGCAAAGCATAGAATTACAATGGGCAAATGTTAATTCACGTGCATGAGGTGTCCCAGCCAAATTGGGGCAACCTGAATGTGGTTTTACACACAATTCTTACACCCTTCAAACATTCAGGTAATACATGATTTGACTAATCACTTACACCCACACTACTGATTATTAATAACAGTAAATCTCTGCAAAGCACCTGCATTTTTACAGAATTCTTAATGCTTATCTGTTGATCCAGACATCCCTGGAGTCAGTCTTGCTATAATTACTTGCTATGATGCCAGAAGATGTTGGGAAGATGTGGTCTAGGATGCTGCTGTTATCTTGGTTGTCAAAGTCCGTATTTCCAGGACTAGGTCATCCTTACTTTCTTTTACTTAAGCAGGGACAATACTAACTTCAGTAAAATTTCACAACTTTGTGACAATACAGTGTATAATGTGAACTAATATATGTTAACAAAATTAATACACTGTCTCACTATGAAGATGGGTTGATATAATAGTCAAGGAAGATAATTTTCATAACAACTGATACACATACTTAATGAAAATAATAATTAAAAATACAGGTGGGTGAATAGTCAGATAATGCAGATTGGGGTTTTTCTCCTCTTGGAATTAATTTCCATTAAAGCTCATGAGCAAAGCCCTAAGCAGAAGTGCAGGATGGCAAAGAAGGAACAAAGAGAACAAGTCTGGTCTGTAAGCAGAAGCACATTGCTTGTTTCAAGGGAGAACTGAGACCCAGAAGCCTTCTTGCTGGTAGAAAATCTCATTATTCGTGATAAAGATTAAAAAAAAAAAAAAAATTAAAAAGCATGACTGTATACTAATGGTTGCCAAGAGCCAGTGTGGAGACTGTAAAGGTCTGCAGGGTCTGATTTCTCACTCTCCATCTTGAGCTGCCCCTCGGTCCTTTGCACTTCTGTGCTTCCCCAAATTATCTTCAGTTATCTCTTATGAATTTTCTGTAAGCTTCTCCTCTTTCTATGCCAGGCTTTCTTAGGGGGAAAATACCTTTGTACTTCACCAAACACAGCAACAAACAAAACAAGGCTTTGGATATAGGGTATCCAGAAGGATATTATAAGGTTTTAGTTTACTGATCTGTATGATTATTTTTCAGAAATCTGTGAAGGAAAATGTGCTATTTCAGACAGTTGCAGTGATAAATCTTCCCTTGAAAAAAATCTTCTTGAAGATTTTATCCACTAAATAGTTCTGCTTCAAAACTGCTTGTCAAACATGTCCTCTCATGTATAAATAGTACCCTTCTTATTCTTTCCTCTGCCTGCTATTCTATTTGCTGTTCCCAGCTCCTCCCTTTCTTCTTCACATCCCTTTCTTTCCCTGTCTGTCTTTTATAGTCACTCTGTGTGTATCTTGCTTTCTCTACCTCTGTCTCCCACCTCTCTCACTCTTACCCTCCTTCTTCTCTCCTTTTTCTTTGAAACTCTATTCCCCTTGTCTTAGCCTCACCCCTCCCTTTTATCCTCCTCAGCTATTCTCTCACGGGTGGTTTTCTTCACTTTGGTTTGTGTGGTCTGCCCTGCACATTCCAATTCTTTTCTCTTCAAGACCTAACACGTTTCACACAGTGAGGAGAGTATTTGAGAAATGAATTATGCTTTGCTGCTCTGACCATTGTTTTAATAACTGCAACTTTAAATATTACAAGATCTGTTTGTGTGTCTGGACACTTGAAACTCACTACTGTGTGGAATCCTGTGTCTATAAAATGAATGTCTGTCTGTGTAATTTAGAGTACATGATTGTCTTGATCAGTGTCTCTAAACTTTCTTGATCCCTTACCCCTCTTAGTAAAAGGGTTCAGCATACACCCCCATTATACATATATTTACTTATTTATAAATTATGTACTATTGAAGTTCTACTATTTTCCTCCTGCCTCCCAATGCACCCCACTTTGGAGATCACTGCTCTATATCACACAAGCCACATTGTTGCATGAGATATGCTGGTTTTGTCACATTTAAAGATTGTCCTGAGAATCTGATCCATCTGTGCTAGTTTGGGATTGAGAGCTTTTTCTTCTCTGTTTCTTTCATGTTGACTGTGATTGTTTATATATTGAGAGGGCTGAGTTTTTCTCGTAGGATGTGATAATCTGCCTAGCAGAGGCAGATTTCAGAAACTGGAATTTTTTTTAAGATACAAATTCTGCAGCATTGCAAAATGCCGCAACATTGGGGAAAGAACATTTAAACACTGGTGTAAAAATTAATCCCTCAGAAAAGACTGACTGTCAGCTCGCCTTTCACCAGGTGAGGTTTTAAAGAGGGTTTGGATGTTGCATGTGCATGCGTGCACAGGAACTTTTCCCAGACTTCCCCATTCAGTGTAGCAGTTCGCTCATGCTTGGCTTTCATTCCACAAGAAGGAGGAGGAGGAGGTTTTGGGGGGAATATTCCGTTACCATAAAGGGGAGGAAGTGTTTCTGCAGCTATTGAACAAAGCAGCTAGTTAACCTCTTTCCCGACCCCAGTGCAATGGTACAGTCCCACTGCTCCTTTCTAGGGGCCAGATGCTCCTCATAGTAGTAAAACGAGGAAGAAAGGAAAACATATGTGCAAAAATTTACTACCCAAGTGAGTAAGGACCAGATTCCAGGAGGAGCTGAATACCTGGAATTTCTCCTAAAGTAAATTTATTTTAGAATCAGATCGGGGGGAGGGAGAGGGAGGGAAGTTGGAAGGAAAGAGGTCTGTTGTAATTGGTGTCTAGAAACCCCCACAGAGAGGATTAAGAAAGAAACTATGCTGTCTGGGAAGAAGTAGGTATTTGTGTTACTCTGCATATATACAGAACTGCTAGGAAAGGCTGTGCTCTGTAGAAACTAGCCCTAGCTTTTTGAACACTGAGATGTGTCACTGTCTGCTGATGGTACTTCTTTCAAGCAGTATGTTATTCAATGCGCTTTTTCCTTTTGTATGTGTACCAGTGTCTTACGCGGAAGGGAATCACGGTCACTTTCTATTGTGTGTATTGTGAAGCTCATACTTCAAACCAAAGGAAGTTACTTTGGCAACAGAAGCCCAAAATTCTGCTCTGTGTTATCACATAAGTATTTGTGAATTGTAAGGCACTGAGTTTTGATATCTTTTCCGTTCAGTCCTAATGCACGCTGTGTTTAGCTCACTGCACCCTTCCTCATTTTCTGCCACTTGGCTGTGTAACTCACTGAATGGTAGGAATGAGCAGAGGGTTATGCTGTATGTCTCATCCTCTAGCATTTCTCTGGATTCAGCCCAGTGACATTTGCAAAATGAGTAGGTAGACTCTTGTTCTTGCACTAGCAGGAAACAGGAGACACCCAGAAAGATTCTTCAAGAAAGATGCTTCCAGTCTTTTGTTTCCACATTGGAAGCCGAGGTTCTCTTTTGGAAGAACTGAGGAACTCCATTTGATTCACCCAGACAACTGAGGTTTGTCAGTACCTGGAATCAAAGAAGTGCCTAGCTTCTGTGACATTTCACAGAATCACAGATTGGGTCAGGTTGGAGGGGATCACAGGAGAGTTCATCTGCTCCAATGTCCCTGCTCAAGCTGGGTCATCTCAGAGCACATGGCACAGAGCACGTGGATTGTATCCAGATGGTTCTGGAATATCTCCAGTGAGAAAGACTCCACAACATCTCTGGGCAACCTGTTCCAGTGCTCGGTCACCTGCACAATGAAGAAATTCTTCCTTTTGTTCAGGTGGAACTTCCTGTGCATCAGTTTCTGTCCACTGCCTTTTGCCCTAGTGCTTGGCGGCATTAAAAAGAGCCTGGCTCTACCCTTGACGCCCTCCCTGCAGATACAGACACTGGTGAGGTCCCCTCTCAGACATCTCTTCTAGAGGCTAAACAGGCCCAGCTCCCTCAGCCTTTCCTTATAAGAAAGGTGCTCCAGTCTGTTAATAATCTTCTTAGCCCTCTGCTGGACCCGCTCCTAGAACTCCGTGTCTCTCTTGGACTGAGGAGCCCAGAATTGGACACAGCACTCCAGAAGCACTTAACTAGGGCTGAGTAGAAGGGAATCATTCGGAGGTAGAGTACAAGTAACCACAGATGCAATAACTTGAGGCTGGGTTTCGCAGAACAACAGGAGATGCCACACAGTAACTTGGGTTTCAACAATGTCAAGAGAGACTGACCGAGGATCAGTCCTGTACAGCCACACTGCCCTTCTTGACCTGAACCTGGCAGGGGCTGCGGCAGGGGCTTGGGCAGAGGTTGTGGCAGGCACAGCTGCGACCACGCTCGGGATCCCCTGAGAGCGGGCGGTGAGGGAAGACCCACTCGGAAAATGCCCCTCTGGAAGAGGCTGGGTGGGGGAAGCGGGAGGGGTCCGGCAGCACAGCCTGGGATCGCGGAGGGAAGCCGGTGCCGC
>VZTN01002277.1:2570-15503 GCA_013400515.1 Erpornis zantholeuca | reverse complement strand
AGGGGCACGGCGAAGAAGGGAGGGAGGGAGGGTGGGGGGAGAGAAAGCGAGAGAGGAGCCCGGAGAAAGGGACAAGGCAGATCCTGGGAAGCGAGAGGAAGAGAGACTCCTGCAAGAGGGGGAACCTGGGCGGGGAGAGGACATTCCCAGTGAAGGGCCTGGAGGGGGTCGCAAGTCTCGGGACTGCTCACAAGCATCCGACTTGTTGAAAGACGTCGAGCGAGGGCCAGAGGCTGTGCCCGGGGCCGGGGGACAAAGCGGCGTTGGGCTCGGAGCGAGAGGGAGCTGGCGCTAGCCCGCCGGGATGGTGCGACTCGCGCGGTGAAAATGGTCTTTGTCCAACTTTTCTGATGCCGGGAGGCCGGGCGGCACAGCTCTAGCGGGAAGGGCTCCTGCGAACACTGCTCGAGTAATGCTGGGAAGTGGAGGGGGTGTTGCTGGAGTCCTGCACAAGGTACCGTGGCGGGCGGGCGAGGACGGGCATTGTGAGTCCGGCCGGAGCGCTCGGAGCGAGCGGGACGTGGTCGCGGGTTACTCGTGGGTTTCTGCCCTCCGGGGGAGGGGGCACAGAACTAACGAGGACTACTTAGAAATGGGTTAAAACTCTTCGGGTTATGGCTTTTTCCTCCTTTCCCGGTGCGTGCTGTTCAAAGGCTGCGTTACCGGGACCCTCCCCCGAGCGCAGCTCTGCTGTCAGGTGCCGGCTGTGGGCGCGGGGAGGACAGACGTGGGCAGTCGGGTCACGGCCTCTCCGCTCACGGAGACTACCATCGTACCCAGAGCCCTTCCACACAGCCGCGGTGCCTTTGCGCTGCTCCCGTGAGCGGTGTGTCCCTGCTCTCTAGCCCCCTGAAGAGCCATAGGGAAATGCTGCCTTTGAAGTCTCTGAAGTAGGGCTGGATGGATGCTGGTGTCGGTTCCCGGTCCTCGTGGAGCGACACAAGGGAGCCTGTGTGGCCTTCTCTGTGGGTAGGGTTGCTCAGCGCTCTGGCGGGGGACAGATGGCTGTATGAGCGCTTGTGGCAGAGAAAAGCCATGTTAGGCTATTTTTCAAGGAGATGATGCAAGTTACTACTACTCAAGCTAAATAAATCTGTGAATGTGGGAGGGGCTGTTGTGATGGGTAATTTTAATTTTGCCTTTTGTGGGATCCACTGAGATGATTTCACTTACTCTGAAGTTTCTTTTGCTATTACCACACTGATTTGGGTGGGGGGGACAGTGAGTATCACCTGCCTTTCCTACAAGTTCCATAAATCAGAGAGTAAAAAAGGTGGGGAAGCACATCTCCCAAGGGCCATCCTTCATTAGCAGTGATACCAAGTCATGCAGATTCGTGATGAATGAGAGTGAGAGGGCAAATGGAAACAACAAAGTCAAGGAGAGTTAGCTACCTCCAGACATATGTTACAGAGACAAATTTGTAGCCTCAGATGGGATGAAGGAGACTTCCTTCTTCATTGTTTTATGGGTTCTAATCAGAAACGTGGAACTGCATATGGGTGCACCTCTTGTCTAGTTACAGCTGACCCACCTGCCTTAAGCCATTACTACATGGTTTATTGGCTATATTTAGGTATTTCTTCATTCCTGCTTTGAAATAATTCCAATGCTGATGTTCCTTTGGGAGAAGGAAAGGAAAATATAATTCACAGTCTAATAATCCTTCTCTTTTGATGCTACCCCATCTCATTACAGAAAAAAAATATTGCTATTCTCTAGAAGTTCTTTCCCTAAATTCAACACCTTACACTACTTCAGTTTACTGTGCTAATGTATTGGCAAGCTTCAGATAACTGCACATAATTGCATCCTGTTTTTTACTGCCTTTTGCATGTGTGTTCTCTTAGCCAAATTACGCATATGCAGTTTTTAATCCCTTGACTTGTGTGCTCCTCTAGCCACTAAACATTTTTTCTTGTCTTCTGAGTTCTCTCCTATTTGACATTCTTGCACTGAGCTGCTCAGAATTGTTTGCATGGCCATGTGTTTTGTTACTTAGAAATACCATCACTTTGGGGCACTGGAGATGGCATGAAGTAGGATTGTATCTCTAATTTCATCACTGAAACTCTAAAGAAGGACATGTTTTCTTGCACGGTTCTGAGGTTCTCAGCTCTTCCAAGCTGTTATCTGTGGCAAGTACAGCTTGGGTTGTGGAGACTTTTGGAGGGGGTTGGGGAAGATGTCTATTCTCTTTTCTTTCGCCCAAGGCTGCTACTGTCTTCGCCTTCTGTATTTTACTTGGAGGCTGACCAATGGCGCAGTGTAAATCCGTTTTGGGGGAAAGGCAGCTGGTGGCTCCAAGGAGACAGCTGCTTATTCTCCAGCTTCTTCCCATAGGCTGCCAGCAGATGTGTCTGACAAGGGAGCTGATCCCTCAGTCCATTGAGAACTGTCTTCTGTATGCCTGTACAGATCCACTGTGTACATCCCTCTTCGTACCCAGGTGCAGACGTCTTCCCCTTCTCCCCTCTGATATTGCATGTGCCATATGCAGAGAATCATATAAGAGATCAGTATATTTTTCCCCTCTAATTTTGTGTGCCTTGAATTAGGACAGGGTTGTTTTTTTGGTCAGCACTCCTTCCCTGGGTTGTCAGAAGATCTATGCGTGCTTTTCCTCTAGTTCAGGAATGCTCCTCTCTCCAGATCTGCTCTCCCTAAAACCTTAGTTTCCTCGTATTTCATTATCCATCTGCAGTACCTGTGCAGAGGGTTATCCTAAAGTCCCTACAGATTAGTGCAGGGTACTTTGGGAGCACACATAAGATTGCACAATATATTTTTATTTCTCATTTCTGTGGCCATACTACATATGTTTACTGAACACATAAACAATAGAAGGTGGAAGAAATACAAATTGGTGTGTATGGTCAAGGTAGAGCTTTATAATATCATTTAGCCAACAAACAAGAGGAGTATCTCCTAAAAAGGATGCTGTCATGAAGAAGTATTTATTAAGAATATTCCAGATTGGCTGGTTTTGGTCATAAATGTGATGATTTTTTTTCAAAAAGCTCAAAGACTTACTTCAGTGAAAAGCTGATTAAGGGTGAGGGGTAAACTGATGAGCCCCTATAATATTGTCATTATTTAGTCTTGTTTTTTGTTTTTTTCCTTAAACTTGATTTAATATTATATTACTCCTAAATCTTGCTGTTGAGTTTGATTTTATTAGCAAGTTTTGTATCATCTCACAGACAGAGAGGTAATGTACTTCTTCCAGCTACTGACTCCACATGTTCAGCAGTTTTCCAACTCACTACTACCTTGTACTTCAGTTTCTGCCTGTTAAGTCTTGGGCTGGATATCACTCTTCTCTCCATATTTGCTCTCTTTGGCAGCCATGAGGTGTCATGGGCTTCAGAGGTGTACACAAGTGTAACTCAGGTGTATTTTGTAAATAATTCTGTAGATGTTGTTCAACAGCAAACTAGCTCTCTTTCTCCAGTGCTGCCAACTGTTCTGTGTAAACAGACCACCAAAAGGATTAAAACTCCTTAATTGCTCATGTCAGCCACAGCAGTCAAACATGTGAGCAGCAAGTGTGAGTAAGAAAAACCATTTCATGTTGTCACTCTTCTCACACTTGATTTATACAAGGAGTTTTAAACTTAACAAAGAGGAACTACACTAGTACATCCTTTTCAGAGGCATGTGTTGTGCTTTCAAGAATTATTTCTCTGCCACCAGAAATAGAATTTTATTGGAAGTGCACTGTTAATATATGTTGTGTTTTAAAAAATCCAATTAAAATATAATATGTATAGTTTTTGGAGATCCTAGCACATTATTTTATACTGAAGGTGCTGTCTTGCCTCTTAAGAAGTCACCATGGAGCAAGCCGATGCTTCTGTCACAGAGGTCCTACTTGAAGATTGTTCTTGAGACCACTTCTGCTAAAAGCTCTTCTAGTCACTGGTTTCAATTTTCCATGCCTCCAGAGGCCCCTGTGCATTCTGCTACTCAGGCCTGCTTGTCAAGAAGATTTTTGTTCAAACATTTCACATGCACACCCCCACTCCCGTATGCACGCGCGCGTGCGCATGCTCGTGTGCGCACAGAGCCACGGGCAAAGAGCGGAAACAAGGGCTGTCTTGGCAGCAGAGGAGATGCTGGGTACTGTAAGAACACAGCCTATCCAGCCTTGGAAAGGCTATATAGAAAGCTGTGTAGGCTATATAGCCTATATAGAAAGCTATAGTTTTACATATGAAAGCTGAATCCTTGAGGTCTTTATTCACCTTAGGAGGGAAGTTCTCGCCAGCCCAGACCTGCACATTGAAACATACATGACTTCATTTTCAGACAGACAGGCTTTTTTTTTTTTTTTTCTTTTTTTCCATGTCTCCTTAAGCTTGCCAAGTAAATGATTCCTCTGCTGATTCTGCAGTTTCCAAGTGCAGTTTTTTGCTCTGTGCCATGTCTCTGGAAAATATCCAACATGTCTAAATCATGTAATTAAGCCCTAGAAGCTAAAGACTGAGAACTACTGACTCTTTGTGAGATATTTCTGTTTTAGCATACTGATGTTTCTCCAAGTTACTGTAAAGCTTTCAAAGCTCCCTAAATGACCTGATCTCTCTCCCACTTACTGCAAAACACTCACATGATACAAATCTGTTTGGCCCAGCTGACCACTTCAGAGGCAGTGTGTAGGATACAGACGCCTGTGTGGAAGCCTTTAGCATCAGGCTTACCACAGGTTCTCTCAGATCCTGAGGATGTCTTCAAATGGAAGCTTGGTTCCATGGCAGAACTCTCTTATCTTCCTAACTATTCTCTAAAAAGAGGGTGGGATGTCACAAGAGAGACAATATTACAGAGATTTCTGGGCCAGTTGTGAATAATTTCAGTTTGGAAATTCAAACTGGTCTATTTATAAGATTGTTTGAATTTCCAAATGTTAAGTTACAATCACAGCTAGGATCAATTTCATTCTAGTACACAGAATCTGGAATGCTTTCTGCACCATGAAGATGTTTAAAATTACTCCTTCTTGGGTTTGAGCCAGGAAGAAGCTGCTGGAAGCACAGCTGGATTGGGATGTGTGCCTGCAGTTTTCTCCCAGATGGTCCCTTCCCTTCCTAATGTCAGTAGGCTTTCAGCTGGTGCCAGCAGCAATGGGGATGCAAATATATACTGACATTTTCACTTTTCAGTGAGTTTGCTAATCCTGTCTGGTGCATGTGTTGTCCAGGAAGGGGCTACCATATCGGCAGTTACCTCTGCTATCACTACAGTATCAGGAATGGAATCATTGAGGAATGTTTGTTTCGTTGCTAGTGCAGAGAGGATCTTAGTGATCTTCTCTTCTTCCAGTATCTAAGCATGTTAAAAATACAGAAAGATGCTCTCACATGATGTGAGAACAAATTCTGGTGACTTGAGTATAAATCAGCAGTCTGTTAAAATCCAGGAGATGCACTGGAGAGAGGCTTGACAGAGGGAATTTTCTTAGTTTGCACGTGCCTTGTTCTGCTGGGACATGCATGTGGAGTCAGATGCTGAAGAGTAATTAGTCTTCATTTTGAGCCTTACTGTAGCTACCTTTTTGCTTGGGGCCCCAGGCTGAGCACCAGAAAGACATTTGGTGAAATAACGTAATGGGAATGATGCATGACTTGTGCTCCTTGTTTCAGTCAGAAGTCCTCTTAACTCTGACTGCAAGAATTGTGTTGACAGTTGTGTGTTTCTCATGGATAGTTTTACCAGTCTTGAATCAGAAGTGGCTCTGGATGGTCTCGGAGAGCTGCAGGCTCTCACAAGAACTAAGGACATCTTTGGGTAGAAGATGGAGGGCCATGAAGGAAGGGCCAGAGAAGAGGACTGAAACACCTCTCCTGTGAAGACAGGCTGAGAGAACTGGGATTGTTCAGACTGGAGAAGAGAAGACTGGAGAGACATTATTGTGGCCTTCCAGTACCTAAAGGGGATACAAGGGAGCTGGAGAGAGACTTTCGGCAAGGGCATTTAAGCAACAGGAAAGGGGATAAAGACTTTAAACTTGATGGAGGGGTGATGGAGGGGTGGTTTAGAGGAAGGAATTCCTTACTTGGAGAGTAATGAGGCACTGGAACAGGTTGCCTGGAGAATCTGTGGATGCTCCATCCCTGGCAGTGTTCAAGGCCAGGCTGGATGGCGCTTGGAGCACCTTCTCCAGTGGAAGGTGTCCCTGCCCATGGCAGGGGGACTGGAATTGAATGATCATTAAGGTCCCCTGTAACTCAAACCATTCTGTGATTCTGTGATCCCGTGAAATCAAATTAGTGACTAGACACCTGTTACCTGAAAAGAATAGCTTTAAAAATTGGCTCTCAAACAGATTCTTTTGATTGTGTCTAATGGGTTACCCCCAAAAAAGTGTGTGATGACAGAGTGTAAGGAAAACAAATCAGTCTTTGAAAACAAGAGTAAAAATAAAAATGCTAAATTCTTTAAAGGAGTTGAGCTACAACAAGTCTTACTCTTCCGATAAATTAACACCTACTGGACAAGTGTAATTGAAAGGATCAGAATAGGCTCGCTGAATAGTCATACATTTCCTGCTTCTCTTGGCTGATAGTCTGTACCAGCCCACTGTGTCTAATAGTGTTCTAAGGAGTTGGACGCACAGAAATCAGAGTGGGAAGGGGGAACTTGCTGTAAACAATCAGAAAGTTCTTTTAAAATTAATTTTTAGATTATTTTTCTTTTTTTAAAAAAGGCTTAGCTTTCCCTTCCTCCACCCAGATCATAGCAGATCAGCCTGGTGTTTTCTGCTTTTTTTCTTTTGTGCCTCTGAACCTGTGGTGTTGGAATTGGACAGACCCTGACTCTATGGCACTAATGCAGATGCACCCAGACTTGCGTTTGTCTGTGTGAACTTCTCTGCCTCAGCACTGATGAACTGGGAGCTCAGTGAAGAGCAACAGAAGTGATTAGGTGACTATAGGGAATTTCTAAAACACTATTAAAAAGAACTAGATTACTGATGAGTGGAAAAGGTTTGCCCTGGAGTAGCTAGAGTACCTGGGAGACTATTGACAGGATCCTAGGCAATGTGCTGGCCAGAGTAAAAGGGCTGGTTCAAATTGCCCAAAGTAGATCATTTTGGGTTCCGTATTAAGGTGTAGTTTCTTCCAGCAAAAGTCCACATAGATTGTAGACAGTCATGGAAGTCCTATTGCGAATGACATTTAAATACATGACTAGGCAAGCTTAAGGAAATACACAGACAAAAATCGTGCAGTTGACTGGGGACTGTGGGCCAGATGTTGTCTAAATAAAGGTGCCCATCCCCCTTGTTTCATTTCTATTATTAAAGTCTCTGGATCTGCTCTGTTATGACCAAGACTGGTTGATATCTAAGGAAAGGAAGTGGTGTATTGTACTCACTCCATTTTAAATGTAATCCTTTGGTTTTGAGGTTGGATGTGGATGTAACAAGAGCAGTGAGCCCCAGCATCCACACTGAAATATAAATAAGCCTTTGAGACTCTGAGGAGGCAGGATGAACTCTGAGATTTATGTGTTGTTGCTTTCATCTCTGGCACGAAAAATAATACAAACATGCATTAGAAAGAGATGCTGTGAGCCTGAAATATCTTTCTACCATAACCTGCTTGGCCTTCCCTTTTCCTCTTAAGACTATTTCTGTTCTCCTGAAGTATTAGTGGCACATAATGTTCCCATTTCCTGAGGGTGGAAACATCAAACTGGAAATGCAGGATGGAGGAGGAGGGAAAGACCTGAGAACGAAATTGGCTGCTCTTCAGGCTCTGCCAGTGGCAAGTTCAAATTTTTGGTGGAGCTCCCTAACTCTCTTTTGCTACACATGGGCTCCTTGCGATGCTTCACTGAACTCAGGTAATTGTTCCAAGCAGTCATTCCCATTCATATCATCTCTCCTTTGTAGCCTTCATCTGACTTCTTTTCTTCAAGCTACCATTTCTGCATCATTCCCTCTCAATTGTCTCAATTGTAGACGAGAGCCAGTTTTGGAAGATCCAATTCCCAAAATCACTTGGACCAGCATGAATCATTAGTGTTGCCCTCTAAATAAATACCAATACATTGACAAAAGTTAAAAGAAGGTTAGTGTTAAAGACCAAGTGAGAGGATTCTGAAGTCCAACAGGACCCCTGTAGTGTCTGTTCTTGTTGCTCAGTTCAGGCATTTTAACAATGAGACCGAGGCACTAAGAGCAAGGGCAGCTGAGTCTGAAGGAGTATTACAGATTTTGAAACTGAAAACTGAAGACAGCAAAACTGGAGAAACAATCTGTTTTCTCAAAGTCTTTCCAATATAAGTTCTAGGTGCCTTTGGGTTCTTGAGAGATTGCTGCCAAGGTAGCTCCCTAATTGCGTGTTACTGCACAGTGAAGTAACACCTCCTGCAGAAATGTTTGTAGACAGACTGTAGTAAGTGTTGGTGTGCACTTCTCAGAGGGTGACCAGTACAGTGCAGGGTTGTTTTGTAGTGTTTTAGTACCTAACATAAACGTGAGACTCAAACTAATGGCAGAACAGACAGAATTCCCATCTAGGCAAACAGTGGTCATAAAAGAATGAAAACTGTGTGGTAGAGCTCTTCTCTGAGCCATCTTCTCCCTCTGTCATAGCTTCCTAGTTTTGTGCATGTATTTCCACATCAAACGCTCTAATTTACGTGCTGGAGCTAAAGCTTGTATATTGTACAGCCTGTTGGTGCAGTCAGCAAAACATAAGGGAATCACCTTGACTAAAGATAACTTTTTATTCCCACTACTATTCAGGGAATATGTTATATTACAACCCTCTGTTGAGGAACTCTAAAACTGGTATTTGCAATTCTGTGGGGGTATAACTAGATGGAAGCTACCTGGTAATCATCTGAGTGGAGTGAAGCTGGGAGAGTGTAGGTTTGGACAACAAGGGCAAGGCAGTGAACAAGTCAGTGAAGTGATCGTGCCTCAGTGCTGTGTTGTTTTACAAAGAAGCATTCTTGCTTCTCTTAACAGGAATAAAAACAGTGATGATAAATAATGCTAGTAATTAAGTAGTTTTAAAAGTAGCCTCTATCTGCAAATGCATGAAGCCAACAATTTGTGAACCAAGCTCTATGACAGCCCAAGGCTGTGAAACTGATTAAAATGGAAAAAAGTAGTTTTAATTAACCCTTAAATTATGAAGCACATTCTCTGAAAGCCCAAGCTGCCTCACTGAGGCCAGAAAGGAGGTTAATAAAAAGAGCTGCATTTAAATTAAGATGCTTTAATATTATTAGTTCTTTCTGTAATCTGTTTTGAAATGACAGCTTCTCTCATGGAATGAAAGGCAATTTCAAAATGATGGGAATTCCCATAGAAGAGGAACATTATCTCTTAACTGGCTGTCAGTGCTGCCACTACATCCCAATAGACAACATAACCTTGGATACTGTGAATACAAATAACATGCATTTTCTGCTTATGCTAAATATTTCTTACTGCAAAACTCTCATGAAGTCAAAAGCAAAATTAGAGATGAAGACAGTAAGCATATTTTTGCAAAAAATGAAGTTCTTTACTGCAGCTGAAGAAAATACTAATCCTTACTAAAGGATTTTGCAGACTGGTCCACAATTGAACAGTTTAAGAAAAGTATTTTCAGCTTGTTCTTTTTTTCCCCTCCATTGTATCTTTTGAGTGTTTGTGCATAGATCTTGGTTCATATATTTCTAGACATGCCATGTAAGGATACATTCTTAAGTTACAATAGGAAAGAGCATTAGTATAAAACATCCCTTTTATTAGACTTATTCATATCTTAGTCTTGCAAGCCACTCTCACTTTTGCTCCTGCTCAACCCTTCGGGCCCTTGATTTCTTTTCCAGCGTCCTGAGAGTGCCTTTAAGGCTGTTTTGCAGCTCTGTGTTTGGGTTGTCTGTGCAGATTTGCAGTTGCATTTGTAGACTTGGTCAGCAAATGTCAAGGTTATTTTTCTGATTTGTGGCATTGCTTGTCTGGCCATGGCAAACACTGTGCTTGGCTTCTTTATCACTTTCCACCCATCAGCAATCAGAACTTGGTATATAATAACTTTAATTTCACTTGAAAAAAAAAGCATGATCAGCATTGCTGAGTAGATGAGAACATGATTTTAGGGACATTCTCTTCACGTCACTGCTGTGGTTTAACCCCAGCTGGCAACTAAGCAGCACACAGCTGCTCGCTTAGCCCTACCCTCCCACCCCTCAGTGGGATGGGAAGGAGAATTGGAAAAAGGTAATAGGCATGGGTTAGATAGGAACAATAAGAGCAGTTTAATAATTGAAATAAATTAATAATAATGGTGATGATGATGATGATGTTGATGATGATGGAAAGGAAAGGAAAGGAAAGGAAGAGAGAAGCATAAAACCCAAGAAAGGCAACTGATTCATGGTACAGTTGCTCACCACCCACACCAACTCACCAGCACATCCCTGTCCAGTGACCAACAGATCCTGGCCACCTCCCCTCTGTTTGTGTACAGAGCATGACTTTCCATAGTATGGAATATCTCTGCAGCCTGTTCGGGTCAGCTGTTCCTGGCCATGCTCCCTCCCAGTTTCTTGTTCATCTCCTCACTGGCAGAGCATGGGAAATTGAAAAGTTCTTGATTTAGAGTAAGCTCTACTTAGCAACAACTAAAACATCTGTGTTATTAAGAGTATTCTCATACTGAATCCAAAATGCAGCACTGTGCCAGCTCCTAGGAAGAAATTTAACTCTCTCCCAGCCAAAACCAGGACAGTAACACATCCTTTGTTAAATCACCATTTGTGAAAATGTGTTATTTCCCTTCTCCTTTTAAATGCCAAAATAGGATGCATCTTCTTTCCTGTTGTTTTAAAGCGTCTTCTATCATAAAATTTCAGTGAATTTTGGGGTGTTTGTTTAAACTTAAGTTGAATCAGAGAAGGGAGTGTCAATTTTCAAAGAATTTTTAATACCACAGATTATTTTCACCTAGAAGCTAATAATGTGGCGATCTTCAGGACGCTTAAGTCTAGTACTCTAAATTTAAAATTCTGTGCTTAAAATTTTGGAAATACAACATTTTATACAGCTCTTGACAAAGGTTTGCTGCTGTGCCCTGGAGTTTGTGATTTGCATGTTCTTTCCCTCTCTGAAGCCTTACATCTTCCTTTTGTATAGATGAAAATATAATTGTCAAAGATAAGTCATACTTGAAGTTGATAGCATCATGTTTATTTCCACATAGATAAAAGTGCAAGGATCTGTGCGCAGTTGCACTGAGAGAAGTCTCCTGAGAAATTAGAGCAAAATCAGTAACAGGATAATGAAGCCATACCCAGTGGGTACAGTTGTCATCTTCTCTTTCCGTCGAAGAAGAGACATGTGATGGACAGCTGCTAATTCTTTTTCTCCCTGTTTGTGCGGTCTCTTTCATTTACTGTATGAAAATTCAAAGGGGGTAATTTCTGTATTTCAATTCCTGTTATTTTTTTTAGTAGAGTTTCTATCAGGCAAGTGATGGATAACATACAAAACAATTAATCTCTTCACATTTTTCATTCCATAATGTTGTTAATATGCTAAAACCAGGATTCTGCTTCCAGGTGTGAATGTTTCTTTGAAATCACTATACAAATTGTCAGTGAAGTCAAATGTTGTGAGGTAAGAAGAGATTTTTCCAGGAACTTAATTGTGTTTAACATGTATATAATTCAAGTACCTAATAGGTAGAAGAAAGAATCTGTAATTAGAATATTTTTTTAAATTGCTGTAGTTTTGAGAGATCAGTGTCCATCTTTGTTAGGCATAGCAAAACACAATGTGGAGGCATTTGTAGAGTCTGCAGAAACACAGGGCAGCTGTGAATGAATTTTGCTTGGGAAGAAAGACTAGATTTACAAGCTAAGCTGTGAGGCTACTGAAGCCAAGTATGTGTCGTGGCAGAGGAGAGAGGTTTAAGGGAAAGCACTGTAGTTATCTAAAGAGATGCTAGCATGGCCACCTGTGTGGGTTAGAAGATGGCACAGAGGCTTGGAATCTCCCCACATACATTTGGGCTGTACCTAGGGAGTCTTCCAGCTGTCCATAGCTCCCTTTTTTTAATTAGTGCAGCTCTTAGTTACCTGGTGAAGATGATTCAGCTCAGTCCACTGACTGTAGGGGTCATTTGAGTGATTATGCATCTAATTTGGGCACCCTATTTGAGCCTCAAGGGTTTAATAAATAAATTCATGAAAACAGGCGTCTCTTTCTTCCCTTTAAGAGCTATGGAAGTTCTTCATTTGGATCCCACTAGGAAATGTATAATCAGAACATGGAAGATCAGCTTCAAGCCTCCTGGTGTTTCCGTGGTAAACAAGGAAATAAATGCATTTCTTTGGAGAATATTCAGAATCAGCATTTGGATTGTCATTGTAAACTTAAGGAATCCCAAGAGACACAGACACAACTCTATCTAGATAATCTGTAGGAAGCAAATGATCAAGCCAGCTGGAAGAAATATTTTTAGAAGTATGCTCTTGAGGAATAATTCCTTTAAACTTCGTTGTACATTTCATCTAGAACATTTCTCTCAAAATTAAATGAATAAACTGAACAGACCGTAAAAAATTCACAAGGCTTTTTTGACAAGTTCCACTCTCCTCTTGGATATTTTCAAAGTATTTTGGAGTCAAGTCATTAAAATAATCTGAATTAGTAAGAGAGGATAAAAGGATATACAGCAACTATTGAAATGACCTATTTATTTAATCAGTCATTTTTCTGTGGTGCTTTATGTGCCCCACTAATAGAATTTTGACGAAAACACATTAACTTCATTATATTAAAATCCTGAGTGATAAATTATGTGGTGCTCTCCCCCCATTCCCTTCCTGTTTGGGGCATAGAAAGATTTCTATGAACAGCAGTTAGTGTAATTGATTTCTAAGACAGCAGGTAGTCAGTATTATGTCATGCTCAGAGTGTTG
>VZTN01002276.1:2252-113147 GCA_013400515.1 Erpornis zantholeuca | reverse complement strand
TATATATTTTGGACCAATAGAAACAGCACAGAATTCCTTTAACTAATTTTCTTCAGCATTGCCTTTATAAAGCCAGGCAGATAAGCACTCATATTTAGAGCTTTCATGCTCAGAATGCTAGTGGTTACTATTTAACAGTGCCATTAGGAGGGTAGTGGGAAATGTCTGAGGTAGATATACCTAATTACTAAAAAGAGCTACTAAAAAGATCTTCCTACTATTTTATAGACTACCAGGTTGCAAATAGAGTTGTATAGTTGAAATTTCTGTGCTGCTGCCATTGATACTATTAGAGAATTTTTAACTCTGATGTTCCAAATATTTAGGCAGCTTATAGGTCAAGTGTGACAGTATGTACTTTTAAGCAAGCAATGCATCCCTTGAGAATTACTCAGAGTTCATGGTGAACTTATATAAGATATATATTGGCTTGTAAGAGTCAGATTTAGCTGCCCTCACCTACATGTTAAGGTATTTTTGATTTGTTAAGGTTTACATTACAAATGCTGAGATTCACATCATGTCATTATTTTCAGTTTTTATTTACTAATCATATCAATTCCACTGCAAGCTTATTTTTATCACTATATATTCGGTTCTCCTACTGGTACAAAACCATATTTATAATTTGTCTGCAGCTGTCAGCCTATCCAACATGAGCTATTTCCATTTGTTTGAGAAGGCTCTGAATTTCTGAAGTCTTTTCCTTAAGTATTTGCTAATATAACACAAAAATAGCTGAAGACTAATTTGCAGTATCTTAAACATAACAGCACATTGATTCAACAGAATCAGAGAGATGCTTTACAGTGTAGTATCTTTAACAGATCATTTAGAAGCATGCAGAGTAGCATTTCAGCTCTAAAAACAAGCGCATTAAAGGTACACACCACTGTATCTATGGGTCCTGATTTTTTTCTCTAGTACTGAATGTGGTATGAGTACTTTGAAAAAAAGCAATATACAGCCATATAAATTATGACAATGCAAGGCTTAAGGAGATGGTATTATGGCATAAAACTGTGACTATTCTGAGAATTTGAATGAGTCAGTGAACCCAAAACAATGTCTAAGACCTTTAACATTGTTTTCAGGGTGGGGTTTTGCTTTGTTTTGTTTTTAAAACAACAAGACTTCTTAAAAATCACTCTGAACAACTGCCTCAGCTATAAGCCACAATAAATGAGAATCACAAATTTAGAACTAAGAAATTACAATTTTAATGCAAGACTTTATGACTTCTTACACTATCTAGTCTTGGGAGATGACTTGTATCCCACAGGGCAAAAGCTCAAAACACTTGATAGTCTAAGTGGCTACTGGCAGGTAATGCAATTTCACATCCCAGGGTGAATTTAAATGCCATTATCACTATCCCAATGGTTTATTGAATTTTCAAGCTCTGTTGATGTGATATATAACCTTACAGTAAAATTCAGCTTAAAAGCCAAGGAAGAATATTTGCTGTCTTTAATAAGAGTACAATACTGCATGTTGTGAACATTATCAGAGAAGTGAAACTGCTTACAAATACACCAGAGTAAACACTCCAGAAGGAATGCTGAAACAATTTTAATTGAAAAATGTTTAATGTGACTTTATGTTTTTTATGCCAGTATCTCCAGAAGATCATCTGACAACACTGTGATGGAGCATTTAAACATGATTGACTTTCTGTAAATCAGAAGATGCTCAGAAGCATCTAGTCAGGTTTGGCAATTTTCTTCCCACTGTACCAGTCCCCCACATCTCATTTGTTTTTGCCAGGACAGACCTGTCTCTAAAGGTAACAAAAGACTGACACTTTTTTCCAGTTTCAAGACTACCCATTTGATGTCACTGGATTGAAACAATCTATACAAGTCCAGAAAAATCAAAACTAATTGCAGCCACAGCTAGAGAAATAAGTTTATTCTATGGAGTACATTTTTCACAGTTGCCAATCTCTGGCACAGTGCTAATACTTTGAAGTAAAATGCTCATAAAAACCAAAAAGAATGAGTAGCTTTGCACTCCTTGTTAATTGATAACTATGAACTCTTGGCAATGATAACCAAGTATGACCTTGCTACTACTTCTTCTCAGCTGTAAAAAAAATTTATTTAATGTTAGCATAAAACAAAAGTTGTGAAGCATTCAGTACTAACTTTCTGGCTTTTGCTTTTTAATAAAATTATTACATTTTCCCCCTCTTCCTTTTCAAGTATCTCCACATGGCCATTACCAATTCCTTTGTTCAATGAAGTAAGAGGCATCCCATTAAATAAGATTATACATGTAAGAGTAATAACAAAATACCATGAGATCATGAGCCACTCTCATAAATTAACTAGACAATGAACGTCAACCTTGCCATAAGCATGAACTAATTCACAGAGTCCATGTTCAAGGAAGGACTAGGAACTGCATATTCATGGTTATCACAGAACACCTGACATCAAGATTCACATCCTGATCTTACCTCACTGTAGTTAATTCAAACATCCCTAACATTAAAATACTGACAGTGGAAATTTAGCACTCAATTTTTATGCAAACAAGTAGTCTTCTAAGCCTTCGAGTTCATTCCAGCACCTCCAGAAACCCCAAACAGATATGGTTGGCCAAGTTGTAGGTCTCCTGTTCATGCTAAGAATACATAATCCTAGACTCTAACAACATACAGCTTTGTACTAGCAGATATCTAAACTGCTTCATCAGAAGTTTCTATCACCGACTCCCACCTCACAGATGTAGAAAACAGACTAAACAGGTAATTGGACTGGAGAGCTGGAGAGCTCAGAATCAGACATTTTGACACCATCCAAATAGCCTGCATTTTACCTCTCAGTCAACACTTAACTCATGGCTGACCTTATCAGGCCATAAAAACTCTTTTTACTACTTATCTTCTGGCTGTGTTAAGAATTATAAGCTTTTCAATAACTGTAGAATGTTTTACTAATGCACTGCTCACTAAGGGGCTTCTTAGAAGTGCATAAAAAACACCCATTCTCTTCAGCTCCTCATTTTCCTTCTAGTTATGTCCCTCAGAGCACTGTAGTTAACAGTGGGGCTCAAATAAGCTAGAAAGAGCTAGAAGCACTGGCTCCTTTGTCTTACAGCTGCATAGAGTCATCTCCTTATGCTACCACAGAAGACAAAAAACCAACTCACAGAATCCATCCATTTAGTGGCAGGTTGATACTTGTAAGTAACACTGAGTGTATTGAATGTAGAATGACTCAAACAGCCTGAAAAATGGGGGCAAAAGGAAAGTCTTTTTTGGCCATAATCTAGCCTGGAACAGTCACTCCAAATACCGAAGAACTATAAAACCTGGAATTTGTATACTCTTTGACTAGTAAGAGTCAGAAGAGAGGGACACAATCCAATCCTGGTGACCATTAATATTTTATTTGAAGGAAAATTATGGCTGACTGGAAAAAAAAAGCAGTATTATCTTATTTACAAAAGAGACTACTGGTTGATGTTGACAGCATGCCAAAAAAAATCTTTCTGAAACTTCTGAGAAAGGGAGATAGTGCTTCACAAGAAGTACACTTCACAACTCTGAAAATATTAATTGAAAGACCTCCAGCTGCCCACTGTTCTTCCCATTAGAGCCAATAGTCTCATTTACCATCCATGAACTTACACTTGAGGAAAAGGAAGCAGGGAGTTGTATTTAAGTATAAATGGACAGACCATAAAAGATGTGCAATGCAGAAATGCAAATATACACAAAGGAATTCTATTTAAAGATTTAGAAGGAAAGGCTCTTCCCTAAAACCTCAGCAGAATTTGTGCTACAGGAAAGGAAGTCTGTCAGGAGACTGCAAGTACCTTAAGGCCTCAATGTTAATCAGTCCATTATTCAACTGCAGGAACTTTTCTCCAACTCAAGCCAGCAGACGTTCTGTAATACCTAACCCATAATTCATCAAGCTCTTAATCTTCTAAGCCAAAACTTGTCCTCAAACTCTGCACACAATGGGGCACGAGCCAAGGCCACAAGCTGGGCACCTACACAATCTTTTTTTAATAAATATGAAGCAGAAACTCTCAGGCAGCCTCCATACTGTGCAGAAGTTCATAAACACGTAATAAATTAAATATAGAGGAAAAATAGTCATCAATGAGACCAGAATCCTGAACTCTAGCTTTCCAAAAAGGGTATCCATCATACTGACACTGACTCTACTCACAGTTGTGCCCATTCTAGCAAAGCATTCACAAAGCACCTTTCTCTGAAAAAAAACCTATTACCTAGAAATAGCATGATGAATTTTCAACGGTTAATCAGGTTCTATTTATTTTTTTTCCATCCAGGAAATCTGTTTTGCTTCTCCACAAAATGCAGAATATTGGAGCATTTGCTAATCTAAGAATTCTCATGTACAGTTATTTTAACCTTTCTCTATCTTCAAGTGTTAGTGCAGAAGATTTCAAGATGATATAAAAAGGGGAGTGGGGGCTTTATGAGGGGAGAGAAGGGAGTATGCTTTTTGTAGTTGTACTCACATCGCAAAGGTGATGCAGGTTGATCCTGGCCCAGTCTCAGTGGTAATAAGCCCTCAGTGGACTGCTCTCCTGAAATCACTTTTTTTACTGGATAATATTTGGGCTTAATCACATATTCCTGTGTTTGGCCATGATGAAGATTCATCATCAGTGTCTGAGATGAAAGGGGTATCATCCTGTTTTGGAAAGAGATAGAAAAGACAGAATAATGTAAGAATTCATAAATTAGACTTAGAAACTACTTGTAAAAAGATTTAAGATAAATTCAACTGTACTCCAAATTCTCAAAATACAGTTTGGGAAACCTACTACCTTACAAGCAAGCACCTGATTTTCCATGCATTTAGCACCCTCATTGTCTTGTTAGCTCAGCAAACTCCGAATAAAGTAAGACTACAGGGATTATACAACTTTCTTTTTGACATAGCAAGAGAAATATCATGGACAGCTCAGAAAATGGGGAGGAACGGGGAAAAGCCCTGATCAAAATCATGAGTTGAAGCTCAAATTTCTTAACACACAGAGCTTTCCAGACTGGTCAGAGAAGCACTGATGCATTCAAACCTTATTCCATTTCTTACAACTGCATTTCATACAAGGTATATTAAGTAGAACCAAAACCCAGCTGACTTTCCCCCTCTGTTCCCAGAAACCATTTCCTTCTTCACCATATCCCTCTAGCCACAGAGCAAGGCACTGCTCCTCTTGCCCTGTTTCCCACCTCATTAGAAGGTTTGTCCCAGAGTCGCATTACTTTGCCCATCCACTTTCTCTTTGCCTGCACTATTGAACATCTCTGACAAATGTCCCATAACCACATGGCTTCCCTTAACAGCAAAACTATTTCCCCTCCTGTTAAAGAAGATTCCTTCAAGCTTGCAGATTCCCTCACTGCTGGTTCCTCCTCATATGGTTGGATTCCTCCTATGAGCTCAGCGTCTCACTGCACAAGGCCTTGCCAACTTTCAATAACAATTCCCTCCTCTCCCTATCAAAAAGCCCATGGTTATTTAGTGACCATCAGCAGTGGGAATAATTTCTTCACTAACAGACTGGCCTTCACTCTTCCAGCAATAAATAAGGCAGCAGATTGGGCAGCTCTTAGCTACTTGCAATGAAACTGCAAGCTGCTTTGTGGCCCTGAGGCTGGAGAATCCCACCACATAGCAGGTAATAGCACACTTTCAAGTAACAAACCTACTAATAACATGCCTTCAAGCAGTCATAGCTAATGCAGATCACACTGTAAAGACACACACTCCATGGAGAGTAGTATCAATTACTAACCTAATAGCAGTGGCTATCAGGACTACATCATCCTTTGCTCAAATGAAGGCATATAGAGTGGGATGCTGCAAGCCTCTCTCACTTTATTCTCAGCTGAGGGTCTGTAACTAGTTCAGTCTTGAAAAATGGGAAAAAAAGTTATGGGATTTGTAACAACCCTCCCTGGGAGCCACAGTTCTGCAGGGTAAATAACTGTCCTCTGAGAATATGTCATGAACTCTGTATTATAAAGGACAGCTGAGCAGCACTTCCCCACAGTGGTGAGACTGCAGAGTTTCAGCTAAGAACTTAGATGACTACTGCATTGTTTTCTGACATGTGGAGCCTGAGCCAGCCCCTATCTCCAAAGCAATGCCTAACTCCTTGGTCATGTTATTCAAGATGCTTAGTAACTGCTGTAGCCAATGGATTTGTGGTTAGAACAAACAATGGGGTTTTGTCCCACACAGATGCTCTCTTTCTCAAACTGATCCAAGTTAACAAGAGCATTCACTAATAGTGACATTCTAAGCCTCCTATGTAGAACAGAAACTTAACTGCTCAGGCTGCCTCCAAGTCAATTTTTCTAATACAGTACTTACAGTCTCATTACATTCAGTAAAAGTCCTTTCACCAGACGAAGAGAGAATACTGTATTTTCCATGTTGCCTTTAGGGTTCCTACCAGAAGATCAAAAGAGATGCTTCACTGGCATTGGAGATCAGGCTTGAAATTCAACACAGTCTGATAAGAAGTATTGCCAGGAAACCCTCAGCCTGAGATAAAGCTGAAGTCATTGCCTTCAGGACTGCTTACATACAAATTTCATTTCTTTGAGGACCCACTGCAGTGACTCCTGCATAATCTAATGGACCTCATTTGATGCCTTTCCATAAGGACATCCACTTCTGGTTTTGGACATACGAGTGTCTATACTGAATGTATAGGCAGAACTTGACAACAGAGATCAAAACACTAGATACAAATGCTGCCATTTAAATGTCTGAGTGTTTTGTTAAGGTTATAAGAAGCTGTAAAGCATTACAAGCCATACAAAGAATGACTGATGGAGCTGGGGTTGTTTAGCCTGGAGAAGAGGAGACTCGGGTGACCTTATCACTCTCTACAACTTCCTGAAAGGTGGTTGTAATCAGGTGGGGGTTGGCAGCAACTGGCAGGACGAGAGGACACGGTCTCAGGCTGTGTCAGGGGAGATACAGGCTGAATATTAGGAAGAAGTTTTTCACGGAAAGAGTGATTAAGTACTGGAATAATCTGGATGGACTCACCATCCCTGGACGTGTTTAAAAAAAGATTGGATGTAGCACTCGATGCCATGGTTTAGTTGAGGTGTTAGGGCTGGGTTGGACTTGATGATCTTGAAGGTCTCTTCCAACCTACTCATTCTGTGATTACAGAATCCCAGAATGGTAAAGACTGGAACGGACCACTGGTGGGGTCAACCTCTCTGCTCAAGTAGGGTCTTCATAATGATCTCCAATTAGCAGTCAACTAATTATCTTTGCTGCCCTTTGCTCAAACCCACTCCTGGAGCTCTGTGTCTCCCTTGTCCTGAGGAACCCATAACTGGACACAGCACTCCAGATGTGCCTCACCAGGGCTGAATAGAGGGGCAGGATCACCCCCCTACTCAGCACAGGATACGATTGGCCTTGTTGGCCACCAGGACACACTGCTGGCTCATGGATGCCCTGTTGTCCACCAGGACACCCAGGCCCTTCCCAGAGCTGCTTTCCAGCAGATTGGTCTCCAGCCTGTGCTGGTGCAGGACCCCGCATTTGCCTTTATTGAACTTCAGTTCTTCTCTGCCCATCCTCCAACCTGTCAGGATCCTTCTGCACAGCACTCTGGGCTATCAGCTGCTCCTCCCAACTTTGTATCACCATTGAACTTGCTGCACCTTCATCATCCAAGCCAATGATGAGTGAACAATATGGGACCTGGTCAAGTCTTCTGCCATTCAGCCAGTTCTCAAACCACCTCTCTGTCCACTCTTCCAGTCTGCACATCTCAAGTGTGCCTGTGAGGATGTTGTGAGAGACAGTGTCGAAGGGCATGGTGAAATCCAGGTAGAAAATACTCACTCCTCTCCCACCCAGGTAGTTTCGTCACTTTAGAAGACAATTGGGTTGGTTGAGCATGATTTACCTTCAGTGAATCCATGCTGACTACTCCTGGTCACTTTCTGGTCTTGCACGTACTCAAAGATGGCCTCCAGAACGAGGCACTCCATTACCTTTCCAGAAATTGAGGTGAGGCAATAGTTGCCTGCCTTCTTACCCTTTTTGAAGACTGGGATGACATTTTGCTTTCCTCTAGTCCTCAAGAACCTCTTCTGACTGCCATGACCTTTCAAAGATTACCATGAGTGGCCGAGCTATGATGTCTGCAATCTCTCTCAGTCCTCATGGATGCATCCTATCATGGCCCATGGACTTGTAGATATCAAGTTTGGCTAGGTGATCTCTAACCCAATCCTCCTTGATGAAGCAGAAGTCTTCCTTCCACCATTCCTTTTCCCTGGTCTCCTAGGTCAGAGATTCCTAAGGGCTGGTCTTGTCAGTGAAAACTGATGGACAGAAAGCATTTAGTAATTCTCCCTTCCTTGCATTCTCTGTTACCAGAGTCCCCACTCCATTTAATAACAGGTCCACATTTTCCTTCATTGTCCATTTGTTATTGGTGTATTTTCTTGCTGTACTTGATATCCTTTGCCAGGTTTTTAATTCCACATGGGTCTCAGCCTTCCTTGTTGCATTTCTGCATACTCTGACAACATCTCTATTTAGATTTTAAGTGTTCTGTCCCTGCTTATCTTATTGTCCAGTCCCTACTTATGCTTGAGTATTGATAGGAGCTCTGTTGTAAGGTCTCTTGCCCACTTTGCTCAATTGCGTGCTCATCAGGATGCACAATTTTTGAACCTGAAAAAAGTCATTCTTGAATATTAACCAGCTGTCTTGGATCCTTCTTCCCTGCAGGCACAATCCAATGATATTCATCCAACAAAGATCCTGAATAGGCTTAAATTAGCTACCTGGAAGTCCAGGATTGCAATCTTAATTGCTGCTCCTCTTCTTCATGCAAGATAATGAACTCCACAATCTCCTGGTCTCTGTAGCCAAGTCTGCACCAACCTCCACATGTTCAACAAGGCTTTCCTTGTTTGTTAGTATTAGGTCCTTTTACTTTTATTGTTAACTTTTATATTGCCACACATCCAGCCACACTGAAGCCCAACTGGCAGCCTACAAAAAAGTCCATCATAACACTTGAAATTATAATAAAATTTTAGAAAATCATTTAAAAAACCCAACAACACACCATACCACACCAAAAATATGAATGTCATACATTGGAAGCTGGAAGCTTAACCATCAGAATTTACAAAAGTTGCCTCTTCCTTCTCAGGTATTATAATTCTCTTCATTAATTTAGTTTGCATTAAATATTAACATTAAGGGATTACTGCTAAGACAGCTTTGTTTTCCAAGAGTGGCTTACTCAATACTACACAGGACAGCTGTAAACTTATCCTGGGGTGACTGTATGATACTGTATTCCTTATCATCTGCCCTATTCCAGGCATGAGTTCTGTGCCTTTAAAACTGGGTCCAGGAGAGGGGGGAGAGAACTGAGCGAATCCTTCAGAGGGTTTTGTGTTTAAGGACACATATGCTCTCCTGTGCTCTCGCTGTGGCAGAGCCGCGGAAAGCACCTTCCTGCTTTAAGCCAGCTTTCGGCTCTGTTTCTCAGGAGAGAGACAGAGAGTTAAATTTTTTTGCTTTTTACGTAGCCTGCTAGCTGAGGCAAGAAAGCCTTTTTTCCCTGAGACTGTGGCTTTTTTCTCTTCTTCTGGAACAGGTCAGCAACACCAGAACATCACCTGGAGGCCCACGCCGCGGCCCAGAGGGGCCCATGGCGCACCCAGCTCCGGAGCGAGCAAAGCCACACCTACAGAAAGGACTCGGGTTTTCTCCACAGTGAGAGGTTTTATTATTTAGTATTACTCATTCTCTGTCGTGCCTTTGTGCACCCTGCTTGTTAAATAAACAGGGTTTTTTTTCCACTTTCCTCTGAGAAAAATTCTTTCCAAACCTGGAGGGGGAGGGGCTGCTGAAACCTGCCTTCTGTCAGGGGACGTTCCTTTTGGACGCTCCTCCAAATTTGTCTCAAACCTTGACAAAACTTTAGCAATCAAGTTCTTTAAAAGGAAACACCTCCATGTGATGTGCAAGTTGATAATTTCTGTTTCAATGCAGACTAAATCACCTAATCTACATCACCAAGGTATATGCTTACAATAATCACACGAAATCAAAGTTAAGTCTTGTTCAGACCCTTTTTCCTACATACTTATGCTCGGTTTTGCTGATCTTGGTGTGTGACTGACATTAAGTTAATACACTAGACAAAAACTTTCCATTGCTGAAGTGTACACCAGGCAGATAAACAAATGTCTGAGTGCACTGCCAACAAACAAACAATATGATAAATACTAATAAGGTTACAAGAGCACTACAAAGGAAGAAGAAACATTTTCAGCTAACTATTATGCAAAAGAAAGCTTTCTTGCTTGATAAACCAAAGAAAGAATGTGATGCATCAGAGTAACCCTGGCAAGCAGAAATGAGATTGACAACATTTGGCATGCAAAGTACTGTCTAGACTAAACTAAGACAAATCTCAGGTTGCTGTCTTTTATTTTATTTACTGTAAGTCTGGTGCTCCCCTGCCTAGCTCCTAGCTAGCAACACTTGAGAAAATATGAATTGCTAACACTGTCACTTCATGCAAGCGTACAAATTAATTCCTTCTTCATTACCTCCTCCCACAGTCACAATGAAAAATCAAAAGGAGAAGAAGAAAACCAGTATTTTCTAAAACTATGAGATAGTAAAGAAAATATGCAGGCCGGTTCAAACAGCATTAAAATAGAACTAACCCCTACTCCCCCCCATAAATTGTTAAAATTCAGTTGCTAGTTCAGCCTGACCTTTGCCAGCTGTTTCCTCCTTCCACTGCTTCTCTGATATATTTCTTTAAAAGAAAAAAAAAATGGATGAAAAAGTTTAACTTCCCAGCTGATGATGAACAGATGGGATCTCTCCAAAGGCCTTTACATGATCATACCATCATTAATCAAGGATGGCCTATTTCACAAGGTCCTACCAGTAACAAGAGATGAAAGAGAGAAGCATTCAGCTTTTCTTTATTTTCACCATTGCAAAAGTTCCACACAACATTGATTTTATGTGCAAATATGTATTTTTAATGCATATTTCAAAGTCCTGTCCCTGAAATACAGTGCAAACACTGCAAAACAAGGCACTGAGACCTGCCTGTCCTATAATAACAACCCTACAAAGTTGCACTAATATCTTCATTATCTAACTGTCGTGATTTATATCTTTGTGCTACATTTACCCCAAGGCAAATTTTGCAAAGACAGTAGCTTGGCTGTAACAAATTAGTTTTCAAATAATACCATCAAGTTATTAATTCCTACTTTTATTACCACCTTAGAGAGTTAGAATGTTATTTACAATATAGAAAAGATCTTATTTGATCATCATCAAGTTTATTTGGTTTGTAAATAAGGTAACACAACAAATACAAATCTTAATAAAGAGATATTTAATCCACACCAAGATAAAAAAGGGTAAAAGGAATTCAAAGTTGTTCATACAGGTTCACACAGAAACGTGAAACATTAACTTTTATCTACAAGTACCAGTTTTGCTCATCTTATATCTAATTTCCACGGTAAAAGCCTTGTCCAAGACACTTCCAGGGATTACCTAACTCTTAAGTGTTTGCTAACAAAGACAACCCTGTATTTGCAGACTCAACTGAATTCTTCATTGGTTGGAACCCATTTACCAGCATAACCTGGTGTAAGAGCTGAACTAGAGCTCTGTGAAACAAAACTGTCTGAAAACAGCACAACTATGACTCAATTGACACATTTCATCTTCCACATACAGCACAAACTGAAATGTGTAGATTATGAACATTCTTTCAGATTTCTAAGAAAATACATTGAGTGTTCCAAAATCAAAAGCAATGATTCATTTCCTAGATGTCAAAAAGCAGAAAGAGCTCTTAAGGCAAAAGAAATGTATCTCTTGGTTAAATATTCAGATACAGAGCAACAATACAGATGCTCAGTCACACAACTGAAGGAAGCTACAGTTCTTGCAAGTTATGCAACAGCAGGCAAGTATTCCTCATGTACTACAGCATTCAAAGATTAAATCTGAAGAATACTCCTTCTGTAAAATATGTAAATTATAAATAGCAATTCTATCAGTGGGAAAAAAAGAAAGCCTGCCTACTACATCTTTTCATTAATATAAGTATAGAAAGTTTGCCCCACGCCACTCCCAAAGTGCCTTCAAGATACAAATTATGCAAATTTTTAAAAAATCTTCTCATATGATTGTCTTAAGTATCCTTCAAGCATCCTGAACCACCATTAAAGAAACAGTATGCACAAAGGCTAGAAAAATCTGAGAATGATGAACCCAAACCAGCTGAGTCTAAGTCTCACAGTAACAGCAATTCACAAACTTCCCTTTTCACCATGCACCATGAACAACTAGGAGTTACAAATTATTTCTTACCTCATACATAATTTCCCTAACACTTAACCAATGAAGCTCTTCACTAATCCAGATTAACTAATTTGACATCTGGATTATTTTATATAGATTTCCAGCCACACATACATCTTCAACTTTCCAGACACCTCTTACCAGTAAAGTTGAAGAAGGCAAAAAAAAGAAAAAAATCTCCACAACAGAAAACCTATGTGTGTTGCTGACTTGTTCTTGTTCCTCTACTTTTATTGGTTAACTCTTTGTTTTGGGGCTCTTTGTTGTTGTTTTCCAGGATGCTACATTGAGTCAGGTAAGATATTTTGTCAGTACCAAACTCAGCTTTTAAAGGAGTGGCTGCTAATGTCACCAACACTTGCATTAAGAAATTTACCTTCAAGCATCCACTATGTTGCAGCACTGAGACGATGGAATTTGCTAGTTAGTAGCAGATTTACTTAACCAGAGCACTGTGTCAGTCCAACACATCATCTTAAGTAAATTCATATATGTTTTTCCCTTTCCTATTTTACATTACATTTTCTACAGAAAAATTGCTTTTGTTTCCATAGTACTAGTGGCATGTTACATTGGCACTGCATAATAAAAAAAATTACTCCAATAAAGACATATTGACTAGTGATAATTTCTCATCTGTCAACCCATGAGACAGACTTTGGTATTAGAAAAGCATGCTGAAATGACAACTAAAAATAGAAACAAACTCCCACAATGAATGTTATACGATAAAGGCAAGCGAGCACAGCTGCTGTGAAGTAAAACCACGCATTACTAATCTACTCAAATTCTTGAGCATGTTAAACAAACCAGGAGACATAGAGCCCAGTAGGTTGATATAATTTATTTGAAAAAAACTTTGAAGATTTGTATTACAAGAGACTACTAAGAAATCTTAAATTATAAAACAGTGTTGCAAACTTAAAATGGGCAAATATATGGAACATAACAGATTCATTTTCTTGAATATATATTAATTATATCCTTTTGAAGTCTACTAACATATACATGGTTTGATAATACCTCACTTCAGGTAAACAAGTAACTTAAAAGTATATATAATTTTGCTACAGTAGTTCAGAAAACCCTCAATTACTATTTTGCCTTCCAGATTAGCAATTATGTATTTACACAAGACAAATTCTCTCTGGGAATATGCTTACATCCTTGTTTGAATTAAGCAGAAATCTGTCATTTAGGAATATAATACCTAAATAGAAGTAAAAATGCTAGTAAAGAACTGAAAACCTTGGCCTATCTTTGGTATCCTGACAGATTAATTCATAATCACGAAAAACAAATGCAAAGAGCAAGTACCTACCCCATCAAGTTTTTGCAAAGATGCATATGGATTAGCAAAGAATGTTTTCTCACTACTGCTTATTATGTCTAGAAAATGTTTTACAAGTATGATCTTGCTGGTATAAACAGAGTTTCTCAGAAGGAGCCAGATATAAAGGAATACATCATAGGTTTATAATCTTCTTATAAATTAGACCTATGTACAAGTAGGAAAAGACACAAAAACCCAAGACAATTAATGGTGGCTAGATGGGAAGAGACAAAGACTCCGAGTACCTGGACTGTAGGTGAAATTGAGCACTGATGAACATGACAAGGTGCATCAGAAGCAACCAGAACTTGTCACACATATAACTGATGTCTATGCCAACCACAGCCAAACAACCAAGAGACTCTTGCACTGGCCCAGTGAAAGTTTTCAGCATACAAATTTGGATTAAAAGATAAAATGCAAAACATTACTGAGGTGGAAAGATTTGAGGGAAAATAACAAGGAAGGCTTTTAAAGGCATTGATATTCACAAAGCTAAGAGTGCTCAGAAAGTGCCCAGGTAGGGAAAGGCCAGACTCTGGTTCCAGAGGAAATTCTTTAGGGAATATATGACAGAAAACCACAAAAAAACCCTTAATTAAAAATTAACTGCAGGAAGTTCTAGACTAAAAAAAGAAAGACTTTTTCCACATATTGCATAATCAGAACTATGACAAGATCTAACTGATCATTATTGCTTTCAAGAATCCCAGTGTAAATGGTTAATGAGCACACCTCAGATTTGATTGAGATCACTGCAAAAGGTCAGAAATCCTCATGCTTAAGGATATCACTTTCCTAATATCACCAAAAATGCAAACAGACCTTACTTTTCTCCTGCTAAGGAAGTGCCAGGTGTGCATGTTGGAGCACTTTATCCCTCTATAACACATACTGATTTCTTACATAAACATTTTCTAGCAGATGTACACAATACTGACTTTGCCCAAGTACTATACACAAGAAGTGCTCATAGGAGAACAAATTATGTGTTCATGTTTGAATGGGAAAATCGTTGCTGCACATTAAGAAGCTTAACCACATTTACTGAAGGCTTTCTAAATTTACTTGACAAGAAGCATAATTTATGATGAGCAAGCCTTGAAAATTTCAAGATTAAATCCAGACTCCATCTTCAGTATGTGTATTCATCAGCAGAAGTTCTTTCTGGTATATGAAATGAGCAGCAAGAAGCTCTGACAGTCTGTACTGGCTACAGGATACACTCCCCCTGAAACACCCTGGGGACTGCTCTTCCTAAGTTACACCACAAAATTTAGCAATCCTAAAGATGGAGTGTCAGAAAAAAACCAAACCCCAAAGTTTACCCAAGTTGTCCACAGAAGTCACCTAAATTCAAGTGATGAAACAATGGCATGCTTCCTGCCATGCCTGGGAAGTCTGGAAGTGATGCACAACAAGAACAGAAGTATGTGTTGTGCTGCACCCCAGAGGGTGAAAAGATGAGTGGTAAAAAGTTTTGGATGTAGAAATAATATTTGCATTAGGCCAAGAATAACATCTTGAATAACCAAGAACTTAACATCTAAGTTTGTAAGTGTATAATTACTTTCTTAGCTGAACTAGATAAACAACTCATATGATCTATTTCTTCATACCACAAAATTGAGCAATAAAGACTGTCCTTCATATTAAGTCATCACCAAAATGGAATGCTTCCATCTGTGGGCAGAACCAGAGAAAGGGGGGACAGCAGCAAGCAGTTACACTTACCAGAAGTCTAATTTTGGGGCTAAGGAGCTTCCAAAATCTTGTGACATATATACACAAATAATTTGAACATAACATTACACAGAAAAATATGTTCTAATTAGTTAAGATAGTAAACTTAGGCATTATAGCTATGTGTTCATCATCATGTATTTTCAGAAAAATAACATCCAGAGAAATAGCATGGTTGTGCCTGCATTCTTTTTGTGTCAATACAAGATTCCTAATCACTGCAGTAGAGCTGAAGAACTGACTGAAGCCAACAGAACTGATAAAGCATTTATTCACTGTCGCGACATAAGAAATTCCTCTGCAGAGAGAACCTTGACAAAGAACCTTGACAACATGTTAACAAAAATCAACATACTTTATTTATACTTCTATTACAGATACCATAAAAAATAATCAAACTCCACCAGAATACTATTTATCAGCTTATCAAGCTTGTTTAATAATAGAGACCAGCTATGGTAAATTTTAGTTACATGAGTAATGGCTTTAAGGCTTAATAGGAGCACTTTAGTTATATTTCTATATTGGTTTAGTGTCCCAGAATCAGGGAGATACAACAGACATTAAAGAAAGAAAAAATAAGCTTAGTACATCAACAGTAACTCTTGGCATATATAGATCACTACAACATTTCATACAGCTAGCAAATCTAAAAACAGCATGCAAGGAATCTAGATTTAAAAATAGGATGTTTTTCCTCATTTACTTGCTTCATTTAATCCTGCTATTAAAAGACTGGTTGTTTGAAAACTGTGTTAAAATAATTTTTCAGAAAGCAAACCTAGATAATATAAGGACAGTAGTATTTTAGTCTGAGAAATGTTCATGATTTTCACCAACAATTACAGGGCTAAAAGTGAGTGTAGATTTCAACTCAGTAGTGCCTTACTCCTCCACTGCTAATGAGCCCAACAAATGCTATAATTATAATTAATATCATCATTATGCCCTAGCTTTATTTCTAAAATAATTAGGTAAAAGTTAAGATTTTCTAGCTCACTGAGGTCAAGGACAAAAGTTAAACTGTATGAAATTCTCAGTTTTCCTACCAGTACTGCTCTACTGAGGCATACAGTTTGCTTCAGAGACAGAGAAGTTGGCATAGAATCGGCACACATTTTTTCTCTTCTCCATTTCCCTATCTGTAACAAAGAGCTACATCACTGTCAAATAAGATACTGAATAGTTTTTAACAATGAAAGGTTGGTACAATGCTTGGTACATAAGTGAAAGAAAACCAAACAGTTAAACTGGTTTTCATACAAGCAGTTTTCCCAGACACTAGCATAAAATCCTGATTTCACTGAAGTCAACAGTGGAACCCTCATTTATTTCATGCTGGCCATGTTTTCATTCCAGGACTTTGTTACTTGTCAAACACAGCTTTGCATCCTTGGACTTTAAACCCATAGACACTACATTCGGTGGTCTTTATCCTGCCTTGGAATGCCACAGCAGAGATTCCTTGTGGTTCCTAACTCTAGCTCCTGAAACCCACATTTGTCACCCTGGAAGGCAGTGAAATGCAAACAAACTTAAAGAACACCATATCCCTGACTTCAGCTCATGATCAACACAGGGATAAAGTATGTGAAAGCAATCTAATTCATTATTATAAAAATAAGTCCACCTACAATTCAAATTCAGCTTGCAAGAAAGCAGCTATGAAGAATTTCTGACATATGGCCGAACCAACAATGTCTGGAGGAACTTGGATCTCCTACTCCAAACCACTTTGCCTACTTAAAAAAAAAATAAAAATACTGTGACCAAAAGCCCAGATTGCATTCCAGAGGTCTAGGAATAGCTTGTTTTTCTATTTGCAGTTGGTAAATCTGAAGTCTGTGAGGCATTCCTCTGGTTTTTAAGGATGTCTCCGATTTCTCCTCAAAAATTCACTTTGCTTCTTTCTCTACATGTGAAATTTTGATCTCCTTAGAACTAAACTACAGTCTTTTTTATATTAAATATCTTTCAGAGTCAATTTTGAGAAAATGTAATTCAATACACTCTTTCTTTCTGATACTGTCCCAGTCCTTAGTTTTGGTACAATATAGCAGGCATATATTTTAACTTGCTGAAGCTTGTGACTTACAGGCTCATGTTCTATACAGGCATAACAGTAAACCACATTTCACAATACTTATTTCTCTTTCTCCCTGTTGCATAAGGGACAGTTTTTAAACATAAGATGAATACTGTCATTCCAACAAGTCTGAACTATAAAAAGGACAAGTTATGAAGTGTTTGAAATTACATCCTTAGGGCTCAATTTAGAACCTTCCCCTCGCATTCTTTTGATTTGTGTGCTTCGTTATTGAAATTGTCTGCTAGAGTTCTTTTTCTTTCCTTGTTAATGACTTCAAAGAAATACATGCTTGAACTCCTAAATATATTAAACTAATTTAAATTATCTTAAAACATCCAGTGACTGCTCAGCAAACCAGAAAAAGCAGACTGCATTTGTGGAAATAATACTCTATTTAGCTAGGGAACTGTATGCATAATGAACTACAAAATAAACACATCTAATTAAAGAATTCCATCAATATATATTTCATATATTTTGAATTTGTTAAAGCTGCTAAATCATCACAGTAACATAGAAATATAAAAATAAATTTAAAACCTGAAAGTAACTATTTCCTAATTATATTTATTTTTAAAAAATGTTTTCATTACATGTTATTTCTGCTTTTTATTTTCTAGAGGGGGAAATAAAAGAAGAGGGCAAGCAGTTATGCACCTTTCACAAAGAAACAATTCTGATGTACAATTCGCCTCTAAAAACTCTTTGGTTTATGGTATAATTTGAAAGACTCTGTGTTACAGCTAGGTTTATTAACTTGAAAAATTTAAGTACAGCAATACCCTGTAAAATTCTATTATAGAACTCTGAAAATTAAAACATGGTTTCAACTGAACTGAAATACCATCCCTAATGTTTTTGGGCTCTATAGAAAAAGAGAAAATTATTCTGTTACTAAAAAGAGGTAGCTTAATTATAAACCAGATCAGAACTTTTATTTTCAAAAAAGATGACTGACAGTGACAACTTACTCCCAAAAGAAACAGGAAAATTACTGTTCACAACATTTCCATAGGCTAATGCATTTTTAATCACGAAACTGATCCAACAGCCTTATGAACATACTATAACACAGACAACTTGCACACAAAATCTACTGAGATAATTTGTCATGGTAGGAATGTAAGTAAAATAGTACCATCTCAGGACCACTGATAATAGCCTGTGTTTTGGAAACATCCTATTCTATGGTGCCAGCTGGTTTGTGAATTACACAACCTCAGCAGCCTGGCTGAACTTGTTCCTCTGAACTCTTGGAAACTGGCATTCCTGCCAAAGAGACATGTTGGTTCTGCATGAGGCAAATTCACCTCTACCATGGTAAAGCAACCAGGATTTCAGAAAACTCTGGATACTGCTACAAAACCGACATTACACATTCCCAGGCCACTTTGCTAATTTGAATCACGATGATGCTGAGCACATTCTTCCTGTTTCCAGCACTTGAATGTTCCTGTAATTGCCTAGAATTTCTCAACACTTTTTGAGTTCTTTGGCAGGACTTACTGCTCAGTGCTATTTTTAGAAACTCCAGCAATTAACACCATAGGTACCTACTCTTACACAGACTTTAATGATGAAAAGACATAGCTGTTTGGAATCCCTGGGCTTCACACACTACTTCTGAACAAAGAGTGAAAGATGGAACATTTACTCCTCATCTCCAGTACTTTAAACTCTACTTTGGACTCAGCTTGTTCAAATGCCTTCATTCTCTTGGCTGATCACACACATGACCAATGGGAAAACACTCTCAGCTCCACTATGCACAGCCACAGACAAGAGGTTGGAATCTTGGTTCCAGGTTCTGCCCTTCCAGCTGCCTGGAAGTGACCAAAGTCCTGCAATCTCTCCTGCAGCCTGTCAGGTTGAGGTTGGCTCCTGTTCCTAGGCAGGACACAGCTGACTCACCCACAGGCACTTCCTAGACCTGCAGCCTGCCTTCCAGGGGAGATACCCAGAAAGGGATGGGTGCAAGACTCCACTTCCTTCCAGCAATGGGGAGATGCCAGGAGCACCCTGCACACAGAGATGGTTTGCCCAACTACCCCACTAAGGATAATGATAGGTGACTATGGATACTATTAGTGGGCAGATGATGATCCTCTGCTGCCAGTATTAGCCTCATAACAGAACAAACTGGAACTGGGGGCTGGAAATGAAACACTAGGTTGGGAGGGGGGAAAAAGCAAAAAGCCCCACACAGGAGCCACAGTATACCTATGTTACTTGCCTTTGGATGTTCATGAGCAGAGCTGACTAGCTCACCTTTTATAACCCTTACAGCCTGCTGCTTCTTAGTTTATAAGAAGTTTTACCTCAAACACAGAGTTCTACATACATGGAAATAGAAACTGTTATAGTAAAGTCTTGTTTTCACAATTAAAGCAATCTAGCTACACCAAAATATCCCCTGTGCATACTTGTTCTCAAACAGCAGCTTTTTTTAGTTCAGCTTAAGTCTTCATACAGAACAAATGTACTTAACAATTAGCCAAGAAATATCCCAACTATCTTCCTTGACAGAAATGAAGATAAAATCCACCAAGCACCTGAAAAAATACCCAATTTCAAACTACAGGACACACAGCAATTTCCTACTACAATTAATCAGCTGGATGTTGAGAATATTTCGATTTTCAAAGTACCCTTAAATTTGTGTTCTCTGTTCTGTAGCTCACACCATGAGTTGCTGTAATTCTTACAACTCCCTCTTGCTCTGTACTGTATGAGGCTCTGCATATTATTAATAACTGTGAAATAACACACAATGATAAAAAGAACAGTATTTTATAACAACATACCAAAGGGTAAAATTTGGCTGCACTTCTGGCCACATCTACTTTTCCTGCCTAGTGTAGTTAAGAACTTGTGTTTTTAACTACAGCTCCTGTGAATGCCAAAATATTGTGTATAAGGCTGACAGAGAGAGTACTGCATGCAAACTGCAATAATTTAATTTTACTAAATTATAAAACAATTTTGAAAAACAATTACAATAATTATAGTGCACAACAACTGCAACTGATTTAAACTATACAGGATATTGGGGTTTTTTGGTTTCATTTGTTTTTTTCCCCAATAACATAGGAGGGGATGGGAGGAAAAAAAAAGCAGAAAGGATCAGAAAAGCCAAGAGCTGACATTTGAATTTTACAATACTGGCACATATTACTTCTTCAATTCTCTGTAACAAGTTTGACAATTAGAATTATATCTCTTCAGAAGACAATCACTGTAATTCATAGTTTAACAATCTAAAACTATTTATGTGAGTTTTTTAGCCCCAGCCAAAACCAGCTATGGCTCCTCATAGCATGTGTTTAAGAGTACAGCAGAAATAGTAGTTCTGGAAGCTTGTGTCCAGCATGCCAAAAGTTGACAATTAAGCCTTTTCTAGCAAACACTACTATGCTAAGAAGATTTTAAGAACACATGCATACTTTTTTCTATACAGGTAGGAAAGTTAATAGAACTGTTTTGGATGACTACAACTTTATGTACCGGGAGGATGTTGAATCAGAACAGCAACTACTTCCTATGTGAGACACTGGTATTTTAGAACCCCACAAATGTAATCAAGAGACACAAACCTAGGAGAGCCACGCCAAATTCAACATGTCAAGAAACCTGACAACAAATATGCACAGAGCTTATGATCTACCCCTCTTAGCATCAAAAACTAACTCCAGCTTTGAAGTGAACTCATAGAAACAGAAACACTTAACAAGCCTTCCCAGAGTATTTTCTATCTAGAACAGTGCAGCCACCACAGACTTAACAGAAAGAAATGTGTGGCAAACAGCAGCTTTTATTGACTCTTTGGTTTCATTCTTTTAAATTGGAAAAATCTCCCTCCCTCTCCTTTCTCTTTAATGAGAAAATAACTACTCAAGCCTTTTTTTTAAATGTCATTATCTAACTAAATTGTACTCTTTAACCATTTGTGTTAGAGATGCAATGTAAATAATGTAATCTAAGAAGCTGGAAGTTATGCTCACTAAACTCTGCACCTTCAGGTCTAGGTGCACAACTCCTGTAGCCTTCAGGACATGTTTTGTAACATACATAGACAAGTCTTTTGTCTTAAATGACTTAAAGCTGTAATTTGGCACTCTTGGTCTTGTTTCAAGAAGAAAAGTTTCTTTAACCAGATATTTCCAGCTTGGAAGAGAAAAAAGATTCTATTTATGACTTAAAAAAACAAACAAAGCTAAGCAAACAGCAGTCTTATGTTTAAAACTCTAACATATCTTAATCAGGATGAATACTTTGCCCATTTAAAGAAAATTAAATTAATTAGAAATGTTGTAGAGTGCCTGTGAAGCATGTCAGTTTCAAGAACGGAGCACAGCCAATGAAAGCAATGAATGTTCATATTAAATTAAGAATCATCTAGTTTCCATAGCTACTTTTTAAACAGTTGTAAGCTCTTATCATTTCTTAGAACGACCTTGTTTACTATGAATAACTTTAACATGGCTGTTCTCAGAAAGAGCTACTTAAAAGCATTTAGAAAAAGTACAATAATTAGCAGCAGTTGCTGCTTTAAAAAAAGACAGGTAGTGTCTTTTACAAAAGAACAGCAGGTAATGCATTTAAATTTTTCATAATATTACTTGTAATAAAGTGTAAGCGTTAGACATCTCAACCTGGATTCCAATCTTGCCATGGGAAACACTTCAAAAACACCTAGCAATGTAAAAATTACAGTGCAAGGATCATACAGGCCACATGGTCACTACAACAAGTGGGAATTAAAGAGGAGCTCCAAGAGCATAACAAACACCTCAAAGTGTAAATCAGTCACCAGAGCTCCCCCCAGTAATTTTTGTAAGTATTTCCTTCCTTGTCAACAATGTCAATGCAATACAAGTAACTATCAGTGAAGCAGAGAGCAGCTATAAAATCTCATCCTGGTATGAATAAACTATGCATCATGTAGCAAAAGCATCATGGTACACAACAACACATGACAACGTGCTGCTAACCCTGTACAACCCTGACAGAATAACCTAACAGAACTCAGGGTTTCCATTCACTTGGACTCACCTCAGGGACAGTAAGCCTGGGACTTTCCTCTCACTTGGCTGAATAGGGAGACTGTGTGTCTCCCTTCTCCAATGGGAACCTGAAAAACGTATGTGATGCCATCCCTTCCAGGAAACTATTATAGAAAAGACTGACAAACTGATTACTCTGGATTTGCCCCAAAATTATCTCCTTTACAAGGAGCACATAGAATTACCAGTTCTCCTCTACTCTTTCAATTATAGTGGAAATTGGCAATGGATGGGAGGAAAGGAAGAAGGGAAACGGAAAAAAAATAATTACATTGCTGAATTTATACACCTCTTTTTCCTTTTACGATCTGAAGCTCTTCAGTGTTCCTCACCTGAATTCCCATTAGAAATATTTTGAGTGTACAGCTGTGGGTTGTATTTATTTCTAATATCACTTCCAGAAGCACATCAAAAGACAATCCAATTTAGGAATTCACTGGATTTCTAAATAGAACATCAGAACAAAAAAAGCTTATAGATACAGCCCTCCGGGGTGCAACAGAAGGAAAATTCTTCAGGATGCAAAGAGTACTCTGCAGTGAAAAGCCACTATAAGCCACTGGAATAGCAAAAGGGGAAATGAGGGGGAGTTGGCTTCTTCTTAAGGATCTGCATGTGTGCAACAGCTGGAATACCCAAACAGGCATAACAACAGAAGCTGTTCGAAGCAGTAAGGAGGCACAGCTGGGACTACAGTGACTAGCAGTTGTCCTTCACTTTAGAGCTTCGAGGTTCCAGTTCAGGAAGCAAGACAGATACCAGAGCTTTTGCTCCAGTATATAAATGTATATACATATTTCTGCTTCACTGTCATCACCAATTTGGCAGTGGCATCAATGCTACAACTACCCACCAAGCTGAAACCAGAACAGAATCCATATCAGAGTAGTATTTAAGATCAGATTATTCATCAGTTGAACACAGTTTGTCTGTTTGCTACCTCTTCCAGAAGCACATAGAGGTTGTAAAATCCAAAGTGGTCTACAGAAAGAGGTCTCCCAATGTAAAACCCATACAAAGGTAAGAACTTTAAGCTCCCAGAAGCTGTCACATCCTAAAAGTACTTTAAAAAGTGCTTAAAGCTAAAGGGATTCTAGACTCAGATACTGCTGTCCAGAGGCAATTGCTGAAGATTACCAAAGTATTAACTTTGCTCCAAAGCAATCTGGGACTATGGTTCAAAAGTCAGTTGAGCAATATCCTGTTGGAAATGTGTGTGTAGAATCACAGTGAAATTTTTTTTCAAAAAAGTAAACGTATTAAGACTGTAAATTTTATAACTAGGAAGCTGATGTAAAAACGGAAGTACTGACTGCAGCCTGGAAGTTGACTCTTCTCCCTACTACAACTTTAGACTACTTCTTAAGAATCTGATATTTGCAACATATTATGTTATAAAATACTTAGGAATAATGTATTTTATATAGAGGCATTTGCTTCTTATGTATTATCACTACCTTAGCTCTTGAAAGGCCAGGGGGCAACTGAACCAAAAGAGGGACATAACTTTATGCAATGAGGGCGGCAAGGCAGCATAACTGGTTGCCCAGAAAAGTTGTGGATGCCCCATTCCTAGAAAAGTTCAAGGCTAGACAGGACTTTGAGCAACCTGTTTCAGTGAAGGGTTCCCTGTCTATGACAGGGAAGTTGGAACAAGATGATCTTTGGAGGTCCCTTGCAAACCAAACCATTCTGGGAAAGTGCCAAATGACAGCACATTTGTCTCATGCACTAAAGTTTAACACTTTTTGCTAGGTCTGCACAAACAGGGTGCCAGAGAGATTGACAGTTTCAGTGCACAGCTCAGAAAATGGTATAAAGATAGGGGACTTCAGAGTTGTCAGAAACTGGAACAGAAAATGCTCTATGGAAGACAAAACTCCATTTAAAGCTCGATGGAACTGACAAGTACCACAGGAGAATTTTTAAATCAGAAACTGGGAAAAAAAGTATACAGATCGGAATGATGCAGTCACAACTTTTAGTCAAGTCAGCACTCTCAAGTAAAGAACAAAGCAAGAGTTGGTAACAAAGAGGTAACAGTGAGAAATGGAAAAAACTGAAAACTTTTTAAATGGTGTGCTTTATAACAGAGGAGGCAGCTAAATCAGAAGTATCTGTGCTTCTACATGAAACATCATCAGTTCAAGAAATAGAACTGAGAAAGAATGGCCAGACTTACCAGGAAGGAACCATTCCTATCTTAGGAAAGTAAAACTAATGGGAGGACTGGGAAAAATCTATGTAGTATCCTGGATATGAAAGAGATCACCTGGTGACAGAGTGATGCTACTTCTCAAAGAGTAGCCTGTCAAATTAGATCAACAAGTTAACCATATCAATCACTAACAGAGCATCTCTGATCCATAATTTCAATAAAAATGAGAAAACACAGCATTAGGACTATGTTATTAGTGGCCTAAGATGGTGACAGCTATTGTATCACTGAAAGTAGAAAGTCAGGAAACAGAGGTAGTATGAAGTTTCAGTCATCTCCCAAAGCAATAGCACAACACTACACCAAATTTTTTAGATGTAATTAACATCATTTTCAGGGATCAGCTCATTCAGGAATGCAGAAGAAAATAATAAAATGTTGGTTTGGCCTAACCTGTGTACAGGATCCAATTCAGATATTACCACTGAAGAGACACTTCAGGAGTGAACAAAATAGAGTTATGACTGCTGAGGGGGAAAAAAGCCAAAGATTCTCTACAGCAGTTCATAGTTCCAAAACAGAAGAATGAACATAAAATGGAAGCTAGTTCAAAAAAGTTAATGAACTGAAAAACTGCCCACAAGTCTTTAGACCAATTAAGAAGTGTATTAAAGAAATGCACACAGAAGAAAAGACCAAAGAAGACAGTCCAATTAATTCTTCTCATCTGAAGCTCATAAATGCACTTAGAAAGGTCCTTATGCCTTTCTCCATGAGGGATTCTCAGGATCTGTTTCAGATTGAAGCACAAGAGAAGGTGGGAGAACAGCCAGGCAACACCAACAGGTCATTAGACCAGATAATTCTCATACAAAACTTGTAGAAGGTAAACAAGATTCTACCTCTCTATTTTCTAGTACTCTGGGCACAACAAAATCCAATAGAAAAGAACACAGTAACAGTCAACAACAACAAAAACCCACAGTAAAATTGGATGGGATTTACCTTTCCTTACTATTCACATGGAACACAGTTTGTTTGTATAGTTTGTTACAATTCATGCGCAGTGCCTGGAGAGGTTAATCAAACACAGTAAGCTCTTAGAGACTTACTGGAATCTCGACAGAGCTGTTTTCTCTCTCTGTTCCTCTAATGAAGGTTGTCTGGTTTGGCTTCCTGACAGATGAGTCGTGAATGACAGGGGAAGGGGTGGAGAATTCTCCTACAAGCATTTAGCGGATCCTTCCCTCACACTCAAGATGAAATTAGTAGTGGAAATTGTACAACATGGCCAGGCAACAGTTTCCCTGCTAGTACTCCAACACTGACCACCCTTTTCTTGCACCAAAGCTTTACTCAGGCAAGTGATGTCACATAGCCATAAAAAAAACATAAACCAACTGGTTGTTTCCATCCCACAGAATAGCTTTCTCCTCCTGTCTGGAATAAGTTCTGGCTGCCTTGAGATCCCTGTTGGCTCCTTACAATTTAAGTCTCTTTATCAAAAACATTGAATTTCTGAGAATCCTTTTCATGTCAAAGATACTAATGAAAACACTGAATATCCTCTAACAGCTATTTGTGAGATCTTCACTTAACTAGAGGATAGCTAAAGTGTGGATAAAACAAGATGTTCATGCAAAGGTAGGGTACATCATCTCAGGAACAACAATAATTTGAGGTATAGGACTGCAGCTGCATCTAGTGCCTGCCCTTCATGCTGCTGCAGTGGTGATACTCTCTATTTTCAACATTCTTTCCAAGATATCTCTCTTTTTCTGGTGGACACGAGTTTACTGCATATTCACAGTACTTGATGTGGCCAGATGCCATCTGGGTTCAATCCATTGAAAGGAATCTGTGTGGGGCTCTCAACAGAAGTAAAGTGGATACTTGCAGCCCCAAAGATTTCAACCCAAACAGGTGTAGTAGAAATTGCAAACATTCACATTCTAAGGGTCCTATAAACAAGTCATTAGAACAGACTGGACTTTGTCCACCAAAACACCAAAGGCTTTGCTCAAGGCAGTTTGCCATAATGATCTGCCCACTTCTCACACCACAGTGAGTTAACAAGAGCTATAAAATGATTAGCCCATTTTGTAATAGTCACAGGGGTTTTGCCTTTCACACCACACTTAAGGCCAAGGTCTTTAGATCCAGGTCGACTACAACCCAATTAACAGCAAGTACTCAGACCAACAGAGGTCTGACTACAAATTATCTGTTATCTTAATGGATTAGCACTGAAGTGCACACCAGCAGTGTTCAAAAAGGACACCAGGACAAGACTGACATTATTGTCATCAAAAAGTCATCGTCTTCGCTGCCAAAACAAATGATCCCAGTCCTGAGGGAGACCAGCCCTTTGAACTAAGCAGTGACTTCAGCTGTGGCAGCCTGATGACTACATTTCCCTAGGATGATGAATAGAGGTGTTCTTGAGGGCTGACTCAGTGCCTGGCAGCACAAAGAGATGAGTAACTACCTTTGAACCAGTTTTTGTTCTAGCACACAGAGATCACAGTGCTGCCAAAGACTACAGAAGTGAGAGTTAACCACAGTATCACAATCTCAAAACACTGGTCTCAATTTACCAATAGTTGATGCCAAACACCCTTTTAGCCTAGTGCTGCTGCAGCAATGAAATTAACCATGCCCTCAACTGACAGCTCCAATCTGCATTACCAGTCCCAAAACACTTCTGATCTTCAGTAGGAATTGTGTGAGGACAGAAAGCTTCAGCAGTGAAAATGTAAATTCATATGGAGCCTCTACATACATGAGGAGAACCCCCTATGCAGAATGCCCTGACAGAGCAACAAGAAAATGGTGATTACTGTTTTAGAATTTCTAGAATGATGTAATTGAATGAATATGTTGATGTTTGGGATCAAGGATATCCAAGACAGCTGATCTTTCTCAGAGAAATTATTATAAAGGGCACATAGGATAGAGTGACTGAGAATGAGAGGCATGTAAATTTTTTAAACCAGAACAAACTTGCCTAAAATTTCAATAGCAAAGCAAGAAGAATTCTAACTCATCCATTATGAGGAAACCCAAAGAATTTACTTGGCTAATGGATAAAAATTATTCTAGAGAACAGCTGAGAACGTCTAAGAGGGAAAACAGCTGAGATGAACTTCCAGGAGTAGAGGTTCTACAACCCTGGTATCCTTGGTAAAGATACAGAACTGATCACTAATTCATCAGCTGCCAGGTCATTTGCTCTAGGCAAGAAGTCTGAGCAGAGAAGAGGTATTAAGTGTCACCCCCAGCAGAAAGTTCCTAAAGACAAGCACTCAAACATTGCCCTCTCTACACAACCTTAGTTTTAGCTGGACAATTTGCTGCTGCTGTTTTATTGTCCCCGTGCAGAATGCTACACATCAGCAGAGCAGGCTGAGTTTGTGAGGACAGCTACAGCAACTCATGGGGGAATGGAGGGGAGGATGTAAGCACACAGACCAGAGCAGGACATGACACATCATAAGAAAGACAAATAACTATCCTATTATTTTTTTCTTTAGATTTATTAGTTACAGGGATAGAAGTAATATGGGAAAATATTGTGTTAAACAAGGGTGTTGTCCCCCCTTGCCCCCACCTGACTGTGATCCAAAACGTAAGTTGGAACACAAATATCCCAAATAATTTCAGACTGACTGCAACTTCACCTTATTAGTATAATATGTTAGTAATCTGCCCACAGAAGTCATGAGACATCAGAGCTCACATTTCTCAATTTGCATCCATTATTTGAAAAGAAGCTCTCCTTCAGTATTCAATAGCAAGACAATTATCCACAATGAACAAAAGAGATTGCTAAAAAAAATGTGCTGCCAATAAATGACATCATCCAGTGAATTTAAACCACTCCTCTAAAAATTCTGGCATTCTGCAAGATGAAAATAAACCCTAAGTAGAAGAAAAAGCAAAGCTTGCCACCTACTGCCCAGTGACATAATAGTATGTACTAATATTGTCTATCTCCTTTTAACAGAATCTCTTTTCTTGACACAGAACATACAGAACTGCATTTTCAGTTTTTTTTAATGAAACAAAAAATACAAAACCAGTGCATGGAATATCCAAAAGCAGTCTTTTCTATGAAACCACTAATAAAATCCCTGACAAGCCTGAAACATCATTTCTCGTAGCATCCAAGCTGACAAAGAAATCCTTTTAATACCCTCCAGTGGGGCTAAAGGCTTTATTAAAGTTTTTCCCCCAGGTGCATGGTAAGTTTTAAAGACAGTACTTTAAACTTAAAAAAAAATATTACAATAGATAAAGCCTATCAGAAAATATTTTTTTCCTGTATACATCTGAAGGAGCTATTTTCAAAGCTACAGATTACATTAGTAAAAAACAAGGCTGTAGCAAACACTGACTTATTGCAGATACTTTATTTGTTCTATAAACCTCAAGCATTTGGTTGAGCACAGAGAAATGATCTTCAGTAATTACAATGCTTAGTTGAGCTATTACTCAACTAAGGATATATTTTCCTAATATATCACATACAAAAAGTAATATCTGAATCACAGGAAGTCCTTTGCTTAGTGTAGGAAGTTGCTTAACTCAAAGTCAAGTAGCCATGATTCAATTGCCTACAGAACCTTTGAGCACACCTGCAGACTTATCTTCAGCAACAACACCGTGCTGCACACTGTGGCTAGCCCACATGTGGCTAGCCCACAGTTGACCTCCTCCTCCTCCAGCCCTGCTCTCTAAGGCTGTGGGATAACCTAGGGAAAATTTGATAACGAGGGAAAGAAACGCGGATTTACTGCAAAGTCCCTCTAATAGACTGCTGGTTGTTTACAAAGTCTCAATGTAAATTTGAGCAATGATATCAGGGGAAGAGCCCACCTTCTCTCACACAACAATAACTATCAATCTCAACAGATACTGATGAGCAGTAACCCCTAAACTTTAGCACAAGAGGACATGAGTAATAAACCTCCTTAGAAGAGGTTAGATTAGCAACTGATTACACATGGTATAAAACATTAATTTTGGATTCCCGGGCAAAATTGATCAAAGTACAAGGATACATGGCATACAACTGTTATGGAGCTTAGGTAAAGTGGAAACTGCTTCTCAGTGAAGTACTCGGACTCTAGCACTGAAGAAGAAAATAAGTTCACTGGAGATGAAATATGTGTCTCTCAGAGTTCCTAAATCACGAGCAGAACAGGCTATTCATAACAACGAAATCAGCGAGGCATTTGCAATTAATCAGACAGGTCCAACCCTGAAGATACATCTGCCTTTGTCTAAGGCCAGTCCCACACCATCTTAATGAAGATTCTCAATCCATCTAGTTATCTGCTACACTAGCAAAACACTAAGTAAATCCCCAGAAGAGGGGTTCTTTGTGTCTGTGTTATCTATTTAATAAGGTTATTAACAATGGAGACTCAATAGCAACTGGATATTAGGACAATACCAAAAGCTATATTGATACACAAGACATATTAAATCAGCTAATAGGTGCAGCTAATATTATTTTAAAGGGCTTGAGATCAAACATTCAGCAAGATTTCTGATAAAATTACCAAAGATATCTACAAAAATTTTGAAGTTCAAAACACCTGAAGCAGAGGCAAATGTCCCTGGCTTAGTGAACATTTGATCATTACAACACTAAACCAAGACACAGAGATTTTTCTAAAACCAGAATATTGTTAAATCACATTCTTATACCTGAAATCAGTAATAAAACCTATTCTCACTTTGCTTTTCCTCCTTTGAAAGCTAAAGGTACAGATGTATTTTGACAGGAGACAGTTTTCCAAATCAGGCTACTGATATCTATTCACAGCTCTAAAGAAGGGAATGAAAAATCACATGAAAACTATTCCTATTTGCTGCAAGGAAAATGGCTTTTTGCAATGTTGTTTTGATTTCAGCCACATCCCATAATCATTACTGTTGCACAGTAGTGTTCTTAGAGTAACCTGAATGGGTTACTTTTATCTGTTTGGCTAAAAAGACTCAGTTAAACATAAAATTGTTGCATAATTGTTTTACAATCAAAAACACTTGCTAACAGAGAAACCTTTTTAATAGCAAAGCTCTGAATGCCACAATGTTGTGAATGACACGACAGCAATACACCAAACCAAATTTTAACAATACAAATGTATCTCTGTCAAACTGAAAATATACTGACATGCTTTCCAAGAAAAGCTGTGCTCCTTCAGCCCCAGCAAGCCCCTGGAAAAAAGTTCTTCTGATAGTATTCCCAACATCTCCTGAAATAATTGTTTGATGATAAATAGTAAAAGTTACAGAGGAAAAAAAGCAAAACAAACCAAAAAAATCAAACCACAACCTCAAAAAGCCACTTTGGAAGAAAACATAGCATATTACAAAACAGTAACATATATTAAAGCCTCGTTAAAGCCCTCCCTACACATTCAAACCCTGTGCACACACTGAATGGTTGGACATATGTGTTTTTCAGCTAGAGAAAAAAAAAAATTAAAATGCTTTGGCTTGAAATGGAAGCTTACTGCCTGCTTTTCAAGGAAGCTGACAGCACCCGTACAGTTCAGAGGCAATTTTCTTTCTTGAAAAGCAGTGCCTTGAAAGCTAGACACTTATTTCCACACTGTCCTAGGTTACAATGTAAGATGTAAGCAATTACACATTCCATTATCATCTCCACAAGCAGTTAAAGCAGGTGGGGCAGTGTTCATTATCTCCTACCACAACTCATCCTTGCTAACTCCTTCTGGGAGCTATCTCTGTTTTATGTGTCATCAAGGACCCTATGCCTCACAGAATTCCATCAGCCCATTGTGGGATGCCCTGCCCAGGGGGGAGGAGCCAAGCACTCCCACCTGGATATAATCTGAGGTTTGGAACAGCACAAACAGCCCTTACCTACTGAACTCCCTGAGGAAAAGAGCTACCTCTGGACCTTCAGGTGAAGACCAGACCCTTCTACAGGATCACTGCTTCAACAGAACCACTTTATTGGGACTGCCACCACCACCCTGACTAACAGGGTGTGAGGTCATATCCCACTCTGTCAGTTTTCTTTTACTGTTGCATTTAATTTAATTTTCCTATTAAATTATAATTCTGACTTGCGACCTCCCACTGGTTTGTTTTAAAACTAGTACATGCACACATGGAATATGCCTAAATCACTGTCTCTTTTTGCTGTATTGACATATGGGAGCATAAGCATATTTCAGAAGCACTCACGAGTTAATTAAAAAGTTGACTTTACCTCACGGAGTGTTTTCAAGCTGCTGGGATTGTGGGAGGGAAGTGTATATTGATGCTCTGAAGAGGAACGTGCCTTACAGGATAATATGGATAACTGGTCTGCATAAACTCTTTACAAGTCTATTGGGAAGTACATGAATAACCTGATGGCTAATAGGGTACGCTGTTTCCTTGCAGCAAGTCTCTCAATGAAAGCACTGTGCAAAAGGCATCTCAGAATCTACCCCATATAGCTCACAATGGGAAAGTTATTTTCCTGATTCTCCCAGGAGCCACCTTGCACCAGCAAACCTAAAACCAGCACACCCTGAGCTCATTACATGTTATAAGTCTACACAGAAGGGATGCAGTCACCAGTGTAACCTGCAGGCAGAAAACCAGTTTTACATCTCCCTGGCACAAATCAGTGAGCTCAAGAACTGCTGGAAAAATCTCACCTCTGACCACTGCAGTTAAATTTTTTAGTCTGTGGACTGTAACATCCCAGTGTTGCAAAGCACATGGTGCTAATACAAGCTCAAACATCTATGCTGCAGGGCTCTAGGAGGGCAGAATGAGTAGCCCATGACTTACAGACCAAAGCTCTGAAGCACCAGGTAACAATCCATGGTTGTATCTTAACAGTGTAGCCATGGCTGGCTCAACACCCTCAAGTACACACTTAAGTGTATCAGTGCTGAGCACAAATATAGGCATGCGCCTAAGAACAGGGAAGATCAGATTTAAAAGTACTAATATGGAATATTTAGCCTAGAATCAAAAACAATACTTTCCAAGATATCATCACTGAAACTACACTTCAGTTGCTTCCAGCTCCTCTGTATAGACCAAGAGAACATATGATCTCTCTTAAGGAAGGAATGCAGTGCATCACACAAGTTCCCGGCTTCAAAGGGAAAGAAGCATCACCAACAGAAAACAACAACAACAAAAAAGCAACTGAACTAAAACTTTCAGAAGTCAGGAAGTCAAACACTTCCTAGTTTTTAGATTGAATTAAGGCTTTTTAGGTTTTTTTGCTTGGATTTTGTTTGATTTTTATGGTGAGATTACTAGCTCAATGCATGAAAGGAGCATGATCAATCTTTTTAACCTGGATTTTAGCAAGGTGTTTGACAGTCATCTCTATGTAAAAATTGATGAAATGTGGATCACTATAACTGGGTGCAAAAACTGTCTGAACAGGTGGTATTTACTGATATGAAATCCAACTAATAGGAGATTAAGTGACTATCTTTTTTCTTAGAGATCAGCAATGGATCAATACTGTTCAATGACTTGATTGATGACCTGAAGAAGGGGAAAAACACAGTCTTGGCAATTACACACTTCCAATATGTAGGAGTGGTTATTACACTGAGGCCAGAGGAATTTTGACCAGCCGGAGAAATGGGCTTGCAGAATTTAAAGGCAAACACAAAGAGCCATACAGCAACTCTATGCAAGAGTGTAGATTTGGCACCAAAATGGCTATAAAGCAGCCCTACTAAAAGTGGGGGTCCTAGCGGATGAGGTGAACACATGTCAGCAGCATATCTGCATGTGAAGAATGCCAGTCATATCCTGGGCTGCATTAGCTACAGCATAGCCATACAGGTCAAGGGAATGATTACTCCCTCCACCAGGCACGTGTGAGACTGCATCTCAAATACTGTGACCAGTTTTGGACTCCCCAAATCAAGAAAGACACCAGCACAGTGGAGCAAGGCCAGCAGAGGGCCACCAAGACTGTCAGGGACTGAAACACACAATATATGAGGAGAAAGATTTCTCAGCTCTAAAAAAAACCCAAACAACCAAAACAAAACAACAACAACAAAAAAAAAAAAACCAACCAAACAACAACAACAAAAAACCCAAACAACCAAAAAAAAAAAGAAAAACCAAACCAAAACAGCTCAAAGGGACGATATGGCAATCTATGACTGCCTGTTGAGAATCTGCAGAGGGAGGAGACTGAGCCAAACTTCTTAGAGGCATACAGCAAAAATACACAGGGTAACAATAAATGTGTAACAATGGAAACTATAAAAGTAGAATACTCTTTTTTTTCCTGAGGGTGGTCAAACACTGCAACAGAAGTGCACACACACTGGAGATCTCCAACCTTGCAATCTTGAAAGTATTCAAAGCTCAACCACACAAAACCCAGAGCAGCCCCTTTTAAGTGATTCTGCTATAAGCAAAGGGTTGGACCAGATTGCTTCATACTTTCAACCTAAGTTTTATTGCTCCTTTTCTTAAAAAAGTTTCCTTAAAAAAAAAGTCAAGATCTTTTTGGACAAAAGTTCAATATTATCAAGAGCTTCCATAAAGTATTTTCAAACAGACCTCACACTTAAGTTCAAGTGCAGAGCTCTTGTAAGTAGAGAGTTTCACCCGCTCTGTACATCTTTAGTACAAAACTATCACAATGGTGGTAAAAAACATGTCCTCTAGAAATATTTATTTTGCATTAGTTACTAACCTTTAAAAAGCCTGCCTATAATCTTTTTTTAGACCACCACCTGGATACATCACCATATTAATCAATTTTAGAACCAGAAGTTCTAAAGAAATTAATTACATGCAGTCAAAGATACAAAAATGAACTAGTACGCAAGACAGGAAATAGCCAAAGAGCAGTCTCTTATACCTTACACTAATCCTCAGCCTACAGGGGTTTGTACAATAGAAAGTCAATTTTATATATATGTAAACATTTGACTTACAATTATATAATCTACAAAGAACATATTCTATTTTCAGTTATGACCCTCCAACATTGTCGATTTCAGTAGGGTCACAATAGCATGCCCAGTTCTTCTCTCAGGCACTTTTTTTTTTCAATCTAAATTCACACTGATATGCCATCAACTAGTTAAAATTGGGAAAAAATAGTTTAAACTGGAAAAAACACTACATCTTTGAACAGAAGTTAAAAAACAGCTTTAGGACAGCTACCAGCTGATAGGTTTACTAAAATTAGCAGGCAACAGATCTGCCTGTAATAGCATGGGGCTAAACCCAGTGACCCAGGAGCACAGGTTTAGTGCTGTGCAACCCACAGGTTCCTGAAACCTCCCAGTAAAGATTTCTGGGCACTTAAGACACACCAGTAAGTCCAAATCTGTCACCTGAAGTCTATGCATTCTCCACTCCTTTGAGGAGCTTTGCTTTGCCCAACATTAAAGCAACCTTCCACATTTCATCACCAGCTGCCTCCAAAAGAGGCTGAGGGAGCAATGCTGTGACACTTCAGTGTATTATTGAGCTCCAGCTGGTTGATGCTGTACTCCTTCTGGTGACACTTTCCAAAACTGTATTAGAAAGGTCCCTTTAAAAAAAAAAAAAGTTCTACTCACACAGATGGTAAATGCACAAAATCAAGCTGTTGGAGCTATCCTGTTGCCAACAAGTAAGAACACGAGATGTGAAAGGAACACCCAGAGTTACTGGAGAGCTATCACAGGAATTCAGGCCCACAAAGCATGCCTGTTACTGAGATCAGAATTCCCTACAGGTTCCAATAAGAAGCAGATTTTTGTTTCTGAAACACCACTTGTTTTCAATTACAGCCATCTATACCTTCTGCTAACATTTTTCTGAGATGAGACCTTGTACCTGACGGTATATCCATCTTCAGAGCAGAGCTATGACAGACTTGCTGAACTCAGGATATTCCAGGAAATTAATCTCTTTCCAGCTTTCCTTCTGTTCAGCACCTGATTCTTCAAAAAAAGATACCTGAAAAGAAATAAATGAATTCCCTGCTTTCCTAAATATCATTGCCATCATGATCCTAAGAAAACATGCATGAACACACCTTGATGACTGAAGCTGGAGAAGTTGCATTCCTATACAAATGGAAAAAAATTGACAGAGGATGGCAAAACAGAAGCTCTGTAGAGGCAAGCCCCCTCTAGGAGCTAATTTAGGTGTTCCAGGTTGGGTTCTGCCCTGGCTCTCACCAGTTCACTCCTTAACTGCACAGCAGCAGTGTCCAGATCAGCACACCAAACACAATGATAATGGATGACTCCACTTTCTAGGACTGGGAAAAGAAAAAGCCATTCCAAAAGCATCTGGCCAGCCTCACACAACATACAAGATCACAAGATATTCAAACAACTATCATAGTAGGAAGGAAGAGGAAAAAAGCCTGATGATTTTACTGGAAATTTCCCCTTCATATTGGTCACTTCAATAACCCTTGCTCCACTGATAACAATGAAACTGGACTCAGAGTATTATGAAATACTAAAATTGGGTGGCAACTTCTCTGTCTTTCAAGACTGTGGATGTATTTGTACCTAAAGCCCCCACTGCTCTACCTTCTACCTTTCTCAAAGAACATACTGTCTTAGGGCTAGAACTCCAAGGGAGCTCAGGTAAATTTCTCTTCTTATGACACAAGACATGTAGGAACCTAACTTAGCCTGTGGATCCACAGTTAGATGAACTAGGAAATAGTACAAAGAATTAGAAGGTTTTAGGAGGAAAAACACCTGTTAAAGAAGTTGTGAGATAACAAACAGCAACATTGGCAATATCCAGTGATCTCTGTTCTCAGATGTAGCTTTGGAAAGGAAGTGGCAGGATGTTGGAGGAGCCTATGACTACTCAGGTTGAGAACTCTATAATCACACACCACCCTTCCACATTCATTTTTTACAGTTTTGAACATGGGAGAACACAATTTATTTCCTATTCCTACTTATCTTGCTCTGGATACTAGAAGCACCCTCCTTACTGCTGTCCAAAAGCAACACCTTTTACAGAACAGAAACACTTTTTGTCACTGACTTCACCTGAAAGTGGAAGGACAGCAGTAGCTGAAAACACCTAAAACTCTTCACATTTGAATTGACTGCCATCCTGCTGTGCACCTCCATCCCTTCATATCAAATGGGGTCTTGAAACAAATTAAGGTCAGACCCATTAATAAAAACAGGAGTACAATTAGAGAAATTTCAGACTCACATTAAGTATTTAAAGCTCAGAGAAATAGTATCAAAGACTGGCTAAGTCACCACCTACTAAAGAGTCAGAGAAAATTCTCCTACAAGATGGGTGTTTCCTTGTTGCTTATGCTAGTCAGATACTATCATGAACCTCAAACACAAACAAGCAGAAGTAACACAGCCATGCATACTTATATTAAGAGAGAAAACAATGCAAATACAAGAAACCAGAACAGAGCACCAAATCTTACTCTCCTCACCTCATTACACAAGGTGTCAGAATTCCATGTCAGACTGTTCTAGGATAAACTCAAAAGGTCACTAGTGTAAATTAAGAATAGTTCCTCCAAAATTAGTACAGCAGTATCATTCTAAGGAAAACAGAAGCTGAGTGGTATCATGGGATATTCTGTTCAGGTAAGGAAATCTGGCTCATAAGTAATAAAAGTCTAAACATCCACTGAAACCTTACAGTTAAAACAATAAGCTGTTTTAAAAAAACCTGTGACAGTTTCCAAGTATGATTCTTTTAAAACACTTGCAAGGAACAACTCTTTACAAATCTGACACACTGGACTTCCTTGAAAACGAAGATAACACTTACTGTGGTTGCATTTGCTGAGTTAACCCAACAGGAGGCTTCTGCTTGATTGTGAATGCCATCTGAGTCATAGAGCCAACCTTTGGTGGGGCCTGCACCTTCTGAGAGAAGGACTGCTGGGCAGCCTGCTGGGGTATGGGCCATGGGGGAACAGCAGGGCTCCGGCCTCCGGTGGAAGATGTGTCTTGCACGACTGTATCCTCACAGGAATTACCTTTTGTTCCTGGCTTACACACACAAAGCTGAGGTCGCAGGCACATCCCTCCATTCTGGCACGGTGGTGCACAGTTAGCTAAGAAAAGACATTTTGAAAAGTACCTGTGAAACAAAGCATGACAGAAAATGCAAACCCTCCCCACAATTAAAAAAAAGCATTAATTGTTAATGTTAATTGGAGTAGAAGAGAGCAACATTGCTAAGCTCCACAAAAGATAATAAGCAAGTTGGTATAGCTTTTACTGATTTCTTGCACAACAGACATGCACAACATTTGAGCAGCTTCCATGAGTAAAATGCTGGATCTAAAAAAATAGGAAATGCACTAGTTAAATCAAGAAATAAAGCATCATTTCAAATCTTCCTCCTTTCTTCTCAGCAACCCTCCTCCTCATACTTTAACAACCCAAACTCCATCCAATGAAACAGTATTACACAGATTATAGAATTTTACTACTGATCCAGGCTGGGATTCATTTTACTACTATTTTAAAATCAGATGCTTCATAGGTACCTAGAATGAACCCCTACAGCCACAGTATATATCACCAAAACGATGCAGAGAAGCATGAAGCAACACAACCCTTCCCCCTCCAAAACCCAAATGACATTCCCTGCAGTACTGTAACAACACTGGAGACATGAACTGCTGCACAAAGACATTGCTACACCCATGAAGAAACAGACAGGTGCTTGTGATTATCCCAGATCAGCTCCTACACATTCTTTGTGCTGTCAGTGGAAAGGGACCAGATTCTTCAAAATACAATTAGCCTTCAGAGAGGCTTAATTACACTGCTTTGTGTTGCTCTATCTAGTGATAGAGGGAGTCTGAATAACCAGCCTGGACTCAACACCCAGCTTGTAGACCTAATAAATGCAGGATCAATTCCACTCTGAATAAACAAGAAACTTGGAGAAGCAGCATATCCCATCAAAAAAAATGGAGGGGGAAAAAAGCAAAAGCAATTGCTGATCATAAATATATATAATACTGCAAAGGCATGTCTAATTTGAGGATTTATTTTGGATGCTTAAATTTACATCACATAAAAATGGCAAAACAAATTAATTCTCTAATCCAAAGACTCTAAGATAGCCAACAAAAATAATTTCTTCACTAGTCACATTAAAGATGGCACACAATGAAGCACATATTAAAAATCATGGCAGAGCTACTTCATTCTCATAAACTAAGCGTATTTTAAATATTGCTAAAGATTCTTTAACATCGACAAAATTATATGTCAGGTGATAAAATTTTTTACTAGAATAAGTAAGGTCATATCTTCAACTATAACATGGGATTCTGCACCATATTCAGATACATCCAACTGCACAATTATATTATTAAAAAAACAGTCCACAACCCCTGTCCAAATAAATTAGAGGACTTAAAACTTCAATCAAGTTCTAATACATACTTCTAGGCATTAAAATTAATTAAATGCACAAGAATACATATGAATTAACTCATTAGGATGGGACTGTGTTAGTTTAGAGTACTAGTTTGTCAGCTGGCAGATGTATCATATATACCAACTGCACACGACACCAGAATTGCCCTACAACTTAAACCTGAGTTTTCCATGGGGTTTTTCTCACTTATACTTTCCCCTCCATGTGGAACTTATCTTCTTTTCAATAATACTTGGCTAGGCTACCTTATTTGCATATTATGCATCTCTCTGGCAACACAAAAGTAATCATTTTCTCACTTCTATTTGTTTATTTTTGAGACTCTATCTTGTCTTTGACTGCTGGAAGACTGAAGACCAAGAACAAGCATGTGCTGTAATATACGAGCCAAGTCTTCCTTGTGCCTTATTTTTAGAACTTAGATTTTGATAGAAACAGTGAAAACTCATTTATATGCACAGGACTGAAGTAAATCATATCTTGGAAGATAAATTCAGGAGCCTCAAATTCTAATTAAATTTCACTGGCTTTGAAGAGACTCTTAAGACCAGAAGAGTGATGCCATCACCTGGCTCATCTACAGGAAATATGCAAAAATCACAGTAAAGAATTTGGGCACAGTTGAAAGTGCTTTAGAAAAACATCTCGAAAAATTCCTTAAAAAAAAAGCAGACTTTCAGAAGTCCCATTTTTACATTAAAAAACCATTCATAGTGAACATATATCTGGAGGTTTATGGACATACACCTATATTGACAACTATGTTTCTCAAGAAGTTTTTTAAAAAACTATGAGTCAACACAGAAGTAAGCTAACAAGACCACACCAAAAGTCAATATGACAAAATATCCCCTCTACTAGGACACTGATCACAGCATATCTCTTCCCAAAAGTGAAGTATCAATGTATACATACACAAAAGACAATCCTGAAAAATCTGCAACTCTTTTTCCTGTAGTTAAGAACCAAAGTTGTGCTTCAGAAACCTATGAAAACTTGAGTTTCTAGTTATTAAAGTGAAGATTCCAGTGAATTTAAAATCATAAAGCTAAAAACAGAATCTGTTTTGAAATTACCTCACCTTATTTACCCACATAGACTTGAACATTCTTACTTCAGTGACGGCAATGTAAACCCTGGAAGTTTGTACACACATTACATGTACATAAAGAAAATGCTCTGCAGGACAAACTGCATTTCTCTAACTGGCCTTTAACCAAACAAACATCAGGGGAGCCAGCAACTATGTTATAAAACAACAGTGACAACAGGTTGAAAACACCATCCATTATATCTTCACAGCAATGAACCCTTTGACTGAAGTCTTTCCTTAACATTGTGTAATAGAAGATCACAAAACTGGATAAAAGATCACGCTTTTAGGAAAGAATTAAAATGAACGCTTTAATTGACATAATCCAGCAGTTTAGTTTCTAAAATGTTCAAGACAGCTGTAGTGTGCCAAATGAATGACCTAATTATTTTGTTTCAAGACAACAATAATGGCCCATAAAACTGAAAACACCAGTATTTTCCATAAAGCTAGGCTTTCAAAAACTGAAACGTGGAAGTATTAAGTTCAAAACTGAAAAGCAGGCCAATATACTGCCATTAAAGGCAATTGCATTGATCCTACTCAATTCAAGGAGGTCATGACTGGAAATTCAAAATGGAGCTTGGCAAAGATGCAAATAATGAGACTAAGCTTAGTGGGTCAAATCCACTTAGAACAGTCTTCTCCCTCCTTCATTACTAAGGTGGATGTTTAAGGATAGGGTGAGACACAATAAAGTTTATAACCACGACAGCTTCTAAGAATTAGAGGTTCAGCAACTTCCTGAGCAAGAATGCTGGTTTTGCACTTAATAAGTCTCAATAGATTTTTCTGTCAGAGGTTGACTGATCTGCTCTTTGAGCCACTTCACTTCAATATCCAAAATTTGCTGTGCCACAGAAGTTGGCCACACTGAAAGGCCAGGCATAGACAACATAACCAATCTTCCCTCACTTTCCAAAGTGTGGTTTGTGGTGAGGTTGACCTTGGCTGGATGCCAGGTGCCCACTAAGGTGCTCTATCAGTCCCCAGTTAAACAGGGGAAAGAAAATAAGATTAAAAACAGCTCACAGGTTGAGATAAGGCAGTTTACTAAAGCAAGAGCAAAAGTTTGCATGCACACAGCAAAGAGAGAAGAAAATCCAGGTTTATTCTTTACTTCCAATCAGCAAGTGATGTTCAGCCACTTCCCAGGAAGCAAAGCTTCAGCATGAGCAGGGGTTTCACCAGAAAGCAAGCTTTGTAAATAACAAATGCCCTCTGTTTCTCCACCCCTCCTTAGCTTTTCTATCTGACCTGATGTCATATGGTATGGAACATCCCTCTAGACACTTTGTGTCAGCTGTCCCAGCTGTGTCCCCTCTCAGGATCTCGCCCACCCCCAGCCTATTGATGGAGGGGGGGGAATGTTGAGATCCATCACTGGTGCTGTGCCAGCACTGCTCAGCAATAGCCAAAACCCTGGAGTGTACCAACACCTTCCTAGGTACCAATGCAAAGCACAGTGCTGTGACGGCTGGCAGGGGAAAAGGAGCTCCAGCTCAGCCAGACCCAAAACAGAGGGGAAGGGACAAGGATTCTTCTGCACTAGTTTTGTGTTTTAAGACCATGCAGTCTGTATCTACTAAAAATAAAGCCACAGTGACACATTTGCTTTGGAAGTACCTAAACCACAAAAAGCCCAAAGCTGTACCCCAAAATGCTCATCCTTTTTATGCATCTTTCCCTAATCAACTACTGCTCACCACTCTCTCAGACAGACTACTACTGGGTTTGACAAATGCATATCAGGCCTGGTATGGTTGTATTTGTGACATTCTTTCAGAAAAGCAAGGGCAAAATAACATTACCATTAGGTTTAAACACACTCCTTCCAAAACATCTTATGTTGGTTTGAGACCTATCTATACATACACACTTTTCAGTCCATGTGTTCACATCATTACAGTTAAAGTGTTTATAAATATTTGCGGAGGGAAGACCTAAAATAAAAGTTTATAATAGTTTCAAAACACAAATATTTTAAAACTTCGACATATACAGAATGTATTTGTTTTAATACACTCTAAAGTAAGCATAATTTATTATCTGGAATCAGTAAGTATAAAACATTGTCATGCATGGAAGCAGTTTAGATAAAAACTTTTCTTTTGTCCCTTCAAACGAATCAATATACAAATATAACTGACTCCACTTGTCCTAAAAATGTTTGTATTAAACTAATGCTAATTCTTGGATTAAGATCATTACAATCTCATGCCTATGCTAATCACTTATTTTAACTTCTTCCAAAGTAACACCATATTTACAAGTTTATTTCCCTGTGGAGAAGAGATATTCACAAAAATGTCTTTTTCAGTGAGAAACTCACAATAAACAAATTTAAATGTGATAAAAGTTTCCTGCACCCAGGTTTCTAGCCTTTTAGCTCCAGCTCCACCTTTAAGCATTTCCCTTAACAAGCAACTGCTGTACTTAAATATCCACAATGTCATTCCTGAATTTCTAATACTTCAACACAATTACACTACAATAGTGTTGTGTTATGCTATTTCTAATGCACCCACACACCTGATTTCTTTTTCCACACAAAAATTACCTTTTTTTCCTCTCTTGAGCACACACAGTAGTCCAGCACCAGTTTAAACAGAATGCACTGACTTCCAACAAATTTAATCACAGTGCACATTGGCTCAGTATATATTAACTTCTCCCATAGGACTGCTTAAATCCTTCTGGCACAATACATGCCAGAGGGCAAATAATAGAAAATACAGCAATTGGAAGGAGAATTTTACGTATGGAGCCGTTTCAGATTCCAGCATAAAATGGTTGAGAAACGATGCAGGCATCAATTTAGGGAAAGGGGAAAATCCAACACCATGACATGGATACGTCTCTGCTGGGGGCAGAATTTTCAAGTTCCTTTACATGCAACATAGGAATACTGTTAAAGGCATAACAAATACTGCCTTATTTCATTAATTTAAGATTTTTACTCCTCAAGCACACAAGTAAACCAAAGCTCATCTTGGCTGAGTGCACATCCTAAACAAAAAGCTGTCATACAAAGGCACCTTTAACTCCTGCTGGGTTGAAAGGCAGAGTGATGATCCCCCACCGGTTCCAGAAGAAAAGCAGTGAAGCGCTTTCCTTGGAAGGCGACAAGCTGTGGGTTCTGAAAGGAAAGAGGCATATTCCAGCTTCCCTCAGAAAAATCTGAATATGGTCCTGACACCCTGAAGAAGAGCAATGTTTTTTCTGAATTACCCTACTGCTTAGCTCACCACGTAATTTTATGCTTTTATTCTGAACACCATTTTAAGTATTAAGCTATTGTCCAGACTGAGGATGCAACTGGAGTCTAGAAACCCAAAATCTAACAGAAGCTAGATCTCTGAGCATCTCACACCAAAGAGGTTTCAAAAAGTTAAAAGTTTAACAGAAATACATCCAATAATTCTAAATATTCATTGGGAAGGGGGAGAGAGGGATTTGTAACCAAGGGTGATACAACCTTGTTGTAAGACCATTCTATTAAACAAAGAAAAAAGGTGAAATTACCTTATATAATCTTAAGAAAGTACATTAACTGCAGAAAACCTGTGTGACCTCTACACTTCTAATGGAGGTAGTATTACAACCATCTGTGTCTTTCTACACAGGAACTTGTTTTTATCATAACTATATGGTCTTAAGGAATTCTTTCCCTGAATATACTTCAAATGAAAGCATGTGTTGGAATTCTTTGCTGTCCACTTCAAACCATCAGATTTGTTCCCACACTGGCATGTAAACATGACCTCCAGGAAGGGAGGGAAACAAAAAACAATGCTTTTAGCATACATATTTCTTTTAAAACAAACACACAAAAAACCCAGTTTCTCTCCTAACCTAATGGCAACATAAGGTACTTTATTAATATTATTTTCTATGTATCTTCATACTATAATCTCTAAATGCCAAGACTTATCAGAATTGAATGGCAGCTGTACTCAAATACTTCAAAAGTTTAATTTCAGCAAAAGGATGTGTTATTCTATCAGTAGCAAGAATATAACATGCTGTGTGACACTTTGCATTTTCATTCATGTTGTGTTTACTCGAGTTTGTATAATATAAACAGTTAAGACTGTAATCTGAGAGACATTTTAAAGTATTCAATTAAAGGAAATCATAGCTATGCATATTCTGACAATACAAGCATTTCACATGCTACAAATCTCTTTATCATTCCAGTGCCAACAAATAAAAATAAAAATCTTTCACTACAGAATGGACTAAGCCAAGGAAACCACCAGATTCACATGTTACATGCTATTTTTGCTGCTGGAGTGGTTAACACTCCAGTATGCACTCCTTTTAATTCTCTTAATGTTTCTCTTACTTACAGTGCTTACTCATTTTGTTACAAAAGAATTCGTATTAAATACACAGGATACTTAAACTAAGACAAGCTCAGTAAAAAGGCAACTGGAAATACTTAACCGGATGCAGGATTCAGACAACTGAAGTGTTACAAAAGAGAGAAAGACTGGAGAAAAAAATATTAATCACAATGGAGTAAGCAAAACACTAAGTACAATAAAGTTTTTCCTAAATCCAACCAACTCTCAGTAGGAGTTCACAATTTGGTTGAGCTTCTCTGAAAATCCAGGCCTAAACTGCCATCTAGAGAAAATAAAAACATGATCTAAATTATAATAAAAAAGCAAACCTTGCCATAGGACAAAACAATTCCCCTTATGCAGGGATTAGTATCTGCACTTCACAAAAAAAGGAACATGCCCAAGCAGACCTACTTTTATCTTTATATTTGAATGAACATCTTGCCTTACTAACATGTAAAATACCTGTTCCTCTCTGTGTGCAGTCATAGACAGCACAGAGAAATGCTAAAGATTTGCTTTCTTTCTATAGTCAATGCACAGGATTTATTTTCTAGGAATAAATTAGGCTACAAAAGTACTGCTGCTTTTAAAGGCAAAGCAAAGCATCAACTAAAAAAGAAACCTCAAACCCAACTCAGTATCAGTCTAACAACTCACATATCAGTTACAGAACACGGACTGACTTGACAACCTGCACCATCGATAGTCTGCTAACACCCAGTACTGCAGAATTTGAACAAGGAGGCAGCTGAGGTAGGCGTGTGCCCCTTTTCATCCACCCTCCACAAATCCTATAGCCCCCAGGCAATCTAAGCTTGCTTTAAGGCAGGATCAGGTGGCACAAGCAGCCCTTCATGGTGAAGGTTGTACTGTTCTTCTCAAGGCCCCACAGAGTAGAACCCCACCCCTCATTGCTTTTCCAAAGGTTGGGAAGCCCACTGATCTCATACACACAGCCACTTTGCCCTGCTCTCTCACTTCACAAGAGAGGAAGGAGAGGAGAGCATGTCCCCTTCCAGCTCTTCCCTTCTCCATACTCAGGAAGAGTAAGAAGAGAGGTGCAAGACTGGTACTGTAAGTAGCAGAGTATCACTTCACTGTCAATACATCATTTTGTTCCTGTACATGTGCAGAACCAGACAGTGCACAACTGTTGGATGAACCACACTTTCCCTGGCACCTACACAGCTTTCATACTCCACTTCCACATTACACACTGAAAAAAACCAGCTAACAAACTAAAAGAGAGGAGGAAAAAAAAAAAAACAAACCCAAACACTGCAGTTTCCTGTGTTCCTTCTGATTCTCTATTAAGAAGGGAAGAGTTCAGGACGTTTTATCCACTGTAGATTTACAACAACTTTACTGCATGTCCTGTTTCTTTTGTTAACACTAACTGCTGCAATGAGCTGAACAAGTTCACTATCAATCTGTCATCTGCTCCAGTGTGGGAGCAAAAGATCTTGATAAGTTTCTTTTAAGGTTCTCTTTTTTTTTTCCTTTGTTTTGTCTTAATTCTATACACACTTGTAGTATTTGTATGAAACAGACCATGTACCATTTTAAGCTTGTTGCCAGTAAAGTCCCCAGTGTCTCACAAAGAAAAGGCTGGGTAGGTTTCACTTCAAACTAATTGTGGACTTAAGTTTCCTCACTGAAATGAGGGAATGGCACATGGCATGCTCACATGTGTACAGCAGGCAGCAGCTAACAGCTCCATCCTCTCACAGCTCTTTTACCTCATCTCACAGGAGGGATGTTGGTTGCCAGCCATGGCCAGGAGACAGATATTGTGCTCAAAGTCTGCATTACTGCTAATTCAGGTCAGTCTCTCTTGAAGCTGTCAAACCAGTTGCACTTACAGAGATTTGGGTTGTGTTGTGGGACCATCTTTAGGTATGTGCACTCTAATTCTTTTAAGATGTAAAGAAAAAAAATGTCTAAATAATAAAAAGCTAAATCCAAAACATGGGCATCCCAAGAAGCACTCAGACTCATATTGGTGTTCCTTCCATAAGACCAGACTACACCTTGTCCAGAATAAAACACTAAGCCCTGAAACACACATACCCTGGGCCTCAGGTCATCAGACCCAAAGGGTTTTGTCTATAGATCAGCTCCATGCTGCTTGCTAATGTAGACAAAGACTACAAGAATTTAGACCCTGTCATTCTACCCCCTTCCCAAGGGCAGTAAGTGAAAAATAAAGCAGAGTGGAATTACCACCAAGAGCTAACAAGAGCCCTTTCTCACTATGAAAGCCCATCTGTTTCCTGTACATGAAATTCAAAAGTTTTATTTACATATTACAGTAGCAAGCACAGCAAAGGCAAAACCAAGCTTCTCACTCTTTTAGTTTTTCAATTCTGAATTTTTTAAAAACCACATCAAAGGACAGATTAAAAACAGCTAATGTATAGGTCAGTCACATGGGGTCAAAGTAGTTTGTCCCTTTAAAACTCAGACACTAAATTTTGATTTAGACATAATTTGAAGGAGATTGATACTGTCTTTACTGAGATGATGGTCTTAGAATGAAAAGAAACATTTGGGAACAGTATGTTATAGTTAGGCTTTGTATACACAATGTAAATAAATACAACTTGGTAAAACTCAAAGCCACAAAACTGATTAAGCACAAGCCTCAGGAACTGGTTGTGACCAGAAAACCTCCAAAAAGCACAGCTGCAAACATTTGAAGTACTCAGTTCCAATGATCAAAAGTACAGCTCTCCTGGATACCACCATTTCTAAAAGCAGAACTCAAGACAGAAAAAGAGTAGATTCTGAGCAACCAATACTACAATATGTAGTGATACAGTGTTTTATGTCTAAACTGGAGGACTCATGTGTGCTTCTAAGTTTCCAAGTCTGGATCCCAACCCTATTTCAGAACAAGACCTAAGCATGCAACCTTTCCCTCACCTTCCCCAAGAAATTCAGAAGCACGAGCTGGAAGTAACCTGGGGCACACTCTACCCAGGAGATCTAGAATCACTGGTCACACTGCCAAGTGCCCATGTCCTGAAGGAGACACGGAGCTGCAGCATCCTAACTCACCCACAGCAAGCTGTAGAGCTCTGGAAGTTTAGGAAGGAGGTGGCTCAAACCAAACAGCAGTACACAAGCAGAGGCCAAGCAGATTCAGAAAATGAACAAAGGGGACCCTTCCTCAGGGCAAGTATTTACATAACTTTCTAGTCTCCCGCCTCTACAGCAGCAAGTATCTACTGTTGTGTATTTTCTTATTCTGAAAAAGAAATTAAACCTCAATAACATCTTTATTTAATGTTGAGTCGAGGAGCCTTTTTTAAAAGAGAATTAGCAAGATAATATTTTAATACAAAAAGACAACTGACTGATTTCTCATTTCTGATGACCTTCCCAAGGTGCCCAAGCACATGACAGACAGTTCACGACCAAACTCTTAGAATTCAGTCTACTTCCAACACCAAAATACTACCCCTATGCCTCTGCATGGAATACATGCATGCACACACACAACACCTTCAGCAAAGAAAGACTTAAGACCCTTTTTATCTTAATTGACCATGATGGCATACCTGGGTTCTACACACAGTAACTCCTCTCCCTATAGGAAATTTACTCTAAACACCTTCCTGCAAAATCCACTTCCTCACCTCTTTGCCCTTTCTTACATCTCTGTAGTATGCCATTTAAAACTGCCAGCTCTCTCCTTCCCATTTTTTAACCATTCAGTTTAACCATACATTGAGAACACTCACAAACAACTGCTATTAATACTCCACACAAAACATAGTATACATCTTACATGGGATTTATATTACAACAAGGTGGTTCTTCTCATTTATCTTTTTAAGGTATCAGTTTCTTCATACAATAGGTAATTTTCTCTTACATTCCCAACATGAAAAACAGCTCCTTGTACCATTAGGCAAACAGAACCAGAACAAACAGAAGAAACAGAAGAGCATACTTTGTAGAAGTAGTTTTAACTAACAGAAATGTAGTACTAAGTAACAAAGTAGGAGACAACACATTTCAATGGGATAAACACACAGTTGGGTGGTGGGAACTCCTGATTTCTACCACAGGCCTTCCTGACACTTGTTATAACTTGTCCAAGACCACATTTAACCTATGGTTTAATTTCCATAAATGAAATAATAAAAACCCCACACTCTAAGCTTTACTTGCCTTACAGACATGTTACAGGGCTAATTAATGTTTCTATAAAGCTCTGTTATGCAACAAGTACTAACAAAACATGGTGTCTCCAGCCTTGGTGGTATCTTAATACTGCACTTGCACAGATTATAACCTATGATAACTATGACTGGAAGACAATCCTCATCCTAAACCCTTTCACGTGGTTCTAACTTTCCAAGATGTTTACTGCTGTGGTTCAATTTTTCCCACCTTTGTCTTTACCCAAAGGTGGATGTTCTGAAAGCTTCAAAAAGGTTGGTTTTGATTGTTAGGCATCATATGCCCAGCATAAAGCAATTCTGAATACTTTTACACTGAGCGTTATCATTTAATCTTTTTAATTAGAATGATGCAGCTCTTCGTCATTTAAGTCAGGCTGAGTTTGAAAAAAGCTCTTAAAACTTTACAATGTAAAACTGAAGTATTAGGGACAGAGTGGGGAAAACCCTACATGTGTAAATTGGATATGGTAGGCACTCTCATACAGTTTACAGAAAGACAGAAGCTCACCTTCTGAGGACTACCAGGCTTTCAAGAGAATATGAATAAATGTAAACACAACAGGCAGTTCAGCTTCAGACTAAAATTTTTTAAAAAGGACTTGAAAAGTTCCCTTGCCTCCTCCATCAGATGCTGCTCTCTGACCTGCACAGAAACACTTCAAACACCCCCTGTTGCTGCTACTGAGGGAAGAGCAATGTGGCTGCCACTGCTCCCAGCCAGACTGCCACCCGCCAGGATGCAAGCCACCCAAGGGAACGGGCAGCCTCAGGCGTGAGAAAGCAGAGCTAGCAACCACCACCATGCAGGGCAAAGGGAAGGCAAGGCAGCCTGGCTGCAAGGCCATACCTCTGCCCTTCACCCCTCTTTCTGTGGGTTCCAGGCAGGCTTACTCACACAAGTGCAGCAGAGCAGAAACACATGCTGCTTGTTCCAGCCTGGGATTACACCTGAGCTAATAAACCTCGCTGATCAGAGCTGGCTCTCAGCACTCCAGTTCTGGAAGCACGATGCAGACAAATGGAAGTTGGCTTTGAAAAGAGCCAGTATAGGTCTGGGGTTTATTAGCTCAGGCTTTACACCATGCAAAAGAATAGAATCTGGCCCTAGAGACTAAATAGCTTATTAAAGTGATACTGAGCCTGAACTAATAAAGCCTGACAGAATCAAACTGACTTTGTGTCAAGTCGGCTCAGGTGTGCCAGAATTTGTGGCACAGTTAATCCACTGCTGCAACAGCCACTCAAAACCAACAGAGCCCGCTATCTGATTTTTAAAAATCACTTCATTTTACAGGAAACAAAGGGGTTAACTGCTGTTCAGTTATATGGTTTATTTTCTTCTGAAAGGAACACCAGGATCTTCCAGAAAAGGTGGTACATGGCTTTTATGACTGTGAGACTAATCTTCCATAGCTGAATCAAGTCAATGCTATCTCACGGTTTGCCTAAGTTACAAAACAGACAACTTCAGGACATTTAGTGCTTCCCTTGGCCTGCCAAGAGAGGGGTGAAACTGAGAAAATCCAAGCCAAGTGCATTATACCACTGCTAGGAAGAATTAGAGTAGCATCAGAGCAGGGAGTAAAAATATTTGATGCTAAGGAGAGCCTAATATCAGAGGCACAAAATGAGAAAAGTCAGGGAGAAAATCCCCCCACCTTTAACTCTCTCTGCTACTCCATTCCTCCAGTAACTGTATGAGCTAACCAAGTAATTAATGGATTTAAATTAAATTCTACATAGCTATCCCATAAAACTCCAATTGTCTGACCTAGTCCTTACTGAAGACTAAAAATAAAAAGGAATCAAAAAATAGATGAATGATAATCAGAAAAGCAAAAAAGACAAAACTTAAAGGACAAAAAGCAAAGAAAATTACTTAATTTACAAACAAAAAAGTAACCTGGAAATGAAAGTTACTAGAAAACAGAGAAAAATCCATTAAAAAAACCCATTTTTTGGGTTTGGTTCAAAATAGTGAAAATAAGATTGGTTGAAAATACCACAGTTAAAATACATTTTTCACTTAATCTCCTGGAATTACTAAGAGGTTTTTTTCATTTTGATTAGTCTTTAAGCTAAGGTTGGTGTTTATTAAGCTCTGCAATTAGCCTCAAAATACCACTGTAAGCTGAAGGAAATCACTCTAGTACTTGCGAAGTGTTAAGCATAAAAAGTGACTAACCTAACACAGCAGCATGTATTTGAAAATGTTAATTTAGGAGAATACCTTAAATACACATCTAAGTTGGTAGGGAAATTGTGAAGTTTTGTCTTTAACTACTGTCATAAAGTCTTTGCTTCTTAGCAACCGGTCCATGCAGGTCAAAGGTACTTGACCTTAGTCAGGATTACAAAAGTGAATGCTCTCCCTATTGTGAAAAATCCCACACAGGGACAAAAGCCACCAAAAAAAAAAAAAAAAATCTTGAAAGCATTGTTTACTCCAACTCTCTCAGGGACAGTGATCTGTCCTGCTGAACTACAGCAATATTCCAAGATCCGCCCAATCTCATTGATACTCACATGAGTTTCCTGAAGAGCTATGCCATTCCAGTCTTTCCTGACCTCATGACACCACTCCAGTTTAGCCATTTGCATTCACACCAAATCCTGCCTAAAATAGCAGAAATTCTTCTCCTTTCCCATTACAAAGGACAACCAGCATAGCAGGATTGACTCAATCAGTGCTATTTTATGCACATACTTTGTGTTTCTAGTTATCCCAGTAAAGATATATCACTCTACAGGACTGTCACCAAACCCACTTCTGTCACATTGGTCAGTGCTTCAAAAATTCCACGCCCTAAGCACGGGATCCGCTCATGTGGGTTACTGGTGAAGGGACAGTGTGAATAGATGGCAATTCCTTGCTCCCCACCTGTGCTCCTCTGGTAGATTCTTTACCCTATGAAGATTCTAAAATCTCCTAAAAACCAAGCACTGATGGAGAGGATACGTTCACACACACATAGCCTCCACAAAACTCTCTCCAAAATAATCACTATCTGTGCTGAGAATAAATGTAAGAGGCACTCACTGTTCATCCTTTACCAAAGGTGAAGGTTAGGAAGGAGGGATTTAAGGACGGAAAGAGTGTTACATCTGTCCCGCGAGTTCCGTAGCTCAGCCAGCACCTCTTTGCCCTCAGATGAACCCAGCATTCACCACCTCGCCAGGTGCCAGCGTTGTCCCCTCGAGTCCCACCACATGTCCTACCACACCCCCGCCCCCCCGGGCCGCACGGCTACTCACGTTTGATACACCGCTGGGAGCCCGTGGCCTTGCTCCAGCCGTGGCAGCACTGTCCCCCGCACACATTGACCCTGCGGGAACAGCAAACAAGGACCAGTGTCCGGCGGGGCACCCGCTCCCCATCCCGAGCATCCCCATCCCCAGCCGGGCGCTGGGCCGGGCAGACAAAAGGCGGGAAGAATCAACCCTCCCGATTAAACTCGACGCCTCACCGCGGGCTCGGAGCCCGCCGCGACTCCTGGGAGCGGGGGAGCTAGCCCCGCTCCCGGCCTCAGGTGCCGCGGGGAGAGTGAAGAACCGCGGGCGGTCGGTGCCCGCCTTGGCGTGCGGCCAGCCGGGCACCGGGGCCGGGCAGGTAACGCCNCCGAAGCGGGCCGGCTTGGCGAAGGAGGAGGCGTGAGCGGCGGAGTTGGGGCTGACCTGGCCGGCGGGGCCCAAGCGGAGCTGGACGCCCGCGCTGCCCGGCTTGCTCATCCGCCGGGTCCGCTCCAGGGGGCCGCTGCCGCCGCCGTAGCGCGTGTTCAGCTGCACATTGAACGTGCGCTGCTGCTGCTCCCCCCCGAGGAGGTTCGGGCGCTGCTGCCGGCTCCCAGAGGAGCCCCCCCGGCCGGGCTGCAGGACGTACGTGATCCTTCTTAGCCTGCCCTTTTCGGAGGCTGCGAGCCCTGGTGACAAAATTGCACAGGCAGCGAGGAGGAGGAGGAGGAAGCCCCATTTGATCCGACCCATTTCCACAGCGGGAGCCCCTGCAGCCGGCGAACTTCGCGGACCCGTGGTACAAGGGTTTCCTCTCCGCCAAAGGACGCGTGTGTGCGCGACCTGCGCCCGGGGCGCGGATCCCTCCTCCGCTCGCTGCCCCCGAACCTGCTCCGGGCGGGGGGAAGAAGGAAAAAAGCCTCAGGATCCTCCCGCCCGCCCCCCAAACTATTAGGAAAGTTCAGCAAACACTTCGCCCCGTGGAGCAGGAAAACATCGTTGGAAGAAAGGAAGCGGCGGGTGCGAGCCGAGCTGCGAGCCGGAGCGGGAAGGGAGGAGGAGCAGCAGGGAAAGGGTGTTTGCTGGAGGGGGGTGGTCGCAATGGAGAGCAGATGTCTCGGTTGCCGGAGCTGCCTGGGGTCTGCGCGCCTGTGTGAGAAGCGGCCCTTGAGCCGGTGCGGGCTGTTCGGAAGCCCCTCTTTAAGAGTTTCCCCGCGAGTGAGCGTGTGCGGAGGGGAGGGGGCGGGCGGAGGGTGCCCCTGCCCCGGTGCCGGCCCCNCGGGGCCAGGTGACCGCGGGCGGGGAGCGGGGCAGCCGCGGGGTCCCGGCCCCGGAGCTGCGCCGCCAAGCCAGCCTCCAAAATACCTCTTCGAACCCAGGGGCGCCGACTTGCCATCTGCCAGCTGCCCGAGAGGTTGGGGCAGCGTACCTGTACTTCGGCAACAGCTGAGCCTTTCTGTTCTGTTTTAATGGAGGTGAGGCTTTTAAACCCCAAAAGCGTAGTATACGTGCTTCACTCTGTAGGTGGGAAATCGAGGAAAGCACTTAAACACGTTAAAGGTAAGCACATTCCGCCGTCTCAGCCTGATGAGAGTCAGAGATTGCTCTTAGCATTAGGAGAGACCATATACTTTCTTGGGTTTTTTTTAATGTTTGTAAAGCAATATGTATTAATAAAGAATGAAATGCAAACCACAATTGTGCACTGGTAATTAACATATAAGCAAAACTGCCCACGTTTTTTTCCAGTGTGTCTTAACCAATCTCACCCTTTACCACTGTAAACAAAAAAACAAAGTTCACAAAATAACCCGAAGGTTACATCTTTTAAAACATTCAGAAGCTGATGTGTCCGAGTTCTTTCCAAGAAACTTTGTGGAGAATCAGTTTGCAAATCCAATAGCTTGGAATTCAGATCCTCCTCCCAGGGTTCTCCTGTGCTCTTTTCCAAAGCTTTAAGGACACTGACCCCGGCTCCAAACTGACGAGATTTTGCTCTTAAATGCTCTTGGCACAGCTACACAGCCGGCAAGGGGAGCAGGAGGGTTTTACATTGACTCGATTCTAGGCAAGAGCCAGTGTTAGGAGCACAACGATCCCTTCCTCCTTAGTTCTCAACTATTTAAAACTGCTCAAAAATAAATAGATGTTTTAAATAGATGAGAGATTGGAACTTGCTGTAGTCACATTGTAAGGGATCCACATCAATGTTAAAGGCTTCTGCTTCTGTGCCTCCAGGCATCTGAATTGAAACCCACTGCTTGAAAAGAAAATGCCACAAGTACTTGGGTATTCTAAATCCACAGCAGGTTAAATTAGAATGAAACTCTGTGGTGCTTCAGAGAAAAACTGAGATAAAACTAAAAGTTTCACAGTCCCAGTTTGACGTTAACTGAGAAGTTAACTGCGAGACCACTGCCTCTTCTCATAGCAAACATATACATCCATTGTCTTTTTAACTTGGAAGACATTCCCAACAAGTGACCTGTTCAGCCTTCCAAAGGCTAAGTATTGTGAATCCAAACTATGCCAAATGTTTTTACAGTATTTAGGGAACAGAAAAATACCTTGAAACCAGTGTGGGGAGGTAAGGACTGAGTAAGTAGAGAGAAGCTGATGTGGTGCTCAGGACTGTTGCTCTGCAGAAGGCCATTGTCCTTCAGAAGTTTTCCAGAATGAGATCACAACTCCGTGTGTGGCTGGGTTTGTTGAACAGAGGGCAAAAACTGCATCATTCCATGGCAGAAGGCAGTCGCTTTTAAGAAATGTGAGGTTTAAGTCATGTCAAGCAGGGGGCAAGTGTGGTTTATTACTGGCTACTGTACAGCAAATGGTAAGGAACCTCAAGGGAAATATATCCACAAAGGTGGATGCCTTGCATAGAATCATCGAGGTATAAAAACATTCTTGAAAAAATATTTAGTGTTATCTGAAATTAATTGCTAGAGGTCAAGCACGCCTCACAAATTTACATGGCAGGTCTGATTTTTGGTNGGATGTTAGGGACCAGGTTTGGCTGCAGTAACACATCAGGTTGGCCATAGAAGTTTTAACAGCTAAAAGAGAACTTCAGTGAACCACCACTGCAGACTAAAGCTCGGCTCAAAATTTCTTCACATGTCAAAGTTTCTGCTTCCAAAGGACAAAAAGTGCATCCAGCATCAAACAGCCAGATGCTGGCCTTTTAAAATCAAACCAGGTGGCTACTAAAGTTCTCAGTATTCTTTAGTAAATTGTGTCACAGCTTGTGGGAAACCTGCTCTGGCTACCTCCCCACCTCCTGTGGAAGACTTGAGTTAGCAGTGACAAACAGGAATTAGTATCTCACACCCCCTTCAGGCACACCCCTCTTTTGAAGAAGAGCTGGGAGAGCAGTTTGCCCTGTTTCTCTTCTTGTCCCCTGTGGTTTGTCACTAAAGGGTGGACTTAAGGAAACATAAAGTTCCTTAGTCTGTACAACCACCCACCAGATGGGCAGACCTCTGGATGCTCTGCTGTAGGGGTGGGGTTGAGGCTGAGAAGGGCGGAACTGGCTGGAAGACTGAGAGTAGGAGATGCAGGAGGCAGGATTGCTTTAAGGTGTAAAGGCTTAATGGATAGAGGAGAAGCCAGTTTGAGAGTGTGAGTATCTACAAGAAGAACCAAAATAGCATTATTCAAACCAAAATAAAAGGAAAAACTAAATTGCTGTGTATGTTTTTGCTCAAATTTCATGACTTTGGGGTCAGTCCTGTGAGTTAAATGAGGGAGGACCATTGTTTTGAGCTGTCAAAGCTGGCAGCACTCAGACCTCTGCCATTCTTTTAATCAAATGACTGTTGCCCTGTGTCTCTTGGAGGATGTGTTTGGGGCATAGGCTCACAAGGCAACACAGGGACCTTTGCAGGACCTTCAGTGAGATGTACAGTTATGCTGAGGGTGAAGTCATCTGAGCACAGTGATCGCTGAGCCAGCCTTACACATCACAGTGCCACCGTATCTCCCTGTGACTCGATGTCCTCGTTAGCCAGGCAGTAAGCTGATGATCAGCAGTGCCTGATGTATCCAGCTACAGGGTCAGTAAATGGCCCTGGCAATCTTGTAGATCCACCAGGCAGCAAGCCTTGGCCTGTAAGGAAAGCTGGGTTGGGAGCTCATATTCAACGTTAGAGTTTGACAAGGCTGAATGCTGTGTTTAACCTCAATTTTGGCTGTAGAAGAGAACTTTTACAGTACTGTAGCTCCATTAGCTTCAGTAATATTACTCCAAACTTCTTTTGAGCTAAAGGAGGAAAAGCAGTCTATAATTTCTTGTAAGATGAGAATCAGCTGGAGAGCTGTATTTGCTCTTTTCCTTTTCTGTACTATACAATTATCTGCAAAAAAAGGCTTGTATTTTGCAGACTAAATTATACCTTTAGCCATAGCTCTGCACAGGTAACATGACTCTAATTTGGAGAGTATTTCTTTTGAACAAAAGAAAACAGCTTAGTCTCACAGTCATCAGAGTAGGAAAAAGAAGTAATTGGTGTTTATTATGTCACTAAAGTATATGGCACACGTGACTCCAAATACATACCTGATTTGCAGAGTAAGACCATGTAGATATTAGTGTCATTTCTGCATGCTGTTTTTCAGAACAGAACCCTGATTGTTGTTTGTTCCTTCAGGCAGAAACTGTAATTACTCGACAGTTTGCACTAATATCCTGAGGCCTCAACTGTTCCTGAGTGTTACCACAGTAAAAATATCATTAATAATATTTCACAAAGGACAAATCCTGTTCACTCTATTCATGTAGACACTTACATTCACTTCCAAGGAGCTCAGATAGTCAGACTAGGTCTGGATGGATGTGTGAGGCTTTGGAAGGAAGCAGCTTAGCTTTGCTGTACCCATTCGCTACTGGTGACCTTCCTTGTGATTTGGAGATCTCTAATGACTATACTTGGCACGTCCCAGTAATTCCAGACTCACACGACGTTACCTTGGGTAAACAACTTTCTGCCTCCCTGTCCTTGGATTTGCTGAATCCAAGATGCATGAATGTGCCTTCCCCAGCACCTTCTCTGAAAGATCTCCCAAAGCCACTCTCCCTCTGCCGCTGCAGTCAGGGCTCTGCTGCATTGGGCACTGTACACACAGGCTGGGTGATAAATCCTGCCAGCTCTTCTGACTGGAGTCACGCACTCCTGAAGCAGACTAGCTTTTCAGGGGTGAAGAAACCTTTATGATGAACTTGGTCCGTGATGTGAATTCGTATCTTGGAGCAGTGCAGATCCTGTGTGGCACTCAGTTTCTGAAGCAGACAGATTAGCATACAGATATTCCAGAGCCACAAGTCTGGATAGGAAAAGAAAACAAAGTAATAATAGTGGGGGTAGGGGTCATCATTCCCATTCATACTACTATCAAAAGAGATTGCAATAAAGACTTATTTTCTTGCATTAAGTCACACTGAAAGTTGGATCCATTTGGCAAAAGTCTGATGCCAGTCTGCCACTACTGACCACCACCATATCAAAATACACACTTAAGGCAAGTAGGAGTAGGCTTCTTTATAAGTTGCTGACAATAGCTGTAGTAGAAGAAGTTGTGTGGATTAGTATAGTCCTGAATTCCATTTTCCCAAACTAGCAGAAATCCCTTATAGAGCATTTGGCAGTTTCACAGTCATCCTCACATACAGGAAATAACTGATTCAGAAATACAAGATTTTTTGCAAGATATGAAAATCTCCACATTGTGCTGTTGCAATTATTCTTCCCCTCAAGTAAATAAATATATGTTGTCTACAAAACGATTAAAATATCTATGGAACTTTTTTATTACACTATTCCTTGCAATTGTTTGTTTCTTTATACAATCCCATGTACACTGAAAATAAATAAACTGCAGAGGAAATTAGGTGGAAAAGACCTCAAAAATAAGAAAATACAAACAATTATTTCACTTTACCTTAGAAGAAGACACGTTTAAACTAACATATTATTCACAAAAGCAAAGTAAATATTATAACTGATATTTGAAAACCCTCACAGCGTGACTATGTCGAATGCCAAGAATACTAACCTCTACAAAAATAAACTTCAGCAGTGGACCCTGATTTTTCACTGTTGCCCTGTGTGCTGCTCAAACTTACGAAAGCTGAAGGAAAAAAAAGTTTGTGTAAAATAAAGCTGCTTCTGAATGTCTGAAAGTTTTCATAATTGTACATAATATAGGCAGACCAGCAAGTTAGCCTAAGTGGAAGCAAAGCAGACAAAAGTGGTAACTATGAAAAGAGGAACCCTGGCTCATGGGAATACCAGCCATGATTGCCCCTGCAGCAACTGGTGAATAACCTGGAAGGTAATATTTTCACAGCCTTGTCTGTGTTTGGCCTCCCTCTCTGACAGCCTGGGATGATGGTGGGTGGACAGCTTGGGTATCTAGTCTCCAGTTTAGCCTTGCTTTGCCTGTCACAGAGTACTAAGCCCTGCTTAGTACCTGAGCTTGACTGTCAGGGTAAACAATTGTTTAAAGACCAGCTGGGCACACAGAGCAGCAGATCCTGGCTCTCTGAATTTAAAAAAGAGCAGAATACTACTTCTGATGATGGATTTGGAGCAGCTCCCAGCACACCAATGTTATAGTTTGGGAGCGTGTGTATAGGTTCTCTGTCTGCTGCTCTTTCAAGGTTTGTGGTGGAAGGTGGTGGAATGAAAATTACAAGCTTTTTTTTAGTTTTTAGTTTTTAAAGTAGAGATGGAATAAAATGCTGGGCTTTCATTTCCATCACTTTTCCTCCAATAGCAAAATGTGTCTGCAGAGATGTTTAATGTCAGTCTGCAGTGTGCCTGTGTTTTGCATCACGGTGCTTGAACATGGACCTTGGTCTAAGCAGGAAGACCTCTGAGGGTCCCCTCCACCCTCAGTTACCATATGCATCTGTGATGAGGTGTGGCATCATGCCTAACAAGCAGCCTCAGGTGGAAGCAGGTACAGCTGCTGCCCATTTTGGGTGGGTCAGAAACCAGTTTGAAGAAAGCAAGCCCGCGGGGTAAAAGTGTAGAAGGCGTCCTGGTGTAGGCTTCAGGTGGGAAGGAGATTGAGGACTGGAAGAACTAGGACATGCCAGAAGGGATGTGGCAGACCCCAGAAAAAGGCTCACAGATGATGCTAGCCACAGTCTGAACTGATCTTGCCACCAGGCAGGTTGTAACACAGTGGTAACTGTAGAGAGACACACCAGCCCAGCACCTGCATTTAGAAAATACAAATTCAGTCTGGCCTTATAGAAAAGAGGCTTAGCTGAGGAGGGCCTGGTAGGGGCTGACTGCACCAGATAATCAAAATATGGTCTCTAATTAGCCAAATCAAAGTGATGTGAGTGACTACTTGACTAGAGTCTTTCTCAGATTATAGTCAGTTTTGCAGTGTTCACCTGAGCCTAAGAAAACAAAAAAGAGCATGATTATGAAAATCATAAATTTTTATCCTCCCTTAACAGCTGTATTTAAAATAAGCCTCTAAAACTGTCAGATTGTTTCAAACCTGCCATGGTAATTTACCATGCTTCCCTAGAGCAGTAGCAGACGAATCTAAACAGTAGAGGGCTTGTGGTGCGTCCCCAGCACGGCCGCGGCACGGTGCCGCTCGCAGACATTCCCGTGGGGGCCAGCCGGTGAGTCACGGACCGCAGCTCCTCCCGCTGGCACCGGAGCCCACCTGAGGGGCAGCCTGCGCTCCCTCGCTTCTCCCGGCGGGGCTGCGGCCCCGGCGCTCTCTGCGTGTCCCGGCGATAGCTCTTGGCAAGCCTTCAGCGCACAAAAGCAGGCGTCCCCAAGGCCGCGCATCTGCAGGCTGGTTTGTTAGAGTGCGCACATCTGCAGCGCGATGCACTGGCACATACAGGCAGCGAGCAGGGAGACTTTCAGCTCTACACATCAGCATTCCTAGCAGGAAAAAAACCCCAAAAAAGTCTGAAGGATGTGGCTCAGTGCTAAATAGCCTATCTGTGAGTGAGATTCTCGTTTGAGTCACATGTAGCTGCGCTGGAACGAGTAGAACCATTATCGGTCCAGAACAGGGTCATCCAGGAAAGCAGGCATTTGTAGCATGAGGTTTCAGCTCACGAAGCCTCGTTTCCTCATTTTTCTTATGTCAACTTTTAGACAGCAGCACACAAGAATTTCAAACTCTCTAGATTCAGGATCTTAGTGTAGATGAATTTGCTAGCTTTGTTCATATTAAAGTTTAACATTTTCTAAAAGAAAAGAAAAACAAGCAGATTCCTATCCTTTTCTTCCAAAACAAGTGTAGAATTTTCAAGGACCACAGTTTTGACCTATCAGTGTACATGCAATCCTGGACTGAACAGATGTAACCTGAAGACAAAAGGAGTGATCTAACTCTGCACATAAGCTTCTTGTCTGTTCCTTTTCAAAGCACACTGATGTCCATCTCTGACCTAAAATCAAGGGTGCTCCTTCAAAACTAAACTAACCTGTCTTGCCCCTCATTCTCTGTGGGGTTTTAGCCATGGCTGACAAGGATCAGGATTCTGCTCCAGGACTGAAAGTTTGATGATTTCCAGAGTTGATTTAAAGGCAACTGCAATTATGAAAATCAGAAATTATGGCTGCCAACGATTTAAATTGATATAAAGCCTCTCCAGTCAAGCAAACCTGAACAAAGACCATATGTAAGTCCTTAGCACTTACTGGCAAAAACACCAGTGGTTTTTTTGAGTGTTTGCCAGTTTCGTGAAAGATACAATACATAACATTTTCAGGTCTATAGGAATCTCTTGTGATTCTTTACAGTTCAGCTCATCAAGTACTAACATTTTCATCTTCAGTGTTTCAGTATTTAAAGCAGCTTTTCCAAGCCTAAATCACACCATTCTTCAGTGTTCTCTGGTCATTTGCTATCATGTATCTTTCAAAGACTAAAATAGATTTACACCAATTGATTTAGCTCTTCTCAAAGATAGGGCTGATAAATTGAACTTTCACACCTGCCACCTTTTCTTAGGCTTTCTTAAAGTGATCTGGGCTTTTCCATCTGAAAGAATTTAAGATTTGCTTTTATTGCAGAGAGGATCTCAGTGACTTGACAACACAATTAGGTAGAACAAAGTCTTTTTACAAATAGTTATGCTGAACTATGAAATAGTCACAAAAGCCTTTAATTTCATCTATTAAAGGTGTTTGTTTAGAACCCACATCCAAATCTCATCTCATCTCTGTAATCTCCAAGTTTTGAGGCAGGTTTTCTTATTAACTTGTGCATTTTTAAGGTTACTATTAAGAGCTCTGATCAGCACATCAGGGAAGTGGATTTTTTTCTCCTTTCTTTTAAATCTTGTTTATACAGATGAGCTAAGGCTGAATTTGCATTTAAACTAAAAAAAAACTCTTTAGCAAATAATTTTCTTGAATATAACTCTGTCCAAATGTTTTCACAGCTAATTTTTTAAAGTGTCCATAATGATGTCACCAGGCAGGTAGATTATTATTCACGTTACAAATAAAAATCAAAAAATAGTTTTGAGTGAATTCTCTAAGGAGCATTTTGTGAAGGAGAGTATGGATATCATATTGAAAGAGCTACTAGGGATCCTGAAAGCAGGGAGCATTTTTCCTTCTTTTTTGATGTGTGCCTGCTGTAAATAAGTGTTTGATGATTTGTCTCGTGTATTGAAAGAAAAATAGTTAATGTAACCATCTAGTTAGGTACATGTGTTGAATACTCCATTAGCTAGTTTTCACAGCTGAAAACCTCATGCTTTAAGGCATCTTTTTCCTCTCTGCTGTGCAATAATCTTCAGTACATGTTAGCCTGTATCATGAAAGCTTATCTTCTCAGCAAAGGAGACTTCAAGTTCTCTCTCACTGGTAAAGTAGTTTAGCTCTATGCCAAACTGGAAAACTTCACCCTCCCCCAGGGGTAAATAAAATCCCTATAAGCAAGAGTTCAAGTTGAGCAAGTTCTTCACTAGTTATTCTTTCCATGAGTCACATACCTCTTCTGCAGAATCTGTCCAGCTCCTTGTCTCAGTGATATAAGATCAGCATAATCTAAATTATCCTTCATAGCTGAAAACAATACTAACCCCTAATCTAATGAGAATAAAAGCCCTATGCAGTAACAAACCAAACTTTTCTTCTACTTTCCTTCTGCAGTTTTCTTCACTCTTTTATTCTTCTTGCTGTTTTTCCTAGGTCTGGCTCTCTAATCAAAACATCATGCTTACCTTCTCATATTGTTGATTTCTAAAGCAGCCACTAATCTTCCTAATGTTTTTCAGTCAGTGAGATGCTCTTCTTTTCTTATACTTTCTGATCCTGTCTCCATCAGGAAATTATGGCATTGGTATGTGGTCGGTCATTCCTCGTAGCACTCCAGGGTACAAGGCTCAGACACAAACCAGCAGCAGTGTGGTGGAAGACACAGAACCTTTCAAGGGCTAGCACTGCCTGTTCAAGTCCACTTCTAATTTGATTAACAGTTCTTATATTGGGGAAAACCTAATTCTCTGAGCGTACTGTCTGATCCTGTAATCAACTAGTCTTGCACAGTGTCTTAACTATTATATACAACAATTGTTTCCACAGTATAATTCCAGCAAGAACTATAAATACGAAAATGTTTTGACTTTTTTGACTTACTAAACCAGAAACACTGACTCAGAGACTAACCTATTTTATCCAAACAGAGATGTACAGGACAGTAATTAGCATTTTCAGGGCTAGGAGTTATGTTAGGAGGGTACATGAGAAACCTTTCCTCAAAAGTAAGAAAATAACATTCAAAATAACAACGAATGCTTAAATTGAAAATGTGGGTGAGAAACCACGAATTAGTTTTCATTGTAGTGCTGAATGCCATATTGCCAGCCCATCTGAAATACTGTGCACAGCAAGCAGAGCAGTTCCAAGGGGGACCTCTGAATTTTATTGGGTATTACGGTGATATGTGCACAAAGGTTTGGGTATTGTCAAGAGAATCTTGTCAAAGATAATAATCCCACTGAACTGCTTGGAATGTTTTCACAGTTTCATTTTCCAGGATATCTCCAGAAGTGTAGCTGGTGATGTCTAGGCATTGGGAAAGATGAATGATATTCTCCTGACCTTCAGTAGTAGGTTAAGTCACTAGGTAGCCTGTTGATTCCAAAAGGAGTTACACTAATATTTTAGCTGCATAAACCTGTAATTTAAAGATGTTTAAAGTCAGGATTATGAGCATATTTAAGTAACAGAAGCAATGGCACAAAACACTTTCAACTGCAGGCAATTAATTATTCTCTGTTTATCTCTTTGTTTTACTCTTTTTTTCTACCTACATGCTTTATGGTATACAAGAATAAATTCATTAGGATTTATATATAAGACATACTAATGTACTTAGAGGAAAAATCCAAGCCCCATAACAGGTTTTGCTTTGTTTTAAAGGTACAATGGTGTGAAAGCTGAGCACACGGTTTAGGCTCCCTTTTATCACTTTAGGGCTTTTCCAAACCATATACATATGAGTGTATAACCTGGAGATAGGAAAGCACTTGTTTAAACATGTGCATGCCCACAGTACCACAATTTACAGAAACTCAGAGTTGGCACCGTGTTCTGACATAGAAATTTAGAGTTGCACCACATGTACTGAACAATTGCTCTAATGTTTGAAATACAATGGCTGCACTATTTTGTTTCCAAGTTCTTTAGGAAAAATCAGTACAAATTTTTTGGGTATCATATTACCTCTCTAGATACTATAGAAAAGTATTCAGTGTATTATTTCTGAATTAGCTGTTACTTATTATACTCTAAAAAAATCTTCAAAGTAAGTCTTAGGCACAACTAACTGGCACGTGGGGAGAAATCTCTGAAATTCAGTGGAAATGCTGTACTAGCCTGTGGATTCAGAAGTGGCAGGTGGAACACAAACAAACAAATAAAAAAGGCTAACAAAAATCTCTAAGTTATATATACCAGTTTCATTGTCATAAACCAGCATGTCAACCAAGCACCTTGTTTTATGAGCTGTTAGAGAATCAGAGGAAAAGGGGTTGGGGGACCATACCAAAAAGTAACAGCGCAAAAAGTAACAGTGGAAAAACCCCCTACATTTGTCCCTCTTAGAAGACAATTCCCTGTGCTGGTTGCAGTTGTGATATACAATGCATAAACACGCACAGCTTGGTGCTCCTGAACCCAGAGAAGTTCATTTGGAAAAAATTTTCCCAGCTTAGCCTCACATGTTTCCCCTCCATAACTTTGCATGGATCACAGTCCAGTCACTTTTGCATATGGCCACTGTCAGTGAGCAGTTGTGAGACAGAAAGATTTTGGTGATATGTTCATTCCTAGCTCATTTCTTGATGGCAAATCATATTTCTGCTTTCCTGGTGTCTAAAACTGATTTTGTCATCCTGACTCAAGGGAAACACCTGTGTGGGACAAAGGGACTGAGCACACAGTTGCCAGTAGAGTGCTAAGATGTACTAATCTGTCAGGAAATCTCCGTGAGGCTCAAAGAGAAAGAAAAGGTGCATAGCTGTTCACAATTACATTTTTTTAAAAGAGACATTGAAACAATGTGAGACAAAAAGTGATATTTTCAGCCTTGGTCTCTGCGGCATTTGACTCAGGTAGACAGAAATGTTGATGGAGTTACAGGAATGCTACAGCAACTTTTTTTTTTTTTTTGTACTTCAGTAGCTCTCAACAAAAACGTCAGCTTACCTGGGTTTCAGCTGACACTACCATGGCTCATTGTCTCAGCTTCATTTGTAACACTGTCTAGTTCTATTAAGCAGCTAATAATACTCCTACCTACGCTACACTTTTCATTTATAGACTTCAACACACCGGCACAGCTGTACCCCCACTTTACACGGGGGAAAAGGTAAGGAAAGCAAGGCCAGCGCTGGACTTTCTAACGCACTCAGCAGTTTGGGTGGCAAAAGGATGACGGATATTACTTGGTTTTTTCCTCTGGCGTGCTGGAAAAGGGTTTAATTAAGCACAGTGGACTTGGAGTGTGCAGCCATTTACAGGGCTGAGGGCCCCACAGGGTTCCCGTGTCTTGCAGGCACAGCTGGTTGTGCTCCAGGGGCAGGGGCTCAGCCTGAAGTGTGGGAGCCCCCCCGCCACAGCCCCGGGCACGGCACATCTGCTGCACCCAAACACAGCCTGCTCCCACCCCTGGAACACAGAGGGCAGAGACACGCGGCCTTGGAAATATTGGTGGCATGGGATCAGAGGGAATGTAAAGGGAAGACTGTGAAAGGAGAAGGGGAAACAGAGCAGAAACGTCCCGGAGAGCGAAAATACACTCAGGCAAGAAGAGGCGGGACACGCTGCACCTCGTACACCGAAGTTTTGATCCAGTCAAGAACATAAGCATTGCTTAGGCGTCCTTTTAAATTCGAGGAGCTGGAATTCAAAGATGCCTGAGCTTTGCAGTCCTGACACTTTTCCACTCTTATGTCTGTCTATTTTCCTGCCCTGTGCTGGAAACATTCACAGAATTACAGTCCAGTTCTCCTGAGTACAATGCCCAGGTAAATGGAAGCTTAACGCGACAGGAAGCCAGCCCCTTTCATTGCGCAAGAACATGATGGACTATAAAGCAGGATCCCAGGGTGAGACTGCCAGCAGAGCAGTCCTTATTGTTAGGAGCAACCCAATCAGCCCTGGGGCACAGGCATACCAATGTCATTTTCACAGCCTCATTTTCATTGCCCCACCACTTCTTTGTAAAGCTGACTTTTAATTTCCAGCGTCCATTTATGCACCACCACTTTATACCGACTCTGTGCTTTCTGTGTGAGAATTTTCTTTCCACCTTAGCAAAGTTCAGGCTTGTCCTGAGTGCATAACATGTATGTCAAGTTATCTGCAAGTCTGTTAGCACATCGCTTACAGATTAATAACAACTTCTATGTTTTTACAGGACTTTATACCCAGTGTACTTCCTAATTCCTTGTAATTGTTAATATAAATTTATTTTACAGAGGGACTTTAATAACTAGATATATTAGGGAAAACATACTTCAATAGCATTTTAGAAAACACCAAATATTAGAATGTTTAGTCTGACAGTGAAGCTTATCAGTTAAAAACCCCAAGAAATATTGACATACAGTTACTTGACAATTAGTCACATCCTGGCTCATGTGTTGAACATGAAATTCACACTGAACTTCTCTATTGAAAACAAACTTTTTCTGTGGTTTAAGTTTTAAGGCATTTGTACATTTACTACTTAAACTGCTAGGTAAAAATAAATAAAATTAACAATGAACAAAAGTATACCCTAAGAATAGGCTATCAAGTGTCCAAATACTCAAAAAAATAATAATCTAACTCTTTCTAAAACAGTTTAAGAAAAGTCACCAACAGCTGTTAGTTTCTGATTTCCTTTCAAAATTAGATTATTAATTTAGATGCAACTAGAAGGTAAATTTGGCTATCCCAGTTTAAGTATCAGCCTTCATATAATGCTATTGTTCCCTATTTTGCAACAATTCCCTAATTACAAAGAACTTCTAAGTTGCTGGAAAGCTGTTCCATCGGACAGCTGGCTCAGCCAATCAAAGCTAGGATTTTCTTTTTAAAGTTAATATCGCCATTCATGGCCGTGGGCTGTGCGCGGCTCTAACCCTGTCCCAGCTGTTCAGGACAACAAGGGAGCAGACACAGGCGTGTTTCACCCTTTCAAACCTTGCTGCACTGCTTCTGCTGAGCTTTTTCTGTGGGAAATGACGGGAGGGCACGGCCTTTCGGCTGGGGCACAGCCCTGGGAGCTGGAGGCGGGGACAGCCCAGGCTGCAGCAGGCACCTCCGAGGGCTCCCCTGCTCCTTGCCAGGGCTGCTGCCCCAGGGCTGCTGTCGCAGTGAGACTGAACACTCACCTTTACCCCTCTGTTCTATGCAGAGAGCACTTTTCTGCACAGTGGTTGGGAAGGGGAAAACCAAAACCAGGCCCCTCCCTCCACTAGTTTGAATCTTTGGTCGCGTCTGAGTGAGAGAGCATACAGGAGTTTGCTGTGATACCTCTCTGTGCATGGGACACGCACTTGGGAGGTACCCACAAAACCCTAAAATACGAGACTATAAATGTACTGCAGAGTCAACAGTAATGTTTTCAGAAAATCCTAAAGGGAAGAGTGGAAAAAAAGCAGACCAGCCCTCTGGGAACTCCGCTTTCCTAAGTCATAAAACCCTCAGTTTTCTCCGTCTGGAAAAGTTGCCCACAATGCTCAGAACAATATGCTTTTATTTTTAGCCTTTTACATCAAATAACCATGAAGAAAAACATACCCAGTGTCAAATATTGTAAGTGGGCAAAAGTACCATCTTGTAGTTAAGATAGATATGTTTTTAAAAGCTGAAATGAAATTGAAATTGTTCAACAAAGTTTACAAGTAAATTTAATATTTCAGGAACATGTTTATGTCCTTAACTAAAACATATTTTCAAATGGCTTTAGTATTTTATGCCCTGTGTAAAAAATATTTCATGTTCTTCACTTTGAAATTCACAAAAATTTAGAATCTTAAAAAAGTCCCGAAAGATGGACATGCCAAATGTGTTGTTAATAAACAAAAAAAAAATATTTTATTGAATAAAAAGGCTTGAAAACAAGCCAAGCTTCCAAAATGGAAAGGAAGATACATTTTTTCTTCCTTTTCTGAAGGCATCCAACAGTGCAGGAATGCTTTGTTGAAAATCTAAAGATGGACAAATAATCAAAAACTTGGTGGAGCATGGAGTAGCAGACTGTACTAATTAAACCACAATTAACTTTGTGGCACTATTTGGTTTTGCATGGTTGCGCAGTATATTCATGCATATTGTATCTAATCCTGCTATCAACCAGATAGACAAAACTCCAGACACCAGGAATTTGGTTTGGCTAAGTCAAGCACAGTGACTTATTTCAGATGCTGATATCTGTTTCTTAAAAAGAAGCATTTTTACTTTTCCCTGTATATTCTACAGCCCAACTCAGCTGAGGCTCAGATTGTGTGGGTGTGCTCAAGGCAAACCTTCAGACAACACCCAGATATTGCAGAAATTTATAAAGATGCTAATGAGCCTTTGCCTGGGTGTGTTGCTGTATCTGCAGCTGAACTGGGTCAGAGACTGAAGCTCCTGGGCACCCTCCCAGCTGCTCACTGCTGCTTTTTCTTTTTTTCACTGCCAGAGGTCACTCTCTTTTGAGATCTGCCTTTGTCACTCCATGCTTAGGTTGACACTGTGAAATGACATCATTGTCATGGTCATGATTGCTTTACCATTGGTACCTCTCAATAGGTACTCGCATTACTGAAGAGCAGTGAGCTTGGTCAGTGGGCTTGCTAATGCCTGCACCCACCAGTGTGGCTCAGGCTGCTGAAGGACTTCAGAGTTTATAGCAGCAGAGAGTCATCGGAGGCACTTCTCCCCTCGAGTGGCTGGCAAATCCCTCTGGGTACATGAGTGCCTCTTTCCACCCCTCCTGAGAGATGGAAACCTCTACTCCAGTTCACTGGGCTAGTCAATATTCTCAGACTCTGCTGTGCCATAAATGCAGACCATCTCAAAAGCCAGTCAAAGGCAACCTTTTCATTTGGCACAGCACGGGATAAGTGTTAAGGAACAGATACAGGTAGGGTTTCACTGCACTCACACCTGTGGCAGCATTTCCCAGAAATCTAACAAACTGTAAGGGGAAGAGGTGGTAAGAGGCAGGGTAGTTTTGGCAGCCTGCCACCACAAACTGAATGCATGTCATGGGCAGATCCTGTGCAAACGTCACAGCAAGCTAAACATTACAAATGCTAAAAGGTCCTGGCACAATTAACGTTTTAAAAATAATGTATATTATATAAACTGCTGTGATTTAAAGAGGCCAGGAACAGGGGAAGGTAGCCTGCAGCCAGGATTGTGCTTATTAGAGTATACAATAGAAATATTAATCAAGTGAACTTAAGGGTAGGAAGCAGGCAGGAGGAAGGGTGAAGATATGACATAATCCCCTTAGTACCGTGTGACATTCCAGTGCCCTGAAAAACGGGACAGGCAGACAGAAAGAGAGCAGCCCTGCCATCCTGGCTGGGAAAAGCTGATTCGACCAAGGGAGGGGTTCTGCCTGGGCTGAAAAGCCATGTACAATGTCTCTGAGTGCCCACCAGTGCACACCCCAGCTGGGGTACTGCAGCCTGCAGTGTCATGAGCCCATGAAGGCCTTGAAAAGGATGCTTTCCAAATGTAACTTTATTAGGCAGTTTTGTTTTCCTTTTTCCTACCTTGGTATTACAGATTAATGGTTTGAAGTAAGCCCCATCTTTAAGGGAAAATCTCACTGGCAGTAACCTCACACACTGAAGCACTTTGTTCTTGCGAGCATGACAGTGTTCAAAGCTTTTCCTGCACCCAGCATTCCTATCTATATTTTTCAGGATACCCTAACAGTAATATAGTCAGCCTCCTCTTAGTCACAAGGCTGTTTGGAAGATGGTATCTCTGGGTCTGAGGTGGGGGAGCATCTGCCAGCAGACTGCTTTAGCCAGGAAAATCCTCTGGCACAGAGGGTGAGTCAGGAGCCTGCCAAGTACAGAGCACTACGAGGGAGTTTGTAATGAAGCAGTGAAGCCTGTGCATGCTTCTGCCTTCGTTTGCTTGCTGCTATGGAGGATCATCCCTTTGTCACAGCCCAGCTCCTGCCTTGTTTTGTTTAGATCTACCAGCTCAATTCAATTTCCTTTTCTCAAATTTCAATTTCCTTTCCTTTTCCTTCCTCAGCCGGTCCTGCCAGTAAACTGGGCACTTCTATTGAAAAATCCTTTTTGTCTCTATCTCCTCTTCCTCTGCACCACCCTCGCGTGGCTATGAAATTCCTTACTTAATTCTTTCTGTCCCTTGATTGTGACCTGCCATCTTTATCAGCCTCAGCTGTTCAGGTTGCTGGGCATGCAGCACACAGCACCTTGGGGCTGGATTTCCCTGGCAGGAGCCTGGGGAGCTGGCAACAGTAGTAATGAGGAAGAAGGATGGAGACTCTCAGCCAGATTCTGTCACATGAATATGCTGCCTTACAGTAATTAGGAACCTCAGAGCAGCTTGGCTATACATGCCCTTTATGCCTGCCCACTACCCACTTGCATATTGTATTTTTCTTAGCATTTTCATCACTGATATTTTGAACAGTATTTTGGAGCAGCTCTCAGTACCAGCAGTAGGATAAATAGGGTAGCCCTGTTCAACTCTAATTAGTAGTTTGCAGCAAGGATAGTATTCAAGTATCAGCTCTTACTATCATAATTATATAAACTTCCTTGCATGCAAGCACCCAGTCAAAGGAATGCATATGCCCATACCAAAAGTTCTTTCAATACCTTTGCTGGCATCTGTTATATGTTGCCTGAACAAAGAAAGAGAATGGATCTTTTCAGCCATGTAGCCATTCATACCTAAGGTCTTTGTTTCTGGGGCACAGGAATGAAGCTAGTCCCCAGGAAAAAAAAAAAATGCTAAAAAGACTTCAGTGTAATCTTGTTTCCCTTCATGATTAACTGAAGTTAGGGAAAAAAGGGATCTCTTTCACGAGCCTTAGGTCGCTGGAAACATATTGGAGTCATGCTGCTTTGTCAGCTGAACAGGAGCTCCCAGTGTGACACGCTGCTAAAAGAGACAATGCTGCTCTTGGATCCATGAGCAGATACCCAGGGGTGTATCCAGTGGGACAGATATCGTATGTCTGCACGCCGACCGGAGCAAATGCTGCTGGAATACTGTCCTGGCCTAGTGCCTGCAGTTCAAAAGGGATGCTGATAAATTATAGTAACTTCAGAGAAAAGCCACAAGAGCATTTAACATGGACATGACCAATCTTTCTAATCCTATAAACCCTGTACCAAAATCAGTGTTTGAACAAAAGCCAGCAAAGGGGAATTCCAGGAATAGTCAGTAGAAAACAAAATTGATGCCCCAGAAGTCTCACTGCTCACTGCATGGAAGATGAAACAAGACCATGACAGAAGATGAGTTGGTCACTCACCTTTTCCCTAACCGTGCACAGTCCTGGCATGAGTTGCACCTTAACACTTCCATTTCATGTAGCTTGAGCACTGCTAATTAGTTACATGGAAAATAAACATCATCTATGAGAAAGCCCTTGAATTCTGACTATTTTGCTCATCAAAAAGAAGGTCAAGGACTGAGTTCAGAGTCTGATACACGAATAAGAGTTCGATTACAACTGTTTCAATTCAGTAAAGTAGAAGGACTCTGAAGGTTGAATATAAATAGTGTCTTTATTTCTTGAGGTGAAAAACAAATTTTTTATTGTAATCCAGCGTTTGAAATTTTTAAAAAGAAAGTTTAAAGCAGCCATAAATTCATTTTCATTTTCTTTCTTAAAGCCGTTATCCTCTACACAACCCTGCGAGCAAGTATTGCTTATTCACATGGTTAATGGCTGTAGCTGTATAACTAGGAGAAATCTCATTAAAAATATTGTTTTCTTAATCCTACATTGAAAAGAACAAATAAAAATGCTCATACCCATTTGTAACTTTCTACTTTTGAAATATCTATTTATGATGTAGGAATTAACAAACCTGAATAAAAACCCCATACCCTAAACTCTAAGCAGTCCAGCTAATCTGGCAGCTCATCTCTTTTCTGATGGCAGCACACAGCTACTGACAGTATAAACCTACTAGCAAATTGTGCAGGGCCTTCAGACTTAATACAGAACCCCCCTTCATTCAGAAGCCTTTGGCCAGGATAACCCCTTCTAGCCGTTTTAAAACATCACAGTGGGTTAAGGCACAGAATGATTTTTTTGAAGTCCAGAGGTATGCAGAAGAGCTACTAGGAGGTGAAGAAAAGCAGGGGATTCTGGGAACCACCACTTGCATTAAATGTGTTTTTATGAAACAGCACAATCCCTCTTCCTTGGCTTCCTAGAGAACGGGCTAATGGGAATCACACGACAATGATAAGTGCTTCAGCAGCCATTATTGTGGCTAGTGGGGTTTTAAAACAACAACAGAATTATTGTATGTTCCTATTAAATCCTCTCTGTCACCATTGATAGAATTGATCGAGTGCTCTTCAGTGAATAAACGCATTGGTGAATTACTCTTTTTCTTGGTCAGCTAAGAGTCCTGTTGACAGGACTCTTTTATCCTTTGAGTGGCGGATGGTATGTGTGGCTGCTGGGAGGCACCAGACAGAAAGTCAAGTCCAGGGCTTAGGGAGCAGGCTAAGAAATGCTAAGAAATGCCACTGGAAGCTTGTGCAATGTGCGAGAGTAAGCCAGATTCCGAAGGGAAGGAGAAGCCCTGTCTAGTGTCTGTTGAGACTGATTTGGGATAGCCATTGGGATTATCTTCCTGATGACACAGATGATAGTTACTTTTAAAGATGCCAATGTGATTTCAAACATTGTTTGATTTCCCCAGCAATTTCAGAAACTGTCTCTACCTCCAGGAAATCAGATGCTGCTGAAATACCTTGCCACAGAGGACAACTCCAACACAACAGCAAAGGGAAATACCACTTTTTCACATGCAGATGTATTAGAGGAAAAGTGATGAGAAGACTCTTCCTCATAATGCTCTTGTAAGTCCAAACGTTTTGGCATTTTTAGCACAACTCTACCAAATTAAGGGGAGGCATTGAAACCAGTAAATCAACCTATGCTTGCTTTCTGTACCTCAACACACCACATCCAGTGTGCCCGTGGTTTCCAGTGATCAGAGAAAGAGCAGCCTGTGAAACTGAACAGGTATTTTTCCCTTAGCAGTAACATTTTGTTTCCCATTTCTCCCTAAGGCACCATCCTGCCTCCAGCAGCAGACCCAGCCCTGGCACTCGAGTAACATCCCTACTCCTGCACGCCAGCTGGGCAGGGAAAGTTGGTGCAAGGAATTTTGCAGCTACTGTGTCACTCACCACATTCCTGGGACCTGACACACACTGGAACACCCTCCTACGCATTCTTCTCTTCCAGTTTGGGATCATTCCAGAGGTTTTCTTAGAAAAATGAACTAACTATGGTTGTATTACTTTAAAATGTAAAGCAGACATTTCGCCCCTCAGCAAAACATCTTCAGAGTGAAGTACTGGAGAGATGTACAGAAAATATTTTGACCACCAGAGGGGGCCTGTATTGTCCCAAATTAAAGTAAAACCAGAAAAGCATGTTTTAGGAGAGAAAGAAAACAGCAAGTATGTATTTGTACCAGGGTAGCACCTACATCCATTCCCTGAGATGAAGGGAAAACAAGTTTGTGTGGTGTGAGCAGGGAGTGCTATCTGGTACCCACTCCATCGTCTGTGCTGAGAGGGTATCCTACAGAGGAAATTCTTGAGAAAAAATGTGAGTTTTTTTGTCAATCTCTATGTGAAATACAATGAGATTATTTTGGCTGTTGTTTTTAACCACTGTTTCCCATTGTGCATTTCAGTAAAAATAATGCTGTAGATGTAAGTCAAGTTTTCAATGCTCTTATCATATGTCATGATATTAAAATCTGACTTAATTTCAAATTTCAATATTTTGTGTAGATCTAAGACAGGATTAGGTATCCCAGTCACAGTACAAAGAATAGACTTCAGAAATACAATTTTACAGTTAATACTTCTAATTATAGTCAGAAATCCTAGCACAAAATAGAACATGTAAGATTGGAAAGGTTTTTTCACCCTAAGAAAATGAACTGATCTACAACTGAGAGATACCATTTTCCAGTACCTACTTAGTTATTGTACTGTATATCTCAAAAGCACTTGTTTTCCCTTTGTCTGCTTTTTTTATCTGTGTAGAATGAATGTAAACCATGTGTAATGCCATACCCCATGCTCGCAGTCTAAAGCAACTTTCAAAAAGCATTAATGTATCATCATACTAATAACTAGGCAGCAGAAATTCTAATCCAGCATTTAATGCAAAAAATCCTGTTTATGTTCTGTGAATTTTACAGCAGACCATCTATACAAAACAATGGCATTAACACTACCACAAAAACTTTAAAAATATGGGAAAGTTACTGCTGCTTGAATAGCAATTGACAATCTTGCATGTTCTTGCTTGGAAACATTGATCAAAGGAAACAAATCTTCCAGCTGAAAGCCTCGTTCCTAGAGTCATCCAATAACACATAAATAGGACTGTTTAGACACAGCATTTGTCCCACACTATAACTTATTCATCTATTTCTAGCGGATATGAGAGCTTGTGGGTGGCCTGACATGGTCCTCATTCAATTTTATTTAATTACTCACTTGATTTCACTTGAAAGAACTATTAAAATGGCATCTTAATTGCTCGGTATTATCCAGAATCTTTTTCAAAGCCCATAAACTGTCAGGGATTAAAAATGATGTCACTTTTCTGAATTCCCTATTCAGAGGGGAAAAGAAAAAAAAATTTCCATCCAAGCCAAAATAAATACATAATAATACACAGCCCTTGGGGAGGGGGCCAGCTCTTTCCCTCCCCCTGTGTTGCACTATTCTGTGAGCAGGATTTGGGAAAAGCAGATGAAGCACTACAACCATAAAGGTTTAGGCAGGAGAGGAAGGCATGTTTGGGATCATCAGATCCTGGATAATTCTGTGAAAACCCACAGGCCACTCCACCCCCCCACCCCCCAACACACAAAACTGCCACCCCGGGGCAGATGAAAGGTCCATCCAGCCCAATATCCTGCCTTTGACAGCAAAGGCAGATGCTTAGGAAAAGAATATAAGAACAGGGTGTATGCAGAGTCACTCTCTGTGCATACACCCCCCTCCCTTAATATCCTCTATGTTTCCGACAATCAGGGGTTTAGGGATTTCCTGAGCCAGATGTTGCATCTGGACCACTGTTTTTAATAATCAAATAGAAATACAGACCCTTTTCTACAGCAGCCTGGCTGCAACTGCATCCAGCCTAACACAGCAGCAGCCACAGTGAGTGGCTGCACTGCTCCCCTGAAACTGCAGAACATTTCTTCCCCTTTCTGACTTTCATATATAAAATTGCCATAAATTCAGGATTACCCTTAAGAAGAATTCATAGCCCTTGGACTTTATAAAGATAGATGATGCCATCAGTAGCCTTATTAAGCAATCTATTAGTTGAGTGGAAAGCCCTGTTTTTACATGCACAAACACAACCTACCTCAGCAAGCAGATTTTAACTGCAAGACATATGGAATCTACCCCTTAAATATCTTACATATCAGAAGAGTGGTTGAATATTTGATTCAAACATACTTCAATCTATCTGGTAACTGGAAAACTAGAAAAAAATAAAATAAATAAATGCTGGTATAGAAGCATGGGGCACTAGTGCATTAGGCCATAACTTCCCTTGAAGCACTGCAGACTCTTTGTATAGCAGACATCCCATAATGGCTATAAGGACCAGCTGTCATGGATCTAGAAATTAGATTAATTTTTACCTTTGGAGAAGGGAGGAAGTCAACAGAGAATACCACCTTCTTTTTTGTGCTTGATGTCCATGCTCAGCTTTGCCTTTTCTTTGTTTAATTAATCAATTTGAAAGAAAAAGTGTATTTTATTTCTGCTTTAAATAAAATCATCTCCCTTTCTTCTCCTGATCAAATGTCACACACTTTAAAAAAAATATTTTTTTAATGGAGTTAACTCAAAAATAACTCAACTGTGGAACCTGGCATGCAAATAGTTCTAATCTTAGTGTACACAAATGTTCAAGCTTGAATACAAACTGAGTAAGATAAAAATAAAGATGTTGGCAATTCTGAATATGGCTGCCTGGCATCTGCTAAGACCTTTAGAATGTCCTGATTTAACTCCCCCACATTTTGTGACTTGACACAGATATACCTGCCTGATCTCAATGCTCAGAAGGCTCTGCAGAGGCAGCAGACAATGAAGGACAGCGATGCCTCACAGTTACCACAGCAGAACCTTGTGGATGGTGAGGGAAAAAAAAGAAGAAATTGCCCAAGCACAGAGACACTGGGAGTGCTTTCTTCCAAGAACTGCAGGTCCCAAACACTTTTGTTGCCTTTTGCTACTTTAAGCTCTGCAGTTGGCTCTAAGGACTTGACTCCAAACAGTTCCGGTCCCTCGGTCACTCAGTGAATCACAATGTACATGGAGCTGGTCACACCACATTCCATTCCAGTGAAACAGGAGCATCACCGACTAATTTTATGATAATTTAGCTCCTGATTCAACAGTGTTCAGTTACGTGTTCACCTTCAAGGAAGAGGGATCTCATTTACATGCCCAAGTAGCTTACTTAGTTGGAGTTTAGTTTGGAGTTGACCTGCTCCGAAACCCAAAAGCCATAAACCCTAATGCCCCTCAACTGGAGTTTCCAGCACTTTTAAGCTGTCTAAGGGAGACTTGAAATTGAGACATTCCTCCAACATCATTCCACTAGGTAGGGATGTGCAGGTCTTCTCTATTTCTGCCTTCCTTTCTCAGCAGCCATTAGAGAAGTCAAACATCTTCAAGGAGCTGGGATCCTCTCAAAACACTTCCTGTCTCATGGAGGATGGTAGGCAGTGGAAATAATGCTCACTCTCTTTCAGTCTCCACTCCTTCTTCTTTTGCCCTTCTGCCCAAACTTCTCTGCATTCCCCCTACAATGACAAGTTCTGCCATCCCTGTGCAGCAAGAGAGTGTCTGCAGGGCTGAAAAGGGAAGACAATGCAGATGGAGGAACCAAAATCCTCTCTTTCTGTGGACCCCCTTCAGGTAATGATGCAAGAAACATCTTGCCCATTGCTTTTAGCAATTTTGTTACTTTTAAAATGCTATTAATTGATCTCCATGTTATTGGTAAATTATTTTAAAATTATGAGAAAGTACTGCTATATAAAGAGAAATTGTCATAGACTTTACACACTGATAGGCGAGCCAGGATTGCCAGCAATCCTCACCTGCACGTCCCAGCCAGTGACTCCTGATGGAGTCAATGTCTTACCTCACAGGGCAGTGTGCATGGGCCTCAGGAAGTGCCCAGCCTGAGCCCTGCCCTACTCATGCTGGGCTTAAACTTAAACATTAATTCACTGAAAAGAAGGGAATGGGTAGTTGTTGCTATAGGACACAGAATGAACAACACATACATAGTCAGTTTCTCAAGCAGAAAAAGGCACAGTTTAATTTTTACTTCAATATATATAGATTTCTGACAATGACCATGGGTTGGAGGATGAGGTTGCCTCCTCTCCAACCACACTGGTCAAATTAGAAGTCCATTAATTGTCTCTTCCTCAGCAGAGGAATGAAAACAAAAGTTAGAAAAACATTGCTTTTTTACATGAAATGCGTGAGAACTCCATCACAGAAAAATGCAAACATCAGAAGGCTGAAAAAATCAGGGTGACAGGTAATTCTAGGTACCAGGGAGACACACACATGTAAGTAAAATAGGTACTGACAATCTTCAGAGCTCCTGAGATGCAATGGATCATCCACCTGGAAAGTTATTCTATCATATGAGAAAGTGCATTTCAATGATATCTGAATTTTCTGAGCATGAAGCATGGACATCTTCTCTCAAAAAGATACAAATATTGAAAAATTTCAAGGTTTAAGTTGGATTTACCATAAAGAAGCATGTCTGGTTTATAAATTATAATTTGTCTTTTTCTTAGGCATGACTTAGAAGAAATGGGTCAGTTTCCTCTGTGCCTGTGTATGTGTATACCTAGACACACCTACATACAAGAACAGCAGCCATAACATATTTTATCATTTAAAACATCTTCCTCTGGGAAAATAATGCCAAAGGTGGCTTTTCTCATTTCATTAATTAGAACTCAAATGGTTTCCAGTTTTGACATAGCTCTCAAGAAATTAGTGTTTCTGCCTGTGCCTTACCTGACTTACATTCCATGTCACTTGAAATTCAAGGAGTCATTCATCTTTACATCTTCTACTGTCACATGCTGACTGCAGACATGTACTCACACAGTCCTGCCAGCTTGCACCTCTCCCCTCAGTCTCAAGAACTGAAATGCAGCAACGATGATTCATTTCCAACAAGACAGTCCAGTAGTTGGAGTTACACTGTAACCAGAACTGTCAGTGGAAGCAGCATATTTTCTAAGAAATTGCTGATCACTTCAAGCCTATATAAAATAAGGGGGGAAAACCAACCCTAGCTAATTAAAAACCTGCCGTGCAGTATTACACTACAGATTTTTTTTAAAAACTTTTTTTTTCCAGTTTGCTGCTTGCCAGATGTTAACAGGATTGCAGCACATTTGCATAGCTCATGGAGATTTCTGACTGCAAGATTTACAAGAGACATATAAAATGCATCTCCTAGCCTCTGATACAATTTATTATTTTTAACTAGCCCAAGTGAAAGCACTAAAATTCCCTGCTCAGCACTTGAGGAATGAGTATCTGACAAGGAATGCAGCACAATTGCCCCCAAATAACTTTGGCCTGACCCACCAAACACAGGGATATAACAAATGAGATGGTTCTTACCCCTCCTCCTTTTCTGAGAAGTCAGCATTCTCCACTGAAAATAAACCAGTGTCAGTAAGTGACAATTCTGGAATTCTCCTTGGGAGTTAAGTCCCAGCTGAGACACTAAATCACTTCATGAGAATGTGTCCTATTGCAAAACATTTGTATCAGGGTGCCATTGCACTGTCCTTGAGTGCATTCTTTTTTAAATAAAACTGATATTTTATTCCACTTAGGCACATCATAAAATTGCCACCAAATAATACTTCATGTGGTAGTTCCGTAATAATCAAAGAGACACACTGGGCACTTTATTTTAAATGTTTGTCCTAATCCTCCAGGCAAATACTAACGGATAGTAGCAATTTGGGTAGTCATTGGAGCATAAAAAATGAACTTTTTAAAATACCTAACACTTAAAAAGCAAACAAACAAACAAACACAATAGTTTGCTTGTCAGAGCACAAACAACTTCCCCACAAAGCATCTGAGAAAGAATGAAAAGGCAGAAGTTTGGACAAATCCAGTTTAGTCACTGTGTGCGGGTCTTTGCCTGCAGCAGGAAATTTTGATGCTTTCCTCTTTTTTACTGACATGGCTGCCACTGCACCAAAGGGTCAACAAAGGAAGCAGTAATGTGTACAGGAGGAAACAAATTCAGTAAACTGAAAAACATTACCTGTTTCCCTGAATGAAAAGCAAATGTAGAGACAAACATCTGCTATGTGACATGGCAAACACGCACGCAAAGCTGAATTCCCCAAGGGAACAGTCCCATCTCCACTAGAGAAATGATGACTCTGTGCTATGTGTGTTAACTTACCTCATAGGAGGCAAAACCCTCTGACTTCAGTCACAGCCACATGGGTATAACTCAAATTTTACTCGTCACCTGAACTTTTCCAAACTTCCACTGATAACAGAATACATTGTCTTAGAATCATTAAACAATTTTAATGTGTCCTTTTCTAATTAAGTGGTTGAAAACAAACAAGCAGACTGGCCCACGAAAGAAAACAAACATCTAATTTCCCCATTTTTCATTACATCCCCTTTCTTTCCTACTTTCAAATGCTGAAACTGCACAATTTGATCTCTCTTTTTTGGAAAGTAGGAGCTTTCATGCTTGAGGGCAGCAGGGAAAGCTACTGCTAACCTCACCACCTTTAGACCCTGGACAGCAAGATATCCCAGCTGGGGGATAACACATGCTGGGAGTCACTGCCGGGGTCCAGGCAGTGACCAGAGCTGCCCTTTGGGAGCAGCCTGTTAGGACAGCTATTGAGCCCAGCATCTCCTGCTCTGGGCTCTTCAGAGCCACGTATCCCATGGCATCCTCCAGCCATCCTGGCTCCCAGAGGGGCTTTTACCCATAAGCCAGGAGGAACAGGGATGTCAGATGCCCATGCAATGCTGCATCAATACACACCTCCTGCCACACCTCCTGCCATGTTTCTACTGGGAGCACCAGCCAAGGAGGCCAGACACAAGGTCAGGCTTTTTCTCAGGTTAGAGGAAAGTCAAGCCATATACAGTAAATGCAGGACAGAGCTTACCTTTGTCCAAGTGGTCAGGGCAGGGAGAAGAGAGTTCTGGTCTCTGTATCATTTGTAGCTTCTTTTTAATAAACAACAAACATATGCATTTACACATCTCCACACAGACATCCAGTTAACTCCCTGAGCTTTGGTCTAGCATTTGCTGAGGATGGTTAACCCTCAGCTTAATGTGAGAAGTGGCACATGGTACCAGTGAGCAGTATTTGAGGGAATCAGATCCACGTTTGTGCAGGCCTTATCCAACTGGCTTCGTGTTAAAAGTGCCCAGCTTGCTGATTGCACTGGGGCCCTTCTGAGGGCTGCAGGACCACACCAGGCATTGTTAGAAAAGTAAGTGCTTCTGAGGCTCCAGCCACAGGTGTGCAGAATAGAAATCCAGACACCTCAAAAAGGGATGGACTTAATGACTATAGGACCAGGAGGAGCAAAGTGAGGGCTTTCTGGCTTTGTGTTTTGTAAGTGTGTCTTCTTCCAAAGATATCCAGGTGACTTATTTCAGCAATTAACAGATACTTTAACGGGAGCATGTGCTAAACATCTCTGCAGGCATTGCTTACTGTGTTAAGGATCTACTCAATATCTGAAAAAGGAAAATCCTATAGTTAATCTTACAAATAGTGAATCAGCTCCCTCTGACATGGGGCATGTAACATTCTGTTACATAATGTTCAAAGTAGATAAACCATCTGAACCCATTTTCCCCCTACAATCTAAACAAGTTAATGCATATGTTTTTTCATCACCTGTCCTTCATATGGTAAGATAATTAAGGTAAAGATCTGCCCAACAAAGGAATCCACAGACAACTGACTTTAGAGCAAACACATAAAATGCATAATTCATTTTCCAAACAAGATCCTGCCAAACCTGGAGAGTTCATATCCAAAACCATCCTAATGTGATTCAGTATTTTATCCAGCAAACTCATATCATTATTATTCTTGGCCTAGTTTCCTAAGATATTGAAAAAGTGTAATCATTATATATGTCTCCCCCTCATAACTGCTACGGACACAGCCAACTTCAATCACCTTTTCAGAGGAACAGGGATGTCAGATGTATTCAATTCCACAAGGTTGTTAAACTGAAATAAGGAAAATGACAACAGTTTTAGACATCAGTTAATGCAAAACATTGTGGGAATCCAAGGTCTGGGACAGGTTTGGTTAGCATTTGCACTGTAGATTGGACAAGACCTACCCACAAGACAGAAAATTATGTATTAGACCTCAGTAATGTTGCTGCCCACAAAACTGTTTTCTGTAGAGTGACTGATATATTTTTTAATTTTTTTTTAAGATGGAAGTGTTTGTGTAGTCCCAATCTGCTGCACACTGAATGGCTGCCTGCATGTGCCATCCAGGCTGCCTGCTAAATCCATAAAAAATATTGCCTCTGCCTCCTGAGAACCACTGCTGCCATTCCCTCTCCCGCATTAATTAAGGAGAGGACCTGGAGTTCTCCTACTGCCAGGCACTCCAAACCAGAAGCCATTATCCCTATATCATGTCCTGTGAGCAGGTCCCACAACTGGTCTCCAGCCCTGCCTCCTAAAAAGAGCTGGACAGCTAATCACACATGCAGTAAAATCTTGTGCAGTAACTTCATTACAATTATATTCACATTATTTCATTACATTGTTATAGCTCTGGTTTGCTGTTGGAATTCTGTGTCTCCACCTTCTTTTCTTGTAAGTGAAGTTCTCATCTGCAAGCTAAACGATACAGGATTATGCTGTATTTATAAGGACTTTTAAGCCACTAAAAACACACTGAATTGAAAAATGACCCAGTCTCTCTGTCAAGATTTTTCCTGGAACTGATAAATACTAGATAGACTGCAAAAGAAATTGAAAATAAACTTTAAAATACGGCTCTAAGAGCAAACTAATTTGGACAGTCTTATGGAAACTTGGAAAATCAAGTTCAAGCCACAGAGATTTAAAATAAAAAGGCAGAAAGAGCAGATCCTTAGATTCTGTAAACACATAGAATAGAATATTTGTTTTGACTGAAAGATTTCCCAATATATATTTTAAAATACGTTTACTTATATAATACAAAATTGTATCTATAAAGAATAATGTACACTTTATACCCTGACATCATCTGTCCCATCTCTCAGATGAAAACCAATTGCACTATATGCCTTAAATATTTTGTCACTAAAAGTTTAGCTAGAAAAACAAATGCCTTACAATTTTATTGTTCAGTTCCTGAACGAATTCTGGTTTTCATTACAGCAAAGAATAGTTATAAAAGCTGTTTTCCAAAGACTGTGTATGGTACTACAGACCAACATTAGGTACCTAAATAAAGCCCATGGTGAGAGTAAATCATGGCATATTTGCATCATCAGTCACTGGCTATTTGCAATCAATTGCTATGGAATTAAAGTCTCTGATAGCATCTGCAGCATGGACAGTCAATTGTTCCATCACTTTCCTTATGTTTTTGATTGGTTAAGATGACATAGGAAAGGCTATCTCTGGCATTGTGAAGCTCCATATATGCAGCCAAGCCACAGCTTTTGTGATTCTGAGCAGGTCATATCAGAAAAAGCCCAGCATATCAAGAGAGTGGGGCACTGCCCATGTAGGACCAAACATCCCACAGATCTGATCTGTGTCCTTCTAAAAAAAAAAGGTGGGAATGAGAAGAGAGATGGAAGACACCAGGAGTGTACTCTGTGATCCTAGGTGCCTTCCTGCACAAGATGGCAGAGCAGGATACTTCAGCTAGAAAGGGCAAAGCAGAGCCAGGGAAAGGGTGTGATGGGAACCAGGCATGCTCAATAGTTATTTATTTCTACAGCTGTACAGGAAATTTCAGCTGCTGGCAGCCTGCCCTGGCAAGCCACACCTTGTCACCCTTTCTGAGCAGACAGAAAAGAAAGAAGGAGAGCCAAGTGAGATCCCTCTCTAGATTCAGCCATCAGTCCACCTGGAGCCAGCACTATCTGAATTGTGATGTTTGAGTACCTGCTTTGCTTGTGGGTTAGAAGTTTCTGCTTCACCCACAAACTGGGGAATAGTTGTTGGCCTAAGTGATGAAATGACAAATGCTGGTAGGACTGTGAAACATATAGAAATCTTAGATGCTTTCCCTTCTCAGCATGGGAAAGAGCTCAGCTGCAGTACTCTGCCCCATTTGGACTCTGCATTTCACAGATGGAGCCAGCCCTGAGGGAGTGATGGAAACTAATCTGAGGTTCAGAAAACCTGACATACAGGGAAAGATAGAACAAACAAGTTGTTTAGAGAAAAGGGCTGAGAAGAGACTTGAGAAAAATCTTTGGTGTGCAAGGCTGAAAAAAGAAAAGGAGGGGAACAAACTATTTTCCAGGTCTAGTGAAGATAGGATAAGAAGCAATATGCTTCATTTGCAGTATGAGAAATTTGGGGAAAGGAGTCCTCTAACAAAAAAGGAAACAAAACACTGGCGAGTTTGTCTGGAGAGCTCATTATGGGCGGTATTTAAGAACAGACCAGACAGATCTCTATGACAAAGTGATGTTGGTTTAACTGATCCTTCCTTGGGACAGGGAGTGGACTTCATAACTTTTCTGAGATCATAGCTTGAGAAAAGTCTAAATGAGGTAAACTTTGTGTCATGGTCACACTACAGACCCCAAGACATCACATGTGAATGAAGGTCAGCAAGGACTGTGCCATACTGATGTTGCCTTTCCTTGGTCTTCAAATGAAAACTAAACACGGTTATGGGGAAAAGGGGTTTTTACTTTGGTACTTATTTAAGGATCTTTAGGTGCAGCACTTCATCCAGCTGGAATGCACCGAAGTGCACCCCAAAATGCCCACTGAAATGCACATACACACAATACATATCATATACAATTTATAGGCCTTGCAAATTAACATATCTATCAAAGATTCTCCAATGAGAGACTTGAATGAATCTCCCATTTTGAGGAATCTCCCCCTGGATGGGCTTATCTTAGTTTACAGAATGTGTTCCAGAAAGGACCTTGATGTGTGGGGCTTTCTGAGCCCTGACTGCAAGGCTTCCAGTGTGGAGGCTGGTGAGCCTGAGAAATGGACCCTACTAGACGAAACACTCCCCAGATTAGGGTGAGAAAATAAAGGTTTCTCCCAGCCTACCCTGTTGCATTATGTTATGTACCCCAGTTCTGCTCCCCACCCCTTTGTTGCCCTATACATCCCTGCTCCAGAATGTTCTCCCCCATTGGCCTTTGTTCCTCAGCCACTCCCTCCCTGTTCCCCTATAGTCTCCCATACCCTGGTCCCACCTGTGTCCCACCCCTGTGCCCCCAAAGGATTGGTCCCTGGTGCTCTGGTGCTGTCTCTGCCCCTACCTTCCCCCATACTTACGCCTGGCTCCTCCTTTGCGCTGGTTCCTTTCGTGTGCGTGGTTGCAATAAACCCCGCATGGAATGCTACAAATGGACCCTTCCCGTGTCTTTGCTGCTGATCCATGGGAGAAGCTATCCGCTGTGTGCGTGGCTCCACCGAACGGCCCCAGCTGGAGGTGCTTTGGGCAGGTAGCAGCATCCTACCACCCGGCTGGGACATTCCAGGGTGTTTGGTTTCTTGGTTTAACAGAACAGTGGCTCTTCAGCTAAGGTATCAAACTTGAAGAATTACAGGTATGTGGGCTAAAAGCACTACGAATACATATAAATTATATAAAAGGGGTATAAAAGACAAGGCAAAAAATCATCCTGGCATCGCTGAAAGGCCAAATGGATTCCTTGACACTTAGCCGACGATTGTGGGTACTTCTTTTGGCCACATACTGTGTGTGAAATATTACCTATTGCACTTCCCTTTGCAATTTCACAGTGATTGCTGCTTATCCAGGAGCTGATTCAGAAGACAGTCTTTGTTAGGTCACTGTTAGGGCCTCGCTTGGCCTCCTTTCCCATGACAGAGGAAGGGGTCTGGGAAAAGAAGTTGCATCCTCACAACAGTTGTTATAAATCACAGCTTTTTTGGTGGGGGGGTCAGGAGAAATCTCTTAAATCTGCTTGCAAATTTGGAATAACGGGGATGTTGAGCATCTTTACAGTAAGCAGAGTTCTGGAGTGAGAAATAGCCTGTTTCCTAGATAAGTTAAAAAAAAACAACTAAAGAGAGCCACATCACACACACCTCCTGTATTCATAAAGGGGCTTGGAGCCTTCTGGCCACTCCCAGTTCACGTGAATCCTCTTCTTCAATCAACCCCAAACCAGCAGGAATCCTCCAAGAAAGGCTGCCATGCTTTTCTGCCTGGTGGTCAGAGCATGTCCTTGGCCCTCATTCAGCTCTGCAGGAAGCACATTTTGGTGAGTGCTGCAGTTTAAGGAATGCATGCATGTCAATTATTAGAGCTTCAAAAGATACAAGTTCCAGTGTGCTGGATTCCAGAGTTCTGAATGAAATGAAAACTTCATCTTGATTTCCCATGGCCCACAGTTTGGGTTGTTAGTAGAAAAAAAAAAGAATAGAGTACGCAGACAAGGTGGTTTACCAGCACAAAACAATAGTACAGAGCTTTAGGACTCGGGGATGTGTTAAAGTAGGAGCTGTTGTTGGGCAACATTCCTTATACAGACTTAACCTTCACAGCTGTAAAGAAAATTCCACAGGAATATTTCAGTGTTATGTTTACAGTGCTCTCCTTTAAAACAGATGTAAACAGATCTCCTCCTTCTCTACTGTTTGTTTGGAGTTCACATTTCAGTTCCTATGCTGTGACTGTGTTACATAATGGGTGCCACCAGCATTCTGAACACCATAAAAAAGGAATCACTTAAAAATATACCAGAACTGAGTTGCTCTGTCTGGAGTTTCTCATTGTTCCCCACTATAGTTTCTTGCTGTTCCTCCTCCTTTGCAGAAGCATATGTAAAGCTGTTATTCTGCTGCTTGCCTCCCTCTCTGTCTGAGGAAGCCTGTGAGAGAAGCAAGAAAACTTTCAGATACGTTCACCCTCTGGCTGCTGAAAAGCTCTGATTTGGGGCACTGGAGGTAGGAAGAAGAGCACAAATACTTCTCCACCTCTGCTTACACAGGTAAGACAGCACAATCCAGGGCAGAAGTTCCAAAATTTGGTCTGTCCTGCCCTGCTCCCTGTCCCTGCCTGGTTCCTGCTGTGGTACACATGGACAAAATGAGCTTGTTTAGGTTATGATTAAGATGACGAGATGGCTCATCTAGTAAAATATGAGACCAGACAGTATCTAACAAACTATGAGGTGTCTGTACAGAAGGAAAGGAAGGGTAATTCATTATCTCATGAGAGCCACCATGACAGCTAAGCACTGAAGAAAACAGTACAACCACGTTCTGTACCCTCAAGAGTATTTTTTCATTGAGTGAGAGAAGAAATCACATGAAGATTGACTCAGCCACATGTCTCCTCCTAGTACAGGCAGACACACAAGCTTATCCTTGCCAGCACGCTGGTGCAAGCTGTCTGAATTTCAGAAGGTGCCAATCTCCAGCTCTTTCTACTCTTCAGAGGCTCTGTTTTTAGTGAACTCTACAGATAAAGTGGTTGCCATTTCTGAAGGTCAAAATCTCTGCTATTCACTGCTGACATGTGACATGTTTTCTCCTCTCCTGGTGGGTGCAGTATGTGTCTCAGTGGATGTGGCAAAACATAGAAGAAGCGAGCCCCCAACTCCAGTTCTGTTTCTTACTCGCTCCATGATCTGGGGCAAGTCACTTCAATCCTCTGTGCCTCAGGTTCTCCATATGTGAAATGGTGCTAGTAATACCTTTCTAAAGTCTCTGAAAATGGATGACCAAAAATTTCTAGATACTGTAAGCAGTTTATTCCCCCAGCAGTTCTTAAAAATTGCATGGGACCCTCTCACAAAAATACAAGTAATTTAAAAGAAGTCAGGAAATTTCCAGCAGTTCAGAATCTAAGCAGAAGAAGTAAAGTCAAAACCTAAGAATCTGTCTAGTGACAATCCGGAGTTTCTCATTTAATTAAAATATAGCTAGCTAGCTCAAACTCCAATTCTTACCTCACTGCCTGTGACAAACTCACAAGGGTTCCCTAGCACCCAAACAAGGGAGGATTTTCTGTGAATGGGTAAAAAGAAAAGTCTGAGGGAGGTCTCTCTGGGATCTATAAAAACCATGCATATTACACCCTCAACACGTTCCAAAAACATCAAGATTGAAAAACTGCATTTCAATATAGCCAAGAGTTCAAGTACTATAAAAGCACCATTAAAATGTACATTTGTATTGCATCACTGAGGCAGAGCATCAAAGGATACACACTAGAAGTTTACTTCACTGACTTTAATATAGGCATTGCTATATCCTGGCTGCACTAGGACTATCTCTTTATGACTTTGCCTTTACCATCCAAATATATACATGAAGTGCTAGAAGTTGTTTCAGTGGACTGCACTGAAGAAAATAGTTCTTAAAAAAATAACAGTGCATACTTTGCATTTGACAGGATAATAACCTACACAATTATGAAAGAGTGTGCAATTGTGAAAACTTAAAGATTAGACTTAACATTTGGCAGCACAGGCTTTTGTAGTAGGGCTGAAATGAAAATCTTCTGTTCTGAAGTGAAAAACTATGAAATCTGGATTAAAGAGCACAGTTAAAGAACAGCTGATGGTGGTAGCTGTATGGACTCACCGAAAGAAAAAGACAAAAGCACAATTTTGGAAGCACACTACACATATGCTGTTGTGCACACAACATTGAAAACCTGGAAATAAATCATCAAATCTGCTTTTTCTTATGGGAAAAACTTTGAACCAGGGTTTTCAAGCACACAAAATATCTCTGATAGTCACTGCAGTACTGCATCCTGTTATGTCCAAGTCCTTTTCAGTAGAATTTCCTACAAATTTGGAGCCTATGTGATCATTAATTTTGTGATCACCTGCAAATTCATTACGTGAATTACTTAATTATATTTCCTACCAGCTTCTAACACTGGTAGACTCGTGAAAGATAGCCAAATTCCTCCTTTTTCTTCCTGAAAATAGACAGATGGGTAGAGATGCTATCAGAGTCCTGGCTCTGAGAAAACTTGCAGTTGTGAGTTCAAGATATGAGAGAAGCCTCATGGGAGAAAGCCCTTATATAAACACCCCACTGATGGGAAAAGCTTTGCCTGGGGCTCACATCCTCTTAGATAGTAAAAGTCAATCACCCATGAGACAAAAAACTATAGGAAACCAGGCTTCATTAGTTCTGCTGTCACAAAATTACTTGTTTAACAAAATGGCTATTCCAGGATTTCTGAAAAAAAGCACTGTACTGTAGGTGTGTACAAGTCTGTTTTATTTTTCTCCTTTTTCACTTCTTCTGTTTATTAAGTATTTATTTATTAAGTACTTCTGTTTTTATTTATTTATTTATTAAGTACTTCTGTCTATTAAGCTATAAGTTGTGTACCTAAATCACCAAAATGTACAGTCTCACTGCCATCAACAGCAAGACAAACTGGTGACCTATGAAACACGGGAGAGTTGAGCAAATATTTGCACAAACAAACCATGACACAAATTTGCTGAGAAAAAACAAAGAATGAACAATTTAAGCTACTTGCCTACTTTGCGAACACATGATGCCTGGTTTTTAACAAGTAAATCTTAGCAGAACATGGAGAGGGGAAAAAAAAAATGCAAGCTGCTCAGAATTGTCTTTTCATCAGAATAGTGTCCTAAATTTTCAGCAGTGGTTTTGCATGCCAAAACATCTGAAACAAGATTAATTATCAGAGAGCAAACTTTGAAAACACAGATGAAAAACCCCAAGTCTATTCTGCTGTCTCATAGCTGGTCAACTTAGAAATGAGGTATACAAAATCTTTAACGATTTTGTTTCTAATCAAGTGTTGTGAGTATAATTGTTTTTGCTTCTTGAAATTCTCACTTTGTTTGGGAGAGAAGGAAATTTAATCACAAAACCCCCTTTGTATTCTTGATAATTGGCACTCTTCAAACACTAAAGTGAGTTACAAAACTGTAATAATCTCTCCTTCAAATTCTGGATTTCACACATACACACACACAAAATACCCTCAACATCCTGGAAATCTGCTATTGTGATTGCTCCACATTCACAAAAACAACCTGGAAACTTGGGCTAGGGTCAAAGAATTGAATCTTTTCTGCTCTCCAGTATCACCATTTCTGCTCTCCAAAGTAAGGCTCAGAAGCCTTCTTCCCTGTTAGTGTTCTGTTAGTATGGAGATAATAGTGGTTTACAATTTTCAGGAAGCAGGCTACAGACTTTAAAGAAAAACAACCCAAATTCACCTCAGACATAGTGGATAACCACCGTAAACCTCACCAGAGTCCAGCTCAAAAGCCTCGGAAAACACAGAGGGTGAATGAGACCGCAGTCCCACACATGAAATACGCACACTAGTATGGGGAGAGATCCATCCTCTGGCTCTGGAGAGCAAGTACTTGAAAGATTTGCTAATTTTCCCACAACTCTTGTTTTTTCATCTCTTTCTTATATTTTTTCATTTTTCTTCAAAAGGAAGTATAGACTGTGAAGGTCTGAAGTCACACAAATATGGATCAAAAGCTCCTCAGTTTAGTCCCTTGTCTATGTTGTTCCCAGTTAGTACATTGACAGGAAAACACTTCATGGCTGTAGCCAGATTAAAACTTCTCTAGATTAATATTTTCCTTACCCTTTTTAAGCCTCACTTAAATCAGTTCTTTCTCTTTACTCTTTTAAATCCTCTTTGTTTCTCCTGTCCCTTTTTAAGTAAAATCCCCATAATCTTTCTCTTTGCACCTTAAAAGTTGATTCCGTTTGCTACCTCCACCAGTTCCAGTTTATTCCCTTACCATGAGAGCTGCTTTATATGTCTTGCCACAACTTCTTCATATCCAATTTTCAGTTCTCTCCACCCAGGTTTTAAAAATGCAGGAGGTAACGGAGCACCAGATGAGCTACAAGAAACACTGATAGTGGAAAGACAATGAGCATTCTCTAATGAAAGAGATACCTGCTTATTTGTTCTAGTTTGGCATGCCATAACTATTCTCTGCCTCACAGAATGCTCTGCCCCACGAGAAACTTCCCATGTCCTGTGCAGAGCTGACTGGTACTGCTTCAACTAAATGCAATTTTCCATTGAATGGAAGTGTTTAGGTAGGGGATTTTACCACGGGTCTCTTGGATCCCAGACAATTACAGATTCTTAGATGATATATACATGCCTCTCTTCAGTGTTTACAGATCATGCATCAAGCCATTTTGCAATTATTTTACATTGTTTCCTTTTTTTAGCACCTTCAGTGAATTTCATTGGTATGTTCCCTAACCAATCTCTGTCTGTAACTCAGTGGTTGAGTCACCAGCCCTGGAGATATTTAATAGATGTGCAGACAGGGCATTTATTACAGACATGATTTAGTGGTGGACTTGGCAGTGCTGGGTTAATGGTTGGGCTTGATGATCTGAAGGGTCTTTTCCAACCTAAATGATTTTGTGCTTGTCAATGGTTAACTAATCCCAGAACCCTCACCACCTAAACTCCGTGGCACCTAAGCATCACTACTCTAAGTCCCTTCCCTGTTTTTAAAATCATGTTGATGCATACACTCAAGCTGATTTCAGAGTTTGTACACTGCATATTGCATGGTCCTCCACTGACTTAGTTGTTATGTAAAAATAACACAGCCGAATGTGATGAGGTCTGTTAGTGACACAAACAAGGGCTGTGACTGGAATGGCAATAGCTAAATGTAGGCACATGCTCATTGAAAAGAGAAATGATCCGCGGGAGTCTGGCATCCTGTGAAACACAAATTAAGGCGCTAAGTGCTCTAATGCAGATATCTGATCCTGCACATTCCAGCCTATCTGGGACCTTGATCCTCTGATTCCCCCCTCCCCTCCCATCTCTGTAAATAACATTTCTTATTATGAACCACCCCACATCTGGCACAGGATTGCTTATACCAAGCTGACTTCACCCTACACCTGGGGTGTAAGGTCAGGAATCATGATAAACACAGCAGTATAGGAATTTCACACCTTATAAAATTATTGTTTACAAGTAATAGCAGTGATTACTCATAAAAATCTCAGAAAAAAGATGAAAAAAGCTAATTAGATATGTAGACACAGTAATTAGGTTGTAGCCACTACCAGTTATCAATTTATCCAGCAGTCTGTGTCTTTCTTTATTATTTTGCTGCTTTTTCTACAAGAAAGCTTAACCTCCTGCAGTCCTACTGAGAGAAGAAACATCATTTAAATACCCTGCCCCATGCATCACAGAGCCCTGATTCAGATCCTTTCCTTACTCCCCAGAAAGAAAAAAGCCAAGAGGGTGCCTTCTGGAGTGTATTTATTTTGCTTACTAGCTTGAGACTAGTCAGATTTGGAGACCATCCAAACTATTCCGTCTTGTAGCCCTCCCTTATGCAATTGCTCCAAGCGTAACCCCACTGGGAGCAGGCTGCCGGAAGACATTCAGCACTTGTGAGCCTCTGCATCCTTTCTATGTGTGACATGGATGGTCAGCCACCCAGAAACACCAGAGACACCATTTGGGAAGAGGTAAAGAGCAGCTTCCCCAGCCTGTCTGTTCTGGCTGAGCAGAGATCCAGGGCAGGTGAGCTGCGGCATACACAGCCATGGCACCTGCTCGGTCACACTTCCAGCCTGGACCTGTCACTTCTCAGCTGAGATGGAGGGACCCTGGTGCCACCAAAAATCCTCCTCCAGCCTACACTGGAGCCTACACTCCAGTTTATTTGCAAGTATCACCATACTTAAAGTGGGAAGTTGACTGTTTTCCATCTTCCCATAAAGGCGCTCACCCCCAGGGCACAGCCACAAACAACACACACAAACTCCCTGTAGCCCTGGAAGCCAGAGTGCACCACACCCCAGTTAAGGGACCCTTGCTGGGTGCCATCACCTGCACAAGATTGGACAGGGAAGATTTGACATGACAAAAACCAATCTCTTTCTCACACTCAGTCTTTTGGCAACAAAGACTACTTCATGGCTCAGGCTTTCTACATTTAGAAAATTCTCTCCCAAGCTGAAAACTCCACACAGGGACTTTCCAGCCCCTTCAAAGCTATTGGAAATGGCAACACCATGTGTCCTCCTCCACTCTCATCAGTGAGTTATTTAGAAGTTAGTTCCTCTGGGCTCATCTTAAAAATACTCAGAGCACAAAAATAAGTCATGCCTGAAGGTCAGTTAAAATGAAATCTTCCAAATGGTGTTGAAAGTGTCCCACTAGATACTGCTAAGAGTAAGGACTGGGATTTATTTCCCAACACCTTTCATATAGCTCAGTTAGTACTATGCCAATGTCAAGGGAGAGACAGGGAAATATTCCAGAGGGTCACATTTTTCATTTCTCTTCATTTCTGTGTAGGGATGTGGACAGACTGACAGAAATGGTGGCAGTGTGCCCATCACAAGTTTGTGCTCCATGACCAGGGACACATAAAATGGGGCTACAGAAAACAACAGCTACAGCTTCCCTTGCCAGTCAGCCATAGGATGGGTCCATCTGCTGTTAAATTTACAGGTTCTTTACAAAGCAGACAGCTATGGCCTGGCTGTCCCCTCAGTGCTGTCAGCTGTAGCTGGAATATAGCACATGGGGGACTGCAGGCATGCATGAATTTTAGATTTCTATTTCTTCCTACGAATTAAACCCTTTTACGGTTATATTTCTCTAAAGATATTTGAGCCATTAATATATATTCTGTGCAGCTGCATATATATGCATGTTCTTTGACTGTATATAGAAGTTACATCTGCTATATTCACCATCTGCTATATTCTCAGAAAAGTGTAATATATAAAAATAACATTAAGGTGGAGATAGGAGCTGACTAAATGAATGCAGAAGATTAAAATCCTTCTTCAGGGGCAGAAGAAAGTAGTTTATTTTAGTGGTTACTGCTCACTAGCAAGTTTGATTATTTTATGGTTCCCATCTATTTACCCTTTCCTGTTTAATTATTCTCCCTTATCAGTCATTTGAAGACTAAAACCTTCAAGTCTGGCTTAATTCAGTCTTGTCCTCTTTTATGTTTTCTTGTCAAGACTGCTGTTATCTACTACTTCTTCCATCTGTGGCTTATTTTTCTGCCAGGGCAACAAGCTTCTCTTTGTCAGCTCCCCAAGGTCACTTCTGGGACATCTTCCATATGTATAACTACATCTAAAAGCAATGGCTCTAAGGTCACCTGCAAAGCCCTTTGCTTTTTACAAGGCTTTACCTCACATCTCCTCCAGCTGCTCACAAGAGTTCACAGTAATTTGTGCATAAAATGAATGTACTAGAAACTGACATTCTTATTCCTCTGCCTATTTGGCAATCCCTGGGCTGCTGTTTTCCTGGAGAAGGAACTGTGTTCTTCAGCTATGTCTAGACTGGTCAAACTAACAATGTCCAAGCACAGACCCACTCCAGTCACCCACCCAGCTGAAGTGGTAGAATAGCCTCTGGCATGGTTTAGGTTGAGGCCAGAGACCCCTGTTCCAAGCATTATGTGGGCACCGTTCGAGTTTGGACATTAAGATGAGGCATGGACCATTCCCAATAGGCAGTTGAGTCCCATGTTGTTTGGGAGAGAGAAGTGTTTCTGTGTGGACATGAGCTCTGCCATGCCATCGTGGAGCAGGCTGACATCCCACCAGACACTACTGTAATTCCCAGCTCTTGCAACAGGGACTGCTTGGGATGTGTGCAGTGCCCATCCCTGGGGATCTCAGCCATGACTGAGATCTCAGCTTGCTGCCTGAACCTCAGTATTCAGTATTCATATACAATATGGCTGTATTTCTCCATTTCTAAGATTTTATGAGTGCATAAGAAAATATTTGCCTTTTCTTCCCCCTCATATTATTTGAGTATCCCTTAAGGCACAGAGGCACTTCACTTAACACTTCAAGGAGAAAAGCAATTCCAATCTCCCTTTCATTTGAGAGAAGCCAAAAGAAAGGATCAGAATTTGCACTCCCATTCTCTTCCTTGAGCCATCTGCATTACCTTTGCTGACTCAAGGTTTAACAGGGAGTGGCCAAGTCTGCTAGGGACCTTCTGTCCAAACCCTGCCTGTGAAACCTCTGGGTTCCTCTTAAGGGGCTATGCTGGAGTACTGAGACCTGGAGAGAGCCTGATTCCAGAAAAGCCATGCTGTGGGAGAAAGGAGAGTTCTGGGGAGGCACACAGCTTCTCAAAGAGCACCCTGAAAACAAGACAGCTGTTAATGAGTTGCAGCAGGGAAGGCATTAGGTGTGAGGTGGTGACTGAAGGCAAGGAAGAAACAACAGAATGGGCAGCTGCAAAACTTGCACTACTCCGAGGGTGTTCCCATGATGCTGGAGGGAGCTGGGTGACAAAGATCCCCTTCATGTAGCTGCACATAAAGCTGTTATTCCTTCCTCTAAGTCCCCTCTCAGAGTCCAGGGAAGAGAAGGAAAGATAAATAGGAAACTAGTAGGCCATTATCTGTCTCTCATGGGTCCTTAGAAAGAAGAACTTGGTGGCAAAAGCCACAAGTTAAAAAGGAGCAAAGAAAAGCAAGAATGGCTCTGCGTGTCCCCTGCTGTCAACAACACACACTTATATAGCTTCATGCCTTTCTTGGCCATCAAAGTGCTGGAAGGCAAAGGAAAAGACTGATGCCTGGGAAGGTGGGCATCTTGTTCCTTGCGTGGTTCTGACAATAGCTCATGGAGATTTTACTGCTACTGTGGCTCAGAGGCAAAAAAAAGGAAGTAGTGACAAGGAGAGTGTGTGCATATCCTTATCTAGATTTTGTTCATAAATGAGAAAAATCAGAAGAATAATTCAAATCTCTCTTAACTGCGATTCTTAGTGAGAGCATTGCTACATTATCCCTTCCAACTCCAGGCATAGAGCTGAGCCCTGACATCTTCCAACCTCCATTTCCTAAGCTTTCCCACCCCATGGCTGCCCTACAGACAATATTTACAAATGAGACTTACAAAACAATTTTATACCCATGCCCTCATTCTGCCACAGTTAAATACCATCTCCAGAGTTGTGCTGAGATCACTGATGGTATCAAGTGCAAACAGGACAGTAATTTGTAAAGACACATTAGCATTGTTCGCCTTTAAAAGGCACAAACCCGCACACATAAGTGCCCTCACACACACAGTTTTGCCAAGCATTACAGCCAACGTTATTTTTAAGCTTCTGTCAAATAGATGCATGACTGCTGTGGGGATTTTATATGTTTAAAATGTCTAGTATTATTTCAGCTATTTTCCTCTTAAATCTCTACTTTTTATTTTTAATTATCTTTTCAAACAGGTTTTGAAATCCTCACAAAGCCTTAACATGTTTATACTTGAAGAAAGGCACGATTAAGGTCTGACAAGACTGTATTTTGAAAAGTTTGAAGAACCATTACTTTTTCAAGGATATTGTTCTTACTGTAGTGCTGGGGTTTGTCCTGATAAATCCTTACACACACAGAGGTAACTTTTCTCCACTGTATCCAGCAAGAATATGCAAACAAATCAGGCTCACATGCAGAACAAGTTGTGAGAGCTACTGTTTTGAACTGGGAGACCTCAGTTTTAGGAAGCATTCTTTACACTACAGATCCTGAAGTGAGTAGAAAGGCTGTTTCACCCAGTTTCTCAGGGGAAGTTCATGGCCTCTGCATTTGACAGATCAAAATAACACTGCTGCTCCATTCCTGAAGTGGTGATGCAATATTTTCACTAGAACTCTCACAGACAAAGTCCAAAGAAAAAAACCTAAACACCCTAGATTAAATTTCAGTGACAATAAATCAAGGCATGAATGCTTGAAACAACTCAAATGCAATTGCTTGTCTGCACAGGCACTACCTTGCCATCCCATAATACAAACCTCATTTGTTTTCACTGGTGCAGAACCTTGTTGTAGAAATATCATTACAGCAAGCAGCAGCATAAAGGAGGATATCAGGTTTTCCTTTGGATTCATGCCTTGGAAGGTGAGCATATCTGCACTATATCCAAAACACGCACAGGCAGGATGTGACAACATATCCCAGTTGTGTTCACTGTTGTCACAGTAAGATACCTTCACTGCTTTCCCATTACTTTCACAAGAAGTACACTTGTATGAAAAATAAAAATCACTTGCAATGTGCAAAATAAGTTCTAGTATGAATGTATGAGAAAATGTCCAGAAAGGACTTAAACACCTTCCAAAGTTCCTTAGCTCAGCTCCCTGAGCTTCCCCATGTAGCATCAAAGTGATCACTCAGTTAAAGGCATTGCCAGCAAAACAACAAAGGGTTCAACTGCTTTTAGGAAAAAAAAATTGCAAAACTTTCCTTTTAGAAACCAACCAAACAAACAAATCACCCCACCACGGCATTCACAAAACTGGTATCTTTTTCATCCAGTTAAACCTCATGGAAATAATAAAGCCCTAACCAGAAACTCTAAAATTTAACCTCAGGCAGACTGCTTGAAAGAGCATAAATCAAAAGCTCCCATGATATCCACAAGAGACTTGGTTATAGTCAGTGATATTTTGCAGCAGGCACTCAAACACTGCCGTAGCAGGTGGGAGCATTCACGTGCACAAATGATAAACTAGGAAAAAACTCCCACTGTTCCAGACATGTCACCTTGGGAAGGAGAACATTCCAGATTGCTTTGCTTTGCCTCGAGGTGTAGGTTGGACTACTAACAAATAAGAAACGTGTGTACTTTTGTGTTCAAAGAGTGGTCTGCAATACCTGCAGTAAGTTAGGTAGTTGCAGTAACCTAATCAAAGCAGAAAACTCTTGATTTTGTCCAAGAGCGTGAGGCACTCAAGAGTGTAATAGACACAAGATACTGAGGAAACAGGATAAGCAAAGGCTTAACCTCAGGAGACTGAATCTTTGTCCAAGATGTTCAGGAAACTTGGAAAAATCCTACTTACCTCAGTGCCAATCCTCCTGATTAATAGTTTGCCAGAAGTTTGCTATAGTTCTGATTAGGAACATATCAGAATCTGAATTACATTTGACAACTCCTTCTGCAGTGAAACAGCATGAGCAGGCAGCAGCGAGTATCTCACTGCCATGTGCCACCTCTGAATGGTCTCACAGCACTGCATGCCCTCAGTACTATCACTGCTTCACTGCATTTTATGGACTTCACTTCTCACATTGTTTCCATAGGCCAGTTACTTTTTTCTTCTTCCTCCATTAATTTATAAATTCCACAGCACTCAATTTAAAGTTCTGTTTGAAACTATGTAAGTTATTCTACATCAATTCTTTACAACTGGCTTTGCTTGCCTATCAGCTTTCTTAGAGATTACTACAGCAGTAAAAACCCTTGTGAAGTACAGACCAAATGACATATTTCAGCTACAGAAAACTCCTTCTGCTTAGCATGACAGTTAAGATTACAAAAAATTATCTGATTTCAGTAGCTTGCCAAGCTTATGAACTACTTGCCTATTTTTCACTTGCAAACATAAAATGCAGTCTGATTGATGCTGTGTTCACTATGCCTGGCTTTAGGACTGCATAGAATTTACAGTCAAATCCCAAATCTCTATAAACAGGAGGGAATAGCATTGCCACTAGCAAAACCTGAACCATGGAAGATGGACTCCTACAAATAAAACAAGTAAAAAAGTTGCAGGTACCTCTGGTGCATTCCCAAGCAGACAATCCCTCAGACCACATGGGCTGTTACAAATCCTGCAGTATGCTGGTGTTTGTGCCTGAAAGTTGGTTCTTTTAACTTTGAGCTATTGCCAAACTGTGACTTATTTTTCTCTCCAGCTGCATCTGTTACTTCTCGTTGGTCTGCCATCTCCCTCTGGCAATGTATGGTCTGCCTGTTTACTGCTCCAGCTTTTGCTAAGGAAAGACTTGTGCCTTCCTGTCTGATGAAGAGTGCTAATCTTTTTTTCCTTGTTTCAGCAGTTCCGCAGGGACCATCACCACCATCTCTGGGCTGCTGTTCTTCCTCTACAGTCTGAGTTTTCTGGCAAACTCTCATGGTGCTCTTTACTTCCCTTACACATAAAGGTCTTTGCCTTCTGTCTCATCCCCAAGGGGCTCAGCCAAGACAGAGGGGAAAATGCCCTTTTCCCACTCCTTCAAATAAGTCTAATCTCACTACAAATTCAATTTTTCATGCTGTTGCCAGCTACCCTCGACACTGATTGCAATCTTAAGGTCCTTGCTAGCATCTTTCCTATCAAGACCTCATAGACAAACCTTAAAGAAGCAGGGAAGAGAGGATGGGAGAGGGAGGGGATGGTGGGATAGTACTGCTGGGAAGGGACAAAATGAAATTGCTGTGAGGCAGAAGCACATAAAGAACTATAAAAATTAGGAGTACTTTTCCAGGGACCAAAGGTCACAAAACTAGCAGAGGCCTGAGAGATCACAAAGATGGGCAAGTCAAGGCTGTGCCACAGAGGGTGGAGAAAGAAACACAAAGGTAGTTACTGTGCTTGTAGGATCACCATTCCAGTGAGGAGAAATTGAAAACTAAGCAGGAAAAATCCTTGGAAGTGGATGGAATTATTGTATCTAACACAGAAAGATTATGATGTTCATTTGGAGATGACAGTGGAAAAAACCTGAATTGTAGGGGTTAACTTCTAAAAGCAACTTAAAAAACATAGCTGCTTCACTTCAGCAGTGATGTCATTAATAGGCTAACTTGCAGTTTTGAAGATCTTCATGCTGTTAATACCAGTTTTTCATTGCATGGCTCTTGGCTGGTATTTCTTTGCCTGGTTTGTTACACTAATTTTTGGCCAAGAATTCTTGTAGTTGACTCACAGGTCACTGAGGTTTAAAATAAATAGGAACAAAAATTGAGAAGGGACATATGACATCACTGGTGATTAAAAGGTTCTTAGTGTGTTCTGAGAAAACATTCAGGTCAGAGTAAACTGGAAACAGAAAAATGGACATTCATGCTTAGGTTAACTTGGAAAACAGTTCTACAAAGAAAGCAGAGTTATTTAACAGAGATTTTTAATCCTAAACCACTCTGTTGTTGCAGAGGCCTAATTTAGGTTTATATCAGTATTAGTGGATTAAATTTGTAGTAAGTCTTTTATCTAACCCAGCAGCGAAGAGCAGTGATTACTTGACTTGGCATCCTTGTTTTGTTCAGTGAAGAGAGCCTGCATCCACAAACTTACTTCTCTTGCTTTAACAATGAAATCAAAAGTGCAAAAGAAAGTGAAAAGTGCAAAAGTGTGAGTTAAAGGACAAATGCTATAAAAATAGTAAAACAAACCAACCCAAAATGTCCAACAAGACAGCTGCTGCTCTCTGATGGCTTTCTTTGTTTAAAGAGCAGAAACCAATCTACTTCAGCTGCAGTATATAAGCTGCTCCCAAAAGCAAGGTTGTCTCCATTTTCAGTAAGGAATTCTAAGAACATGCTGTTAAGAGTTACTGATTTTCAACTCTTTTGCTGAAAACCAAATACTGTCACTAATAATGATTAGGGCTTGGTCTTTGAAGGATGTTAATAGTTAAAAAGACAACCCTGTGCTACTACACTCAGCCCATAAAGGATAACTCTTTTATTGGTGTAGCTGAAGGATTAGTAGACATGTTTGTCTAATGAATGCAGCTACTATATTTGAGAACATGCCTGAATAAGCTATGGGTTGATTGAAACCTATCTATTTTTAAGTACTCCTGAATGCTGCAAAAACTTTCCCTACTGCAGTATTAAAATGGGTTTTGTATAAGTGTAAATATTTTACTGCCATTCACTTGTGAAGTTCACCTTATTTGCCAGTCTTATGCTTAAAACACATAATGTAAAATGTACAGAAATGACTTTCCTACATCTGGTCTGATTTCCAGTCTCTGTAATGCATACAGCTTTCACAAAATGTACCTTTTTGTAATTGTACCTCTTACACCTTCAGAATTATCATCTATTTTTGTGACAGGCACAAGATTCTATATACATGTATATGTGCATGGATAAATATGTGCTTACAAATATATAGACAAAATATAAACAAAAATAATTAAATTAATTTCTTGAAATAATTTTTGAAACACAAAGCACTTGGTTTTAGTAATCACACTGAAAACAACTCCATACAGTTGATGGCAATTTTTGATTCTTTAGAGTAAGATATTTCCTATCAAATTCCAGTTTATTTTTAAGTTCAGAGAACCTAAGTTGTACCCTATCAGCTGTTACCTTTTCCCTATTTTGTACTTCTGGTACAGAGCTCTGCATGAATGCAGATGAAGAAAAAATTAGGTACTTGTATATTATTTTAATTTGTATTCCTCTGGAAATAGCATGAGTTTGTTTAGCTTCCTTTTATCTCCTGAAATACATTATGTCCATCTGTACTGTCAGTCAGTGGTATTGAGACAGAAATACCAAACAGAAGAGCTAAGTCAAAATAATATTCAAAGACACTTTACAGCTTCACTAAAACAGAATAAAATTAATATCTGGGTTTTTTTTTTTGTCTAATTTATTTTGAAAAGAAGAAGTGTACTTTTAACCAATGTATGTACACATCTGAAAGCTGAACTTGCAAATGTGTCCTCTGTATTTGAAATAAACTATGCACCATTTTTAGAACTGAAAAATTATTCAAAGCTTTATTTCTTTCCAAAGTTAGTTTAAATACAGAACTCTGCATGAATGATGGGATGAGAACTGCCAGCCTTTCTGAATGTACTGGTCAGTGTGGTGGAAGGAACACTGAGGACAATGTGCCATGGAACACTGCATTGACTAGCCTGTACTTGGGATGACCTGCCTGAGTCAGTGTGGCCCCACCACCCCTAAGAACATTCACTTCAGTTCATGAGTAATGTCCCAAACCCAAAAAAACTTTTAATACCACACCCAACCCAACACATCCCTCTGGGTGAATAAGAAGATCTTCCCTGGGTTCTAACCACCAGGGGCTGAAAACACATCATAGGTTGAACCATAATAGGTCAAAGACATAACAACACACCCTTTTAGGCCACGGAAATTAATTCTTTTTCATACATCATACTTCCTGGCTTTATACTCATCTTCAAAACTCTGAGACAGTTGCTTTCCCTGTCTGGGTTGGTAGAAGCTGAAAAATTCTAGACTCATCTGTTTTACCTCCATGTCACACCAAATTAATGACAGACAGATGTCAAAACATCTGGGAAACCCCAACACTTCTCAAGTCAGAAAGACAAAAAAGATCAGAAAGTACCTGAAGTTCTACTGTGAACTGTAAGCCATTCCTGCAACATATTGCCTAATGAAGTCCATGCTACACTAATTAATAATCAGCAGCATGTGCTGTACATAGAGCTCTTGAAAATAACAGAGGTGTTACAGAGATATTAACAGATGTGGCAACTCTATCAGGAAAGGACTGTCCAGTTTTGGTAAACTCTTGAGGATTCTGCAGTTGTCATGAGAGTGACCCAAGCAAGAAGACAGACACTTGGATCCCCATAAGATGGGGATCTGAAAAGCCTGAAGTCAGTTTAGGAAATTATTCTTTTTCTTTCAAAACTAGCAAGATTCTTCTGACAGCCAGAGCTTTTATAAAAACATTGTCTTCATGACAATGGTCTCCTAAAACTATTCTGAACCAAATGCTGCTGGCATGAACACAGAAAATCGGTACCATACAAAACTGACATGGTTTTTGTATCTGGAAAGTTTTAAAAGGCCCATCATGATCTCCAGAGAAACAGTATGGGGTCACCTTGTACCTGAGGAAGATGAAAACACCACCAATACAAAAAAAAAAGAGGTGGCAAGTACGTACCTGGTAGAGAGAGTTACATCAGGTGTTCAGCCTCATGGATAAAGTGGCTGAGGTCTTCTGGCATCACTATCTGCTCTGAAAAGCCAGACTCCTTCATGATGAGTCAGATCCTGCCTTGCCATCTTCCATGCCACGTATATTGTCTGTACATATTTGTGTATTTTTAAGTCTCTACAGACATCTCCCCTCTCTTACATGAATTACGACAGGAAAACTGATGTGCTGTCACAACACTAGTTATCCCACCCTTCAGAACACCCTGTCTGTGGACATGAGGCTGAAAGACAAAGCTGCTTACATTCCATGCATAGGCTCAAACAGGGAGGCTCAAATGGGGAAAAGATCTGTGCTGAGAAAACATGTGGAGCACTGTAAGGAAGAGACACTGAAAGAGCAGAATGACTTTTTGACTTGACCACCCTAGGCAAAGAAAGAAAATGAATTTTCAAAAGAACAAAATCAAAAGGGAAAAGGACTTAATGGCTTTTTCACAGACTTCCAACATTCCACATGAAGCCTTAACTTCCCATCTATCTTTTTTAAAAGCTAGGCAGAAACCATTACACAAAAATGAATCTGGCTTCATGTTCAGCACCACCAAACTGCAGCTATGAATGTGCCTCAGGTAGACTCAGCAGAATTGTCTTTTAAATCAAGACAATGGAATTCAAATCTAGTATTTTCAAGCTAATCATGGGATATTATTCTGGTTTAAAATTTGCCATAAAATTACTACAAAAATTGAAGATTTTTCTGCCACTGAACTATTCCACACCTAAATCCTTTATTCCTAATAAAACTTAGTGCTGGGAACATAATAGTAGTTTTAAATATATTTTCTTCTCCTTAATGAATAAGGCTAAGTCCTATTAATACATAATGACATATTAAAGAGATGGTACTGGTGCTAGTCTGTCACAAAACTCTCAGCCTTTTTATTTTTCAGTCAGGTGGACTCCTCATTATATGTATGAGCAAAATGGGAGCATCTAAAGCAAATTCCCTCTGCAAAAACTTTAATGTCTCCTCTCTTTCTGGACAATTTCAGCAAAGAGGTGTTTTGGAGCCAGCTGTCCTTCACTAGGTAAACCTATTGCTAAGATGGCAATTTCTGTGGAAACCTCATGTTTAAATACTATCACCAAATAATTTATTTTCCCCATTTCAAGAAGTTTTATGAAGATATGTTGCTTTTCAAAGGTGTCAAGATGGTTTATCCCTTCATGCACCAAAAATAACATGCATGTACTGCTGCTTCAAATCCAAGTAATTGTTTGGTCTACTTGTACCTTCTGGCTTTCTCTTGAGGGAGAAAATTTTTACCATTCAGCAACAGATCATACCACAGACTGTACAAACCCAAAATACAGATAACCATATCATTCTTATAGGGAAGAGTGAGCCAAAAGTGAGGGAATTATTTCACACAGGTTTCTGGAAGTCCCTGAAAAAAAATCTTATTTTAAGAAGAGCAGTAGCAAAGATGCTGAAAAAGGAAGCCACACAAAATAATCTAGATGAAAATAACTCACTTGGGTCTAGTCAGATGTAAGTATTTTAGCTTGGACTGCAGCTTTATTCCTGCCTCAGTGGGGGAAATCCCCCTGCCTATAAAAGGCCCAAATGAAGTACCAGTCTATTGCCTATGGGACACAAGTTATGTATATTGAATAAACCAATACTGCTTTAAGTAGTAACTGTTTGCAAATCCCAATGCAACTAACAGCCTTCTACTTTAACTGTATTACCCAAAGAAAAAAAAGACTGAATTCTTGCTCTCAGGACCCCACTCCCACCCTGTAAGCAATTAACACTGAGTTAAAATGGGAAATAGGCTGGGCTCACCTCCCACCTCTGCTGCCTGCTTCTCCATCTCCTCCAGACCAGCATGTCCCCTGCTCCCCCACGTGGGTGGGGCATCCTTCAGCATCCCAGCACTAAGGTGGATGCAAGCAGGCAGCAAAACCAATCCTCCATAATCACCTTACAAACATCAGCAGCTCTCTTCCCAAAAATCTGGGGCTGAAGAACCAAAACTTTGTAAGACATTGGGACCAGGTAAGAAAGAATCTTAAAAGGCAGCCTGAGCTCTGAAAAAAGCTGACCACAAGAAGAGCATTGTACAGAAAAGTGTTTATTGAGAGTGCTGTTGCCTGAGAATTGTTACCATTTCATCAGCAAAAGCGGTGGCAAAAGAACCATGTCATTATTGTCATCCTGTCCCAAAATCTGGTCCATATGTCAGCACTGGTCTCTCAGCTGGTTGCTCAGTTCCTGAAGTTCAGCAATCATGTTGTCCATAGCTGTCACCTCATCAGCTATCTCACTGTGAACCTCATTACTTGTTATATCTATGAAAAGTTGCTGCACAACAAAAAGAAATACTTGTAAGTACTTTATAAATTAATACATTTAAAAGATGCATACAGTTTCTCTGTTTCAGGATTGAGACAAAATATAGGAAGCTCATCATCTCTATGCTGTTATTCATATTTTTGTAAACTATAATGGTATCGCTCTCTAAGAAAAGGGCATTTTGTGGCTAATAAACAAAAGTTATGCACACACACATATAGACACATATCCTGCATATAGACCTGAAATCTGTGCCACACACCTGATATTGTGCCTAAAGGGTCAAATCCTCCTATGGATGTGGGGTTTCTGCTCTGACCTGACTGCCTAGGCTGACTCCTGATTCCATTGAAAGTGAAGGGCTTTTTCATGCAACTCAGAAGAGAATCTCGCATTCTGTCACTGCAGTTTATAAGCCTACCTGCTGATAAATTAGTTGTGAATTTTAATGACCATTTTCCCCAGTGTCATATTCTGTTGCTTCATTTTCTCAAAAACATCAAATAAGTATTTTTTAACATTTGATGTCAAGACATGCATGGGTGGAGGCATTCACCTGTGTGTAATTAAGTTATACCAGAGAAAACAAAACACTACAGAGAATAAAAATAGACGAGTCGTAAAGACCTTATGACATTACCAGAAACAAAAAAAAAAAAAGGCATCTAACTCATGAGCAATTATAATCTTCATCTGCTTAATATTGAGCTGAGTGAGGTACCACTGCACAGAAATATGGGGAAGGGGGGATACCCAAACACGTTTTCCCTTCATTGTGTAAAGGGAGAGATTCATTTGACACAAACACAAAGCCTACATTTAGAGACAAAAACAAACCTAGAAAACAAAAGTTTCTCTGGAGTACATCTGTATCTCATTGTATCATAAAACAAAATGGGACAATACAGATATGTATATAAACAAAAATGTACTTAAAAGGCTTGAACCAAGGTATTCAGTGTACTTCAAAACAATGTTGTCACTAAAATAATGAACATCTTACACAAAAATAGGAACATATTCATGCCACAAGTACAGAAACTTCTCTGACTTTCAGCCCAAAAACCTCACAGTGGGAGAGTGACAGAAAAGTTTGGTTCTTTCCGGTAAGACAGCTAAATAAATCAGGATGATATAATCATTTCCTCTTTTTTATTTTTTTTATTTTTTTTTTCTCCACACACAGTTAGAAATATCTATTCAACTAGGGACAGCCTGAGAAAGTTTCCAGCACCATCATTCTTTGGGCTTTGTGCCCCATGTTTCCTCAGAACAGTGCTCACATTTCATGCATTTACAATGCATCTCCAGAACATTTCCCTTTTTCAGACCCCACCTGTCAGATCCGAATGCATCAGGGCAAGGACCAGAAGAGAGCCCACTGTGCTATTTGCATAGCATGTGACTGCCCACCAGGCTCTGTACAGAGAAGAGCCCAGTAGCAGCACATTTCTGAGCTGCAGCCTTCAGAAGATTGCAGGTGCTTAGTGAGTCTGCCACAACACAGGAGCTCAAACATCAAGAGATGGAGATCCCAGAAGTAGTGACATTGTTTCACCTTCTACTTACTTGTTCAATTGCATGTCCTGACTACAAAATTTTGGAATTTTATCTTTTAAAAGTCATTTTCACTGTTCTTTTATTCTTTCTGAAATCTTAACTAGTGAGTCTGCTCCTAGCCCATTTTTAAAGTTTCAATTTTAGTTGAAATTAAAAATGAAAAAAAATCCCACACTACTATTGACTCACAGGGCAGCAAAATGAGATGCAGCCAAGCTTGGACAGGCATAAACAGTGCTAAACTGTTTGTGCATAGGATCTGATAGAAGATGACTGAGTTTTTAAACTACAACACACTATGAAAATTCAGTAGGACTTCAAATTAAAAATAAGATGGCATTTGGAAGGGATGCAAAACCCATGAGTTCGCATAAAATGCTTAATTTCTAATATGACAGTTTTCTCAGAAGTACCATAAAACCATTAGCTGCCAATAATACAGATGTTCATTTAATTAATGCCTTTAGAAATTAAATATAATTTACTATACAGTCTTAATTTTCCCATATAGAATGATCTTTCATAATATAAACTACCTGTTCTTGTATTAATGTAATTTATGTCATTTAGTGCTTTCTCTACAGCAGTACTCAGTCTATGCACCCTTTTTAAAAAAACCACAATCATATTTTGAGTAACAGCAAAACAAATATTGTCCCTTTTTTCAACACATTCCAAAGTCTTCCCTATGCCTGTGATGCCTTAGGTTTTAACTTTTACATGTTTCAAATTCTGTACTGCTAGTGTAACTAATGCTGTAATGCTGTTCTCTTATGCTGTTCTCTGTGCGAAGATAGACATAACAAAACCTCTGACTTGCCCTCCAAGGACATCCCGAAACAAGAACTGTAAACCATCATCTTGGGAAGAGAGGGGCAAGCTGGGGGAAATCATATCATTGGTTGGGTTCTGGTTGGTGAATTTATGTTATAAAAGTGTAAAGCACTCATGACCAGGGGTGTCCATTTTGGGATCCACTGAGGCAGAACCTGTGGACCCTGAAGTGTGCACCTGAATTATTTCAAATAAATACCACCTTTATTCCTTTATTCCTGTCTGGTCTCTGTTTCTAGGTAGCCACTTTAAGGCATCACCTGTATCTAAAAGTAGAGTAAAAGCTTGTTTTTGCTTATGCAACTTTCCTAGGCTTTTATCCTTAAAATTAAAGGACTTAAGTGAGCCAAGTTTAGCACACTGATGATGAATCAACACTAGTAACAAAAGCACACATTATAAAACTTAAACTCTGTGATTCACAATTGCTAATTCCCCTTCACAGGCAGAAAGAACCCCTCTTTAAAACAAGATGTGTATTTTAAGAGAAAATGTATGATTCATATATGATGACTTTTTCAAGTAATTGGTAGGGTATCCACAAAAAAAACAGATTAAAAATTAGTTCTGTCTTTTAATAAGTAACTCTTTTGAAAACACTCCAAGTGATGCAAAGCAATCCTGACACATTTTGGTCCTTTCTGCAGGTTTAGATCCATTCTTCCTGAGACTGCCCAGCTTCTCCCAGGACTACTCATATTAAAAACAGGTCTTTGAAATGACTGACTGCTTTCAAACATACAAATCTGTTTGCCCAACATTTTAAGTAAAATGTTTTACTCTAAAACATCAATGCTGCCTCTTAGACTAGTATTGCAATCAAAGCCTAGCAGGAAGAAGGGATATAAAAGTTTACTTAAATATTGAATCCTTAACAGCATAGAGATAAATATCCACCTGATGATGCAGTTAGACAGGCAAGTAATATTTGATCTATAACTGATTCAAAACAGAGAAGTTCTGGCAACAGAACAAAGATTCCTATCTTTCAAACAAAGATTCCTATCTTTCAAACATTCCTACCTTTGCCTTGGATGACAAGCCACGTAAGTTGAGGCGAGCTGAAGAAAGTATCTGCAAAGCTTCCTGACGATTAGATTTGTTCTTGCTGCATTTTATAGCCACTACAATCCAAACACAGAAAGACCCCAAAACAAAAAAGCATTATCACTCTAGCAATAATCTTTAAAGGAAAACATTTAATTAACGATCTCCATAGACTATTTGAAATGTAATATCCCCCAAAAAACCACAAAGAAAAAACAAAGCCAAGTAATTTTGAGAAGATAACTCTAAACTCAGCAGGTATCTGTATCCTTCTTAAACATGAATATCACAGAACAGGGAATAATCTCACTAAGTTTAATTCATTTCCTGACTGGTACACTCAGTCAAACAATTTATGTGATGATCTCAGGACTCAGATGAACTGCAGATGCATTTTCACTTGCATTATGAAGTTGCTAGATCATGAAATCAATTGGTTCCATGTTAACCAGTTATACATTTACTGACTCACCCTACACAATTTCTGCCTCATTCCATTATGTTTTTGTATGCAGTAACAGGATGATACTCTGTTACAGGACTCCTAGTAGAAAAAGAAAAGTTCTTTTCAGGTAGAACATACCATGTGCGATCTCTATGGCTCCTTTCACCACTTCCTTAAAAGAAGAAACATCTTTCTCCCAATCACTTGATTGAATTTCACATTTATGTGCCTTAGTGAGATACTGCAGTGACTGCAAGGAGGAAAAAAAATTATTAGTATGTCAGAAAACCAACTAGGAAACTAATTTGGTTTCAAGTATCTATGAAATTAGTGGTCAATCCAGAAAATGAATCTATCTTTCCTACACTTAGTTTCCTGTGAGTTGGAGTAGTGTCCTTCTCTGCACCGGGAAGCACCAGCTGTAACACAGATGTTCTTCACCAACACTGCAGCTCAAGTATGAGAAGCCTATAAAGTAACATGTGTCTAATTTTTATCTTTTAAAAATCTGTCTAGACTGATGGATGTAATCCATGTTTGCCAAGTCATCACAATTAAATGCACATGAAAAAGAGAAAAATACTTGGATTCACACTTTGAACAGCAAAGTTGTATCTAAAAAAAATATAACTGAATACATCAAAGCTTTCTTCCTGTATATGTAATCTTGGGAAATAGGCATTTTACAGATGTGGCTATTAGTTGCTGTACTGCTCTGATTCTCAGTGTAAACAAGAAAAAAAAAAATTAAACAATATGGAAGGAGGGTCCCACTAAGGGAAAAAAAAGAAAAAAGAAAAATTTTAGCAAAAGAAATTAATTCTTGCTCTTGAATTTTGTTTGCTTTCTACAGCACCAAAACCATGAAACAAATACATGCCAGAAGTTGCATGGTTTGGTTCAATGACAAGTCTCCAGTTATCTTTTTAAAGAGTTTAAGTATAACATAAAAAATAAAAAAATTTCAGTGTGGTACATATACATGAGCAGGGTAAACACTTCTGAGTTTGGAGGCTGTCACACCAGAAACTTCCACCTTCTCTTTCCCACCAGAGTTCCAATAACTATGCCACAGGTGAATGAACTGCTCATGCTGCTGTAAACGGCAGTAAAGGGATATTAAGTCAAACCAGAATGAATTAATTTTTTTTTTCATAATCACGTAGGTTATAACTGGTAGTAGTTCTGGCAAGCAGAGGCAAGAATTTCCAAGAGAGGGAACAACAGTTTTTACAGCAGTCTGAGTTCAGTCTGCATGTGTCTGAGTCAGAGCAGCAAATCAGGGGGGTTCTGATGACAGATGTCAAGGAGGGGAAAGAATTCGGTCCTGTGGGCTGTTTGTTTGCACTTCTGGAACCTGGATTTATCCTGAAAGGAAACAGTTATGAGCCGGGGAAAGTTCAAGGAACAGAAGGGATTCATAGCCTGGGATGGATCAGCAGGAAACTTGAAGGCTGGAAAGATTCCTCAGAGGGAAAGGTGTGGACTAGACTGCATTCAGCATAGGGAAGAAAGAAGTACTGAATGAGGTGACAGTTCAGATATACTGAAGTGTGAGAGTAAATATATGCTAAGCTAAAGGAAAAAAACCCAAAACAGAACCACAAACCAAACACTTCAGTAGTTTTACACTCCTAACTTGCAAACCTTGTCTGACTTTCATTCAATTCACAAAGCACTGTTGAGAATCATGACTGTAGACTCCAGCGATGCATGTGGCATCAGATATATCAGCAGAACAGAAAAGTAAAAAAACCCCAGCAACCAAGCCACCCTTCAACAATAGCCAGACATACAAGATTGTTCTTTCAAATGCAATGTTAGGAACAAAATTGTTTAAATATAATTAAACCTGCACTAAATAAGGTGCAGAATGGAAGCGTATGGAGTAAAAGTCAAGCCCTACATTTGTAAGGAGATATGTGGCACTTATAAAGGTCTGTTCCCATCTCTTTGTCCTTTGATGCCACAGTATAGTAAATAATGCCCTTTCACAATTCATTTCTCTTTTGCCTAATAAATGTGGGTGGAGAATTGCAACCATGCATCTAGAATTTTTCTACACATACAGCTATATTCACTGACTATCTGACTGACCGGTGATGGTGCTTGTGGCAGTAAAGCAAATAAATACTGGTTTTATCATTTTTACTTTGTAATATGATATCAGAATCAGTGATTATTTGGTGTATTGCAAATTATTTTTTACACTGTAAATTAATATATGCCGTGACTGTAAGCAGTTTTGCTCTTTTATGACCTGTATCTATGGTACTGTCATACCAGGATATTTGGATACACATGTAAGCATACCTTAAGTATTTATAAACATCATTCCATCTTGCAGGGCAAGCTAGACTGTAAGTGTGTTCCATAACCAGTCTGATGAGGAAACACAGTTAAAGCACTGTCTACTCTACAAATTGAAACCATGTTTTCAACTGGGTTAGTAAAAAATACCGTGATGTAACCAGATTCTGAAATGATTACATTCATAGTATAGACAGGGCCTCTGCTGCTTTGCATGTCTGAGTAAGAATTTGAGGATATATTACAGGATATTGCAGTGTCTGTATTTCTGCATTCTGAATAGGCCAAATCCCTTTTACTGTTCAGCTGTAAAGAAAAATAAGGAAGACAAAAGGGAGGAATTGGAGATATAATGGACACCAGCAATGACTAAACAAGGCTGTTCACAGGGCAGAGCACGAAGAGACAATGAGCAAGACAAACGATTATAAAATTTAAGCCCACAGGAATATAATTTGTAGGCCTAACCATCTTCCTTGCTTGACATCAAGCAATCCTCC
>VZTN01002275.1:45327-60505 GCA_013400515.1 Erpornis zantholeuca | reverse complement strand
GACCACACTTCCTAAGAATGTTTTCCTAAGTTTTCTGTGATGAAATTATTAGAAGACTGAGCATCAGTGAGATGAATGGAGACTAGAGAACACTGAAATATAGCAAAGGGCAAGCCTCTCTATTGCACTCTATCACTTAAATTAACTCTGCTTTTCACCCCTTAATATGCAAGAGAATGTTTTATTTTACTGGGAGAAAAGCACTGATATAATTAAACACTGTGGTATCAATACTTCATTTTTTAGTGGGTTACTCCTTTTCTCTGTTATGTGTTTATAAATTTCCTAGTAATGTTAGTTTAGAATGCACATGGAAACAAGTTTCACCTCAGTAGTGCAGTCCCTACTTTTGAGAAGCAGGGTAAGTGAGCCCCAAGAAGTACTCATGGTGTGTGGCTCAGCTGTTTCATGTTTTGGAGCTGACAACTATCAAGGTATACACTCCACTTACATTGTATATTCCAGACACACAGATTAGTATTCCAATAGTGTTTCCATGGAAGAAGTAGGTGAAAGAATGATCTCTGGAGTAGCTATGGTATTAGTGCTAGAGAGGTCAAGTGTAGAAGTGGTAATGCAGAAAATATGTTAAGATCCTGGATGACCTGGATTCATGTATCATATGCTGTATGATCGTAAATCTGTGAGTTTACTATTTCAGGAAGTCTGTGTTTGAGAGAGAAGGCAGACAGGGGTCTTACTTAATTTTTCACCAATTCTGAAAAATGGGACATGGTGTTACTTCTTATCTTTTAACTTTTTTCATTTCGTATATTTCTATATTTCACTGGAATAGTTTTTCATTTATAATATTTCAGGAATACTACAAAGTAAATTACATTTTCTGCAGCTTAATTAATCTTATGCTGATGTGATATTGTATTTTAGGAATGTAAATATGTAATAGGTGACACAGGAGAGTGGACAAAGACAACAGAACCTTTCCTTTTTAGTATATCTCTTTATAGCAAACTCAGGGCAATATAGAGTGAAACTTCTCTTTTGTCAATGGCTTGTTGATGGTTTCAGGTGAGAAACATGTATATGGGAAAAAATTACTACTGTTGATTTTGGTCTTAAGTACCACCATACCTGACTATATTTATTTTTTTTTAATATAGCCATCATAAAGACAGAAAGATAAAATGGAAGAAATTCAGTTGCTCATACACTTATGTGAATGGTCACAAATCTCCGTGAGTATAAATGAAGACATACTAAATAATCAGCCATTAAAAAAACAATTTTAAAAGAGACTAAGCATCTATAAGCAATGCTTTACCACAGAAAAAAAAAAAAAGAAAGGAATTATCAGTCCTATATTTGTACAATCCCAGATAATTCTAGACAATGAACTGTCCTCATTTTTACTATGAGCACATAAAAAAAAAATGCAAAGGTCCTTGACAAGACACCAATCTACTTGTCCCCAAACGTGAGTGAATGAGCAAGATGCAAAAGCTAGAAAACCCTCTGAACAAGGAACTGATTATGTTAGAAAAAGTTATTTGACCAAGGGGTCAGATGCAGAATTAAGTCTGTCTGCACAGAAGAAAGTGGCAGTGAAGAAACAATCAGAAGTGATTTCCCTGGTAGAAGGTGGTATAAGCAGGGTCACTGCAAGTAAATTGATCAAATGCATGCCTTTTGTAGCTGTTGCTACAAAAAGTATTGATGGTGAGCTGCTGCTTCCTGGCAGAAATTAGGATACTAACCCCACTTTCGATTTATACACCAGGCATGAAAATCCTTTTCTTTCAACTGCTATCCTGGGTGGTAGAAGAAGATAAAGTTTATGTCTTGCTGTCAAATATTCACATATTGTGCTCTAAAAGCTGAGCAGATAATGCTCAATGAAACGTAGTTTTTATAATTTTTTATGATCACAGTGCTATTACATTAATGACCTCATTGATTCTTACCATTTAAAGCAGCACCATATTTGAATTTCTCTTCAATATCAATTCCAATAGAAAAAAACAAAAGAAGTGGGTGTATAAATTTAAAAGATTACTGGGATCCTTTTGGTAAGATTTGAAGAATCCATTTTTCCTTTGATTTTGAAGATAGTTAGTTGGAGATATTATCTATAACATGCCTGTTTATGTCAGCTGTATTCATACTTTGAAGGCTTTAAACGTATATGTACACATATGTGCATATGTGTATGTACACAAAGATGATACACCTGTATTTGTCAGATGTTGACTTTGCTTTGCATTTGTTGTATGAAGACCCCAGACACATGACAGATCCTAGTGCAGGTCTGTCTGATCATGTTAAAGTGTGAAAGAAGAGGTACAGGGATTAACTTTTTCCTCTTGAAAATTACAATTTATGCACTTAGAAATCAGAAGACAGTCCTTTACTGCACATAATCTAAACCAAACAAGGAGAAGCTGACTGATAGCAAAGAGGCTTGGCAGTGTAAATATGTAGGCAACATATGGTGAGTGAGGGTGGCCATCACATTTTCTTTGCAACTGGATCTAATGCTCTACCTATTTTGACTGGGAATGTTATATTTTTAAACAAGTGCAAATTTCGAGGCTGAATCACTGAGGGGAAAGACAAATGTCTATAGTCAATCCAAGTATGTAACCAGAATCTGTAAAAGGACTTAGATAGATATAGGTACCTAAATATTTAAAAACAAGAATGTTAAGTAGAGGTGTTTACAACCTTCAAGTTAAGAAAGTACCTTTGCAATTTTCCAGACCTGTAAAACAATTTGCTTCCTTCTTACTGAGAGGCAGCCTGCAAAATATGCTATTAAGATTTTATATCAACACGGCTATCTAGAAAAAAATCAGGATATAAGGAGTTTGGTTCACAACACATCCTACCTTCAGGTGACATCTCTGGAACAGTGGCCACATAAGGCCCATCCAAGAACTGCGGTGCGTTGTCATTGACATCTCGAACCTTGATGATGAATTCTGATTCAGGTTCAACAGGAAGCCGAGTGCTCCTGTTAATTGCTTGTGCTCTTAGAGTGTAGAAAGATTTCTTTTCTCGATCCAGCTTTTGTTTTACATAAATTTTGCCATTATATTCATCAATGTCAAAAATGCTTCCAGCACCCTCCCCAGTCAAAATGTATTCTAAGTTGCCATCCTGCTTGTCTAAATCTGATTTCAGCTGAAATTACAAAAGAGAAAAATAAGTCACACTTTGGGAGAAATAAAGTTTTGAAATATTCCTTTCATGCTTTTTTTTGATTCTGCAGGGAACCCTGTCAGTAATCAGCCTTCTTGGATACTAGTATTTGAAAGAATACTGTCACATTTTCAGCCAACCATTTTAATTTCAAAATATTTTAAAAGATTTAATTTTAAGGTATTGATATAACAGATTTATAAATGCATTATAGACCTCAAATGAGAGGTTTCAGCTACTTTGAAGTGAAGGTAATGCATCTAAGTATCTACTTTAGTTCATTGCTTTATCAGCTGCCCTAAAATTCCACTTAAAATGCAAAGTTCATTAAACTTTATGTCAATTTTTTATTATTGCAGGTTACCTGTACTTGGTAAGGGGGTTTTTTTTGGTTTTTTNTTTTTGTTTTTTTTTTACTTCAGCAATGCTAAGTGTGAATGTGTGCAACACATTTCTGTTCTGTTCTGATGAAATTTTAAATAGGTGGAAAGACATTCTGTGGTATGGTAAAAGAAAGTCTGTATTATTTTTTCTGTAATAAATTGATAGACATTTTCCATTTCCTTCCAGGATGATCTACATCCTCTGTTGTATTGCTCAGACGAACTTTATGGTGATGATTTCTTTGATGAAGCAGAGCCTTGGAGACAATTTTAGTCCAGCAGCATTTGTTCATGACAATGAAACAGTTTTGTTAACGTTAGCGATATATAATAGAAAAACATTTTAACAATAACCTAATTTCCTAATATGTCAGGTATCCATAGTTGAATTTTATAGGAACAGCAATTTCTATCATATAATTAATTCCCTATTTTTTCTCCAGTTATTTTGGTTTTATAACAAACTCTCTAAGAGCCTGGATACTAATTGAAAAACCTAAAGTTAAAAAAAAAATAAACTGTTCAACTTACTTCTCTTATGAAGTAACATTTTTAAAATGCAAATAATATGCCTAACTGTTGATGTTAATTATCTCACTGTTTTGCTTATAGTTATTGACCCTAAAGGTCACAATAGGTTACGAGGCCACAGAACAGGAAAGAAGTAACGATGGGGTGTAAAGGGCCCATTTATCTATTGGATCTACTCAAATATTTTGTAATAACTTCTGAAGTTGCAAAAATAGTTTTAACTTTTCTTTGGAGGAATGCCTATGTCTTTTAAGATTTTCATAATGCGTATGTGTCTGCATGTATCAGATGGATAATTTATTCAGAATGTGACGGGGACACTGCTCTGAGATATGAGGAACAGTTTTGAGTTCCTGCTCTGAGTTCTGTAAAGGTTTTTAAGGCCTAAAATATTTAGAGTTAATTATGCTTGCCAGTACAAAAGACAAAATTTTCAGGTCTAAGGGAGTTCAGAACCCTTCAAAATATGAAGAACCTAAATATTTTCAACATGAGTTATTGTATGCTACACATGGACCATGTCACCCCCTTTTTAAATGGTCTGGTTAAACTAATTTTAACACCATCCAAATTTGGCATCTCACTAAGGGGCAACACTGATTCTTTGTTATCCATAGATCTTGCTTTCCTCATCACAAAACCCAGGACATGGGAGAGGTGATCTATGTCTAGATCTTTAAACTAACATGGGGCTCAGATGTGACCACAGAGTGCATCAAACCCTTAGGGTCTGGGAGCATGCATTGGACTGGCTGCTGAAACGTAAACTGTTTAGCAATTCACTCAGAATCATTTATCTACAAATATTTCATGACCTCTAACATGTTAAATGAGAGGACTCTTACAGATGAGATCAGATTTGCTGAGAAAGAATAGCAAAGGTATTCAGTTTACTTGATTTTTTAGGCTGGGCACAAAACAAATGGTCTTACCATTGTAAATGAGAACTGAGAACAAGAATTTTAGTACTCATCCTCTGTGTATCTGCCAATGCAGTGCTGCTGGACACATTTATTTTTCTTAGTCTTGATAATGAAAAAGGAGACATGAGTCTATGTTAAATGAAATTTGAAAATTTACTTCTGACTGTAAAAATATTTTGGTATGGAATCGTGATTTAAAAACAGAGACTGTCTACCTTTGTATTTTCGTTGATGCAGTTTTCTTCAGGGCCTTAATTACTAAAAATTCATGTGTTGATCATAGACTACCACTTCATTTGCTGAAAGCAGCACATATTCTACTCAATAAAAAGACAGAAGTAAATATGTCTGATTAGACAAAGGTTACACTGCAATGTATTATCAGTAATCTTCAATAAAATCCCCAGTTAACCTGTGAGAAATAAAAAGGTGACATCATGAAAATGCATGACATTTATGAAGTTTCTTTGCAGGAAACTGTTTTCAAGGTATTGGAAAAGTAATAATAATTTTTTAAAAAAACCAGTATGTCTTCACTTGCTCTTTCAGAAGTGAGACATCACACTTCCATAGTAGTTACTTCGAAAGGGCTGTGAAAAAGTAATTAATGAATTTTGAGCACTTCACCCTTTGGGCCCAATTAAATTTTAGTGCTAGTTAATTAGCAGTTAAACTTATTTTGGTTTGTTCATCTAAAAAGGGCCTTAAAGAAAAGAAAACTAGATCTCAAGATTAAAATTACTTCTAGCATACAAAAATAAATAATAATAATAAATATAATAATGATGACAAGGAGAGAGAGAGGAGCAGATAAACCCTCATTAAGACAATTATCTTAAAGCACATTTTTAAAGGAGGGTGAAAAATAATTGCTCGTTGTGCTAAACCTACGTTAATCTAATGAACCATGCAGATTCCTGTAGTTTCTCAGTGGTAAAAGGATTTAGTATTAATCAGCTTCATTAAAAATTAATGAGGGGTAAATCAGCTGCTACTTAGTGTAATAGAAAATCATGCTAAATACTGTTTGTAAACTACACTACACTCAGTATGGTTGCTTTGATGCAGTGCCAAAAATAGCACAAGCAAATTGCCAGATGTTGATAAATGAATCCTTAACTTCCATTCAGAAGAAAGAAAGGAACTTTTCACCTTTATACCTTCATCTGCTGGGTATGAAGCTAGTTTTAGTAACAGCATGCATATGAAGTTTCCTTGACAGGCAGTCCTCAGTGAAGGAAGGTCCTTGGTACTGCCATGGACTACAGCTCTTGGACTTCTCTGAGCTTGAGGAAGATCATAGGAAAGGACAGATGTAGTATTGCCTAATTACATCTTCCTGATCTCCTCTTTCCATGTTTGTTGCTGTTCCCACATCAGTGGAGATATTAAGTCTTCCAAGTCAGGGTAGAGGCTGCTAATCAGCATGTTAAATCTAACCTTGCACTGTCCTTGAATTGCTACTTATCATACCTGTCCAACGTACACAGGGTGCAGTGGAATCTGTTCCTCAGTCACAAAAAGGGGCTCCCACAGCCAGCCACGTCTCACTCTTCGAACTGCTGTGGAAGACTGAACTGTGTGTTGAGCGCTGGAGTTCTGCGCTCTGGAGCAAGGCCAAAGTTGAACCAGTATCACCATGAGACGTAGCAACCCGGAAAAATTCATGCTGAACCCTTCTTTCAATCAATCCTAATCTGCAAAAGAGAAAAAAAAAAAAAGAAAAAAAACTTTGACAAAGCATCACTTTTGTCTTTCTACTTTTATATGTTGATTCTGTGCTAATATAACAACCGATTTGCAGTGTAAAAAACCTCCTCTTGTCCCCAAAAGTAAAGAGCTGAAACAAAGTCTGTTTCTGATTAAAGTAGGCATTCTTTCAGTGTCTCTAACATGAAAGTCAAGTGCTGAAATTTTCTTTATGAATATCCTACAGAGGGACCTTTTTATGCAAAAAAAGGAAAATAATCCTTCAATTAATTAGTCTTTCAAATTAGGCTGTGTAATTGTATTTTGTAGCCTAGGAATAATTTGATTGGAATAATTGTATGTTTCTGCTTAGACAGGGCTCATTTTGAGCTGCAGTCACAGAAATGCCTGAAGGCTGAACATCTAGCCTTAGTAGCCCTCATGTCTGGCAGCTGGAATGGAGGGGTGCAGACATTTTTCTAACCTCTTACCCACGTTCCTGGCTCAGTAAAATGCCTGAAAAATGCCAAATGTGATAGAGTCCCGTGAAGAAGCAGGAAAAATTTACAACTCTCTCCTTCCCAGACAAACAGAGACATGGACAAGGCAGAGGTGTTTAACACATTCCTTGCCTGTGCCTTTGACATAGATAATGCACCAAGGAGTTCCCAGAGCCCTGAGCTGGAGGACCATGACTACAACAATGATTAGCTTCCAGTTGACTCTGAAATTTTGCAGGACCCTCCAGCTAGACCTCTACAAATCTATAGGGTCTGATGGGATTAATCTGAGAATCCTCAAAGAACTGCTGATGTCATTGCAAAACCTCTCTCAATGATTTTTGAGTGGTCTTGGGAATCCAGAGAGGTCCAGCTGAGCGGAAGCTGGTGAATGTTGTCCCACTTTTCAAGAAGGGCAAGAATGAGAGCTCCAGAGACTACAGGCTTGTCAGTCTCTCTTTAGTGCCTCATAAAGTTGTCGAGTTCTGGGAGGTATTGAAAAACACCTGGAGGACACCACAGTAATTGGTCACAACCAGCATGGCTTCATGAGGGGAAAGTACTGTTTATCTAATCTGATTTCCTTCTATGACATGGTATCTCACCTAGTTGATCAATGGAACTCTCTTGATGTAATCATTTTGGATTTCAGCAAAGTTTTCAATACTTTCTCTTGCAGTATCCTTCTAGACAAAATATTCGGCAATAGCTGGATAAACACATCGTGTTGGGTGAGCAGCTTGCTCACAGGTTGGGCAGAAAAGGTTACAGTGAATGGGGTGACATCAAACTGGGAACATGTCACTAGTGGGGCTCCACAGTGCTCCAGCCTCGGCCCTGTATTCTTAAACATCTTTATGACTTTCATGCAGGACTAGAAGGGATATTCAGCAAATATGCAGATGATACAGGACTTGGAGGAGTCTTTAAAGGCAGGGAGGCTCTGCAAAGAAACTTCAAAAAATTAGGGGGTGGGGCAATCTCCAACTGTTTAACATTCAACAAGGGAAAGTGATGGATTCTGCACCTGGGATGGGACAACTCTGGATGTACAGACAAACTGGGGAACAAGAGGCTGGAGAGCAGCACTGTGGAAAGGTACCTGGGGTCCTGGTGTATGGCAGTGTGAATCTGAGTCAGCAGTGCCCTGGCAGCCAGGAGAGCCAACCCTGTCCTGGGGTACATCAGGCACAGCATCCCCAGCCAGGCAAGGGAGGGGATTGTCCTGCTCTGCTCTGGGGCAGCCTCACCTCCAGTGCTGGGGGCAGGTTTGGGTGCCACAATATAGGAAAGACATTAAACTATTAGAGAGTGTCCAAAGGAGGGCAACCAAAGAAGGTGAAGGGCCTTGAGGGAAGCCACATGGAGAGTGGCTAAGGTCACTTGGTCTGTTCAGTCTGGAGAAGAGTAGATGGAGAGAACACCTCACTGCGGTTACAACTTCCTCTGAAGGGGAAGAGCAGGGGCAGACACTGATTTCTTCTTTATAGTGATCAGTAACAGAACCTGAGGAAATGGTCTGAAGTTGTCTTAGGGGAGGCTTGGTTTGGGTATTAGGAAAAGCTTTTTGCCCAGAGAGTGTTTGGACACTGGAACAGGGTCCCCAGAGAAGTGTTCACAGCACCAAGCCTGTGAACAGCACTCAAGGAGTGTTTGGACAATGTTCTCGGGTACATGGTGGGACTTTTGGGGATGGTCCTGTGCAGGGCTAAAGGTTGAACTTAGTGATTCTTGTGGGCCCTTCCAACTCAGCATATTCTTGTTCTATGAGTCTGTGATTCTGTGACTAGAAGTTGTCTTAACAGATTTTACTACCTCTGACCTTATTGTCTCCAATTATACTCACAAAGGGAAATTGTATCTTGAAATCTGTAAGTTTCTGTAGCTTGTTTCATTCCCACTATGTATACCTTCAGAAAATGAAGGATTTTCACAAACTATAAGCTATTACTGACTTTTCAGTGATTTTTGGCGCAATGAAGGAAACTGAATTTTAAATATAATGCTATGCTCAGTTAAGAATAATCATCTTCTATAAGACAAAAAGAAAATTTTTGAAAATACATATCATAAACTTTTCAAGTTTTAAACTCCCATTTTGTAATGGCATTAGCCATACTTTTCAAGGCTTTAGTGTTGAAGGATAGCGTTTCCTAAGAAGGACCATTCTGGTTTATGAATTTGTGACACGCTAGCTGGTTTGAAAAACATACTGGAAAAAATATTTGGATGTATTCATCTTAGATCTGAAAGATCTGTAAGTCTTTTAGCTGTCCAGGATAAAATATGAATCTATGTATTTTAAATTCATGCTATAATTATTAACATTATAAATACCCATCCTTATCCAAAGGGAAATGCCATAATTACTTAAAAAGACAGGTAATACAGAAAACTATTTATTTTCTTGCAGCAACTTTATAAGATGTTGGACAGTAGTTTGTTAAAATGTAATCTGCAGAGAGTGAGAGAGAGAGAGAGGGAGAGAGAGAGAAAGAGAGAAAGGCATTCTAATAGTAAAGTCAAATAGAACCACAGAGATTAAAGTATACATTCTAATTTCTTCACATTTTGGGTTTTTTGACTGTAAACTATAACAGTGCAAAATATGATTTGAATAGAGGGAATGTGACATTGGTACCCTCTTTTTACAGTTTCCTGTAGAAAACTGCTTAGTTTCCTATAGCTGCAAGAATAATATTTGTGACATGGAAGAAAAGGCCAACAAAACCCTACTTGGCTCTGAAATAAGGCTTGAGTGAGGTTTAAAAGGCCTAAAGACCTTGGAGAGTCTCTATGCAACCAGTGTACTTAATGCTAAGCAGTAATCTGCACACAAAGTAACCTTGAAAAGGAACATTCCTTTTATTGCAGCACATACCAAAGGACAGACAACTCAAACAACTAAAGCTGAACAGTCAAGGAGACCTTTCTGGGGAATCATAGAAAAAATGTATTTCAATCACAGTTTATGTGTGGAGACAGGTGTTCAGTCTAGGCCATAGCAAATACTTCTGGCTAGGCTTTAGTTGTTGTTTTGGATGCTTGTTCTGGCACTGTTCACCTTATTCAATGGTGAACAGGCTTGTGGGGCAATATTTTATACAGAGTGAATGTCAAGCAAACAGTCATGATCAAATTCATCTGAAGACACCATGTATAGACAACAACACAGTGAGGGTACAGAACATGACTATGCTGATCTGCTGTCAGCCACCTTATTGCAATGTGCTCAGCAGCCACACATGAACAGCATAAAGTGTGCAATTAATATTTCAGAGCATTTTGGTGTCTCCTTTTGACTAATTTATTTTAATACCCTGGGTTACATGGAGCCAAGCATCACGTCTCAGACAAACTGGGGCAAGTAAACATTTTTAGATTCTGATATGTTGCACACATGTTAGTGTATAAAAAGACTTTAACTTGAAAATAGAGATGGTAGGCAAATTCCTTTAAAAAACAAAGCAGTTTGATTGAATTGAGATCTATATGTATATCTGTTTTTCTCTTCACTGGTATATCAAACATTCTCAATTTGCCTTTACTTTCAGGACCTTTCAAAGCCTATTTGCTTCCAACATCTTCCTACTCATTTGGCATTGAGACACTGCCTCCAGCCTCTGGCCAACACATTGCCATTTTTGTAATCCAATTGTTCTCTTGTGAAACAATTACCTTCTTTCTCTTCCACTGAATGTAGCTCAGTCTCAGAAGTGATTCTCATAAAATACCCAGAAACTAATTTCTTATTCCCTTATTGTTTTCTAGTTTTTTCTTCAAAAATCTAAATTTCGGTATTACCTACTTAAAGAAAAAGAAATAAAAAAGGACTCACAGTGTTTAAGATGATTCTGTGCTGAGACTGCTGCCTATCACTGAGTCTAGTATTGCCTCATTATTCCCTTGTACTTTCCTGTCTTTTCCTATCTGTCAGTTGTCTCTTGTTTTACACTCATTTGCTACGGTCTTTGTAAATGAAATGACCTTGTACTCTGTGTTATAATTATCCTATGCTGTAGAAGGGAGGATTAGTAAAAGCACTGAGATTTTGGGCGCTGTAGTAATATGCACAAATAGATAATTTTTTCATAGAATAGTTTCTCATTGAAAAAAAGGAAAGACAAATATATTTTCAGAGATGAGAAAATGATCTATCACTAAAAATTTCCCACAGGGAACAAAGAAATAGGAACCATTATTCTGCTCCTGTCCTTTGGGAAGTATGTCTCTACTCTCTCACATGCAGAGGATTGCAATAATAAAGACTGATACTCAGAAGAGAGTAATGAGAATATCCACTGCAGTTGTAATAAGTGGGCTACAGATTTTCAAGCTTTTAGAGAGGCATCTTTCCTTCTTACCCAATGAAAACCATGAGTTTCCTGAAGCTAGAACCAGAACTTCTCACAACAAAGTTGATGAGTCCTTTATTAAGTTTGTTTTGGAATGTTCACCAAGAGACATCCTGTCTCCATTTGAAACTGGATGTAATTTTAGGTGTGGTGGTAATCTAACTTGGTTCTTAGTTGCCTTTGGTTTTTTTTCAATTATGACCGTGTAATTACATTACAATATAATACGTGCTACTGCCTAGCATAGGAAGAAAAACAGTAGAAAAAAGCAGAAAAAAATACTGCTTCTGGGATACAGTGAAGTTATATATTTGCTGGTGGAGAAAATAAAAGACTAAAGGTGGAGACAAACAACAGCTTTCCAAAGAATTAAAAAAAAAAAAAAATCCAAACAGCAGATTACAGTGAAGGTGATGAAAAATTCTGTTCCAGTTCTATTGGTTGAAGAATAAGGAACAACCAGCTCAATTTTGTAACAGAAGTCCCACAGTTTGATATAAGCAAAGCCTTTAATTAGGAGGTAGCAAACCACTGAATTATGGTACCAAGCATTGTGGTAGATACTCCTAAGATAGAGACCATTGCGACCATCTCCTATACATGCTTGATCCTATTTGCAGCACAATTTTGGAAGAATGACTCCTGAGAAAAACTAATCTCTCTGTCCTTGAAAGTACTCAGCAGAAAAAATAAGCCAGGCTGAAAGACATTCCTTTTGTGGAATTTGGTGCTGTCTTTGCTTGATTTAATAGCATCAACCACAAGAGGAATAATTCATGTAAGTCAATCTAATTCATTAATATGCAGCTTCTGAAACATTCCTTATCTCAAGAACAACCTTAACATGGTGTTGTTTCAGTTGCATGATCTGCTATATGCATCAGTGTTATTATGATTGTAGTGAAATTTGTCTCCCTTGTATGTCGCTATCTTCAATTTTCACTTAACAGGATAAAGAAGAAAGGGTATGTGTAACTAACCCCTACCATGTTATAAAAAGCTTAAAGGAATAGAAACCTTTATATTTCTCCACTACAGACTTGTTCATTTGTATCATGTCTATTGGCTATTTGTCCTAATTGCATTTAATGTGGTTGAATAGTGAAGATCCTAGTGTACTATAGTGATAATTCTCTATCTTTTTTTCAGGAAAGACCAGATATGGACTTATTTTCATTGACTAGTTTAGGTCTTTCACACTATGGTAGACACTTAGCCTATATTACTTCTGAAATTCTCAGAGAATTAATAATATATAACATATATCTCAATGATTTTAATTAATGCATATATTTTTTGGATTTGCTTATTTGTTTTTGGATTTATAATCTTTACAGAACAATGATAAAATCTTCTGCTGTGTGCAAAGTAGTGGGCTTAATTCTATTCTTGCTACTTCTTACCATTGCTGAATTTCAGATACAGTAGGATAATAAGTTTTACAGGTTTGGTGTTTTAAAGGTGCATTACCTTTCTCATTGATTTTATCTGTGGTTTGGTCTTTTTCGATTGGTACAAACATTTTTTTTTAAGTAAGTTTTCCATTCTTCATGTATTTTAGCTGTTTTCTTTGGAGACACTACAAGAAGGCATTCTAAACTCCTAAGGAATAAATATGGTTGGAAATCACTATTGGGACAGTAATGTTTGACTAAGCTTGTGAAAAAGCAGCAGTGAAGAGAAAGGACTAAAATTCACAAGAATTTAGTTTGCAATTTGAACTTAATTTTTGCTAAACGCAATCACAGTTGCCATTTACTGTGCATACATACTGTGTGATTGACTGATAGATTAATTGATTTTTGTGACTAGATAAAATTGACACCAGTCCTGCTGTAGCTCAAGGCACCTTTTCCATGAGCCCCTCAGCTTAAACTTATCTGACTGAATTCTTTTTTTTTTTTATGGTTAGACTAGTTTAGCTATTATTTTCATTGAATCTAAATATTTTAATTTAGTCTATTTTGACTTTCTGGACTTTCACATATTTTCCTTCCTAAAATAAATTTGAACTGCTACTTATAACAAGTATTCTGAATTTAATTTTACTGTGGTTATCAAAACCAACATCTAATATTCTCTCCAGTCAATTAATTAGAGGCATATCAACAATTGTCTTTCTATTCTGCTGCACTACTAGATACTTTAAAAGCTACTACTTAATCCTGAGAGGTGTTTTCCTTAATGCACATCTTGATGTGGCATTTGAGCAAATTGTGTTGACTGGTGGTGCATATTAATAGAGTATGGCTGTATGTGTCTCCACCAGTCACCCAGAACTTCACTTACATGGAGAGCAATTACTTACATGTTATGAATGGGCACATTATTTTCTTCATTTTTCAAGTATACCATTAGGTCTTCCATTAGGGAAGACCTTCAAACTGTTATATAGAATAAGCAGTGTAATTATCTGACAGATATACACAGACAAAATAGCTTAGAGAAATGAATTTTATAGCTGATTAGTGCCTTTAAGGCTGTGGATTTTAATCAGTATAGAGAAGACTCACTAGAAATCATGTCATCCTTAGTGTTTTATATATATAAACATATATTAACACATCCCCCATATTTTACTACAGTATCTGTTGCACTGTACAAAAAGCCCAGATGCCATTTTGGATGACAAAACCCTGAGTCTTCAAAGCATGACAAGCAGTATCTAGATTTCTGTGCCTACTAGATATTCAAAACATCTTTTGCAGAATCAGATTGTGACATTTATTTCTCAAAATCCTATGTCATCCATTAAAAATCCATGGCAACTCTAGGGAAAGGTAGCAGATTTGTTTAAAATGAGGGGAAAGGGGGCTAAGGTGAAGGATGAGATTTCCTGCAGTGACTAAAGAAAATGGGAGGTCAGCCCACAGGTCAAAGGAGATAATATAAAGGATCTGGTGACATACTTTACCAGCTCTCATTTCCTTGGTGGAAAATTCCCTATATTCATCACCAATAGAGACGAGTAAACCAGTATTGAGAAACAACTCTTTAATTAATTAAAGTCGGTGACTACTGGTGGTATTTTATTCCATTTGAATTTTGGAATGTAAAACTGGCTTCACAGTACCTTTTTCCTGATGGCCATGAGCATGGAAGAAGATGCAAGCAATCTCTTGCTCCCACTCTGATCCACCAGTAGTTTGAGAACCAATTAATTGATTGCTGACCTGTAAGTTTGCTGAAGATATATGTAGCTGGCACCAGCTCAGTATTTCTGTGTGTGGTGCAGCATTCTTATGTTTGACTTAGGGGATTGCTGCTGTGATTCTGTGAACAAAGATTCTCATGATTATGGAAACACAAAATCATTATTTCACTCAGTGTTATCAATCATACAGCATAGAGCTGGAAGCACAGCTCCAAACATTTCAGTCCTGAACAAGGCAGGAAACCCAAGTCTTTCAATTGCAATTTCTTTGACTTCATTTAGAAAGAACCTGGAAAAGATGATCCAATCCACAAAAAAATCTCTGTGTACAAAGAAAGTCAACCATGCCATTCCCACCAAGAAAATAGAGTGTGTGTGTGTAAGGATAATTTTATGTTGGATTCTGTCAGACAGCTTTTGCTCTACAAAGGTGACCTTTGGTTAGGGTGAACAACACATAGGTATTGAACCAAAGACAAGGCAG
>VZTN01002275.1:32178-42733 GCA_013400515.1 Erpornis zantholeuca | reverse complement strand
TTTTATGGGAGTAATAAATAAAGAAAATTGTAAAAATAAAATGAAGTTTTTAGCGACTGATATTACAATCTCCAAAAATTCTGACTTAGAAGCTATTTTTAAAGGATAATAGCAACTTTAGATCCCTCCGACACCACTATATTCTGACATAACATCAAAGAATAGTATCAGGTTAAGCAAAAATACAATCTAAGTTGCATAGTATCTGGGACTTAAGTGTCCACAGTGAACTTGCCTTGTGATATCGCAGAGTATACTTTTTGTCCATTTCTTGCATGCTTATCCATAAAATTTCTCTTATTGTCTTGCTACTTGGTACATGCAACTCTTCCTATAAAGAGGGGGGAAAATATTCTTTATACTTCCATTATTATTTAATATAGTCCTTACAATTAATCAAAATCTTAAAATCCTTGGACATTCTTATTAATTATTAATTCCCCTTGACTAAAAATCCATTAATAAGACTTCCATGAACACCACTAAAATATGTGTTGAAACTTGTCTTTTGAAAAGTCATTGTTCAGGTTTCACTCTGTTGTTGGGTGATTTGTGTCAGATATTATATCTTTGTAGGAAAGAGCCTTTGAAAAATTCCTATCTATTATTTGGTACCTTGAATACCCACACATGCTGCATTTTCAACACACTTTTATCACAGGTCCTTAAATTCTGGTCATTCTTCAAGTTTTACATTGTTTTATAGGTGGAAATAAAAAAGGTGGTATGATAGCCATGGAAAATTGGATTAAAATTTCAATATGGTCAAAGATTTCAGTGTAACCCCCAAAATTCAGATGATGTTAAGTCAGTTAATTGTTAATGTTAGTTGTCAGGATTACTTAGGTTCTAGACTAGTGCTCTTGATCGAAGAAAGCCAGACACACACATTTCTTTGAAGCTGGGAAAATATTGGGTTTTATTTCTCTTTTTTTTTTTTGTTCTAGTTTTTTAAACTTTTCATTAATTTCTTTCCTTTTCCAACCAGTTTTTACCTCATTACAACATGATTCTTCNGTTACCTGTGTGACCCTCTGTTGCTTCTCTGCTCAATGTTATCTCTCAAACAGACCTCTCCGTGCAGATTTCCTTTGATATTTTACTTCACAGAAGCCTATTGTAAAAATTAAATTGTGGTCTATTATATTGTTGAGCCAAAGTCCCTGTGTGTCATTCAGAGGGTAATTTTGCCAATTTCAAGAGCTCTTATATACTTTGTAGTGTTAGCTTTTGTATCTCCAACTGAGATTGGAGATCAGGACTTTATGTATTACATCATCAGGACTTTAAGTATTACAAGAGTATTAAAATACACAGACTCAACAGTTTTACATTTCATCACCTACTTTTTCTTTCAATCAAAGAAGCTTCTCAAGCCAAGAAGCAAGTGGAGGAGACAGGCAGAAACAGGAGGAGTTCATGTGGAAAGTGAATCCTGTCTAGGATGACTTTAGTAGGGTAAGAATAATGGTAAATGGTAAGTGACAAGAAGTGAGATACTGGAAGAGTCAGGTGTTCAAAATGCAAGACTTTGTTTTCACCCAGTGAATAGGAAAGAAAAGAGCTATACATGGAGTCAGACCTGCATCAGAAAGGGACACCAAGTGTGATCCATTGGATTTGCAGTCCATGGGAGACATTCAGAGAACAACTTCCCTTGTTGTTCTCTGAGTTCTGTTGAGAAGAGCTTTGGAAAAGAGCAGGCAAGTCCTTTGCAGGTTTCAGTTTTCTCATCAGCTTTAAAACCATACTTAGCTAAAATCTATAGATATACCCAGCATAGCTCAATTGAAGTTATTCAGAAATATTACTTATGGGATGGCTTTGTGTCCTTTAATCCTGAAGTATTTATCAGCTGTTGAAATTCAATGCAAGAGACCCATGTCTGGGAGAAATCGACAGAGAACTCTGTTAAGTATGAAGTACTCTCAGTTACTTCAAAAGAATGTTAAAACCAACAAAGGATGGTACTGATGCTGTGACACCAGTGTGGTGCACTGCGAGGTCAAAGTAGAGTCTCTACACAAAGGAGGTAAGAGAAAGGATTAAGAAAACTGTAGAAATTACTGTTATCAGACCTTGATAATGAAGTAGCCCAAGCTGTACTGCCAAAAGTTGTGCAGTGAAGAAAGGAGCAGGCTTTGTGGAAGGCAGAAACAATCTGAGAAGATTTCAAAGACCCATGAAGAACTGTGTTGACAAGCAGAAGGCAGAAAACTTGGCATTTCAACTAAGTTGCAAATAGCCAACTTATTCACAAATGATGCATGTTTAAGGANGACTTAAAAAAGGTAACAATGTAAACTTTTAAAAAATCCAACAAAACTAAAAATAAAAAAAATAAATTAAAAAAATGAAATCTAAAAATATATTATGGGTAAAATTGACTTCATACAACTAATTTCATACCATCTTCTTAAACTGATCTTCTTAAATAGAAGAGACTGTATAATAAATCAATGTTTTACCTTGGAAACTTACCTCTAAAAATTAGAGACTTATGATGTTGGCAAAATATGACCAGGACTATTTCTGTCATGAGAATTACCAATAAAAATTGGTAATTTATATGTCTCTGTAAATTCAAATAGCAACTCATGGAGAAGAGCAGGAAGAAAAAGAATGGATTGTAATTCCCATCTCTCAGTGCTTTAATTACTAGATTTGTGAGTCACATGGGTGAATTTTCTCTGGGAAGTAATGTTTTAGTAAAATCTCAAGACAGGAGATAGGAAGCATCTTCATGGATACACGCATATATTTTTTTAAAGTGATCTGCAAGACTTTGGGTACTTCTTTAAAAGTTAATCCCTTCACAGTGGTGCATGGAAATTTGTATTGAAGAAATAGTGCTTCCGAGTTCATTAATGAGTGGATACTTTTAAAACCACTTCTTGGCCCTGGACCTGGACATCAACATGCCTTCTTTGTAGACTTTTCCTTTCCTTCATCAGTCTGTAGAGCTTTATTTGTTTCCTGTGGAGCCAATTGGATAACCTGAATGCATATAAACATATGAATAGGCATGAGCTTTCATAGATATCATGATTTACTAAATCATAATGATTAAATTTGCTCCCAAAATAAGTTCTAACAAAAGAAATTACTGTAATAGGTTTCTATGGATAGCTCACTTTTCAAAAGCAACTTCATTCACATAATTCCCCTTTTTTCAGGAGTCTGTCTGAGTTTCTGACTTTAATTCATTTCAAGCCAACAGAAACTGGGAAGTCCATGAAGTTGCCATAGTAACTCAATGGACAAAGACTTAATTCCCTAGTTTATATAAGCCAGAACTCATATCCTGCAGACAGTAATGGGCTTAAATTATTTAGGTCTATAAAGTCAATGGATTATATATATTTCATAAATAAGTGTCAGTTCCTCAGTTAGTGAAAAATGGGCTTTGATTGCCCCATGTTGTCTCAAAAGTATTTGTATGTGGGATAAGAAGTCAATCAAAAATCAAGGGGAATGAGAAGAAGCAGAAAACAGGGTACAGTGAAAGTTGTTCTTTCCACGTTAAGAGAGGTTATGAGTTATGCTATTAACTTATTAAGAATTTATTTTGAAAAAATTCCTCAAACTGAGCTGTTAAGGTCCATAAAGGGCACATGGATTTAACAGAAAGAGAGAACGGCACACTTGGAATTTTGCAATGTAGTGAAAACAGTGGCTTTGGAGTCAATTATTGTTGTTCCCAGTTCACAAATATAATTTGCAGTAGCAGTGCAGCAACCGAAGGAGAAGTCTGTTGGAAAATGTGTTATGAACCACATAATTTTGTCATGGGCAGCGTGGTTTACTGAGAGACACCACATACTTTTGGATTAAGAGTGTGGCATAATCAAGTGTTATTCTGGGTTGTGTCAAGATGGATGTGAAAAAGTAATAAAAAATAACTATATGTTTGCTTAGCTCAGACAATTTCCTGCTTCTCAGCTTCTTGATCACAATCTGAAAATCTTTTACCTAGAATTGATTTGAGATCACCCACTAACTGAGAAAAATAAGAGTTTTCTGTCTCTATTTAATTTTCCCCTCCTTCTCCACATCTTCTGCTTTATGCCACATTTGGCAACTGGGTAGATTGAAATCATAAACCAGGCCTGCTGCATTGCAACTTGCTAAGTAACATTAGGAAATATAAATACAATAAACATTCTTTGAGAACATTCCACTAGTAAATGTATAGGGAAATTTTATTCATCAAATCTACCAATAACTTGTCTTCGAAATGTCTTAGAATGTCTTACAAAACAAATTGTGTATAATTTAATTTCCTCAATTTATGATTTCTATGGGTCTTTTTCCTGAGATTCCTGAATAGATCATTTATTTATCTTAGTCCTGCAAGTGCATAAAGAACAGCTCATGTGGTAATTGCCACTACAGTTTTATTGTATTTTATGTTGCTTTATTTGATTCTTTTTTTCCATTTTAATTCATAGGCCAGCTTTCAACAGGATATTGAGCCTAAAAGTTCCCTTGCACATTTAATTTGAAGAGCAGACTGACACTGATATTTTTTCCTGGATGGGAGCTCATTATGCTATCAGACTTTTTCCTTGTATTTACATTTTGTATCATTCCAATTTTCACCTATCGTTCCAGAATTTTGGGTCCCTTTACAGTTTCCTGTCCAGGACTTCTAAACAGTAGATAAATGGCATGAGAAGCAACAGGACACGAAAAATATTTAGACAAATAAAAAGAAGATTGCTAACTGTATTCAAATTAAACAGGAACCAGTAGGATATGGCACTCTCATAAATTTCTTTTTTGTTCCATATGGTAACAGAATGGTTGGGATTTTTTTCTGATTTTAGGATAAGTTTTGCTTTGTTCAGAAAGTTCTCATGAGTTGTGAGATGCCACAGGCAGTTGCCTTAGTGATAGGTTTCCTCTCATCTTTCTTTTTTAGCCTCCACTGCCATTCAGCACATTCTGAATTTTTCACGGAAAACATAATTTTTTATTAGAAAATGTCTTCTAATTCTGAATTTTCTACATGTGTGTATATATATGGGTTTGGGTTTTCCTTTGGTCATGTGCTTTTGGTGGGTTTTCTTTCTCTCAAAATCTATTGTGGACCCTATGGATTTGTATTGTGTGTGCTATAGCCTAGTTAGCCTTCCACGGTAAGCGCTAATTTTAATGAAATTATCTGTCCTCTGGACATTCAGAATTAGAAGACCAATAAATCTAGTGTCCAATTCATTGCTTTCACAAAGGTCATCATATATGCCAGTGTAAAGAATGGAAGGTATTTGCAAAATACAGATACATGCTTACTTAATTTGGGTTGAAACTTTGTTTAGTAGGGCTTCATAATTTCACTAGGGCTTTGTTTAAACAAAAATCAGGTCGAAGTATCTAGACAACTAGCTGAAAATTCAAGTAAAGACAAACTGGGATTACTTCCTGGTCTTACAGTTTTGCTACAGAGAAACATGTAAAAAAAAGAGCAATAAAAATATTTCAGTCCTGAGTTCTTGCCGTTGTTGCCAATGCCTGTCAGCCAGGAAAGTAAATTCTGTACATTTTCACTCTCATTTTCCTTCAAATTACTTTTGTGACCTCCTTGCCCCTAACTGAAACATGACTCCAAATATACATCGTTAATGATGATTATGTTATTGTACTCTTTCACCTTCGCTGTGCAATATCAATGGACCAGAAACAGGGACAGGGTATTGGCATGGTGCTATCGAATCTTAAACACAGCACAGAAATCCCCCTCTTTGGGAAGGGGCCAGGGCCATTATCCATGCTAAGAGAGCCAGCACAGCAATGTGAAAACAAAACAAAAAATCCCCTCTGGATAGAAAGTGTCATTTTCTAAACAAATAAATACAAGGGTTTCAAGTTTTCTTAGTAGAACATTAAAATAAGCTCTATTCTGTAGAGTAATGAATAAATCTAGTGTGTTGATTCTGCTCACTGCTGAAACAGTGTCAAGAAGGATTAGGTGAAACTAAAAGAAACAAATGTATGAAGCATTCACACACAACATTCAAGAGAAAAGAGGTAACATGCCAGTGAGAACTGGGAATAGATAAAGGATTTTAGAGAATCTGAATTTGTCTTTTGGGACATCTTGTCATTTCCTTCACTTGATATCCAATGAGTTTTACAGAATGCAAACAGCAATACTTAAAATAAGCAAATATGGAAGTACTAAAGCTTAAAATTGAAATATGGTTGAACAAAACATTTTACTTTGAGAAAATGATTGAACTCTGAGCTATTTCAAAACTGAAAATTTCAAAGTTAATCAAATTATGTGAAATATTCCAATTGAATATCTTTCTCTGTGAAAGACAATGAGAAGTGAAAAAATTATCTCATAAAATTCTAGTTAGTTCATGTAAAGAGAAAAAGAGGGTGGACATTTTTACGTGTGGATCACAACACTTGCGTTTTTTTCAAATGCTGATATCAAAATGGATGCTAAACTATTTGCAGCTAGGATCAAGTAGAGGGCAAGCAGGCTTTGTGAAAAGGTAACCTTAAAGTAAAATATGATCTATTTTCAGGATTCTTACAGTTCAGTCTATTTGGATTCATAATCTTTGTGGAAACAGCAACTGATTCAATATACAGGGCACATAATTAATCTGTAATGAAAGCACTTCACCTTGAAGAGCACTTCCACTGGCTCTCAGTAGAACATTTTTCTATATTGAGAATTCAGTGGGGGAATTGTGCTTAATCATAAATGAATTTTAAGAGTCCCTTTTTATCCCCTCAGAGGACTACCTTGCTCTTCTGCAATCCTCTTAAAGAATAGTTTGCAGTTTATACCTTATAGTTTAACAGCTTTTTTCAGTAGTCTGACTTTTTCCTCTCTTCTTACACTAGATACTTTTTTTCCCCTGATCAGCCCCTCTTGTTCTTTGAATGGAGAAATGGTATGGTCTGAGTTGAACAAACTATGAAAAGAAAAAAAAATTAAAAGCTTTTTGATTTTTTTTGCCAGGTTATTTACTACTTGTACAATAGAAGAGAAGGTTTGAAGGAAGAAAATGCCTGATAAGGTAGGAGAGTGACTGGCACGGTTACAGTATATTTTATGGCTTCAACTCCTTCATAAAGATGGTTTCTCTTGAAGGCTAAGGTTAATCTCTTGTCACAGGACTTTTTCTTGTGTAGTGTTGAGTTTGTTGAGCATTTTAATACAAGGTTTAAGAGCTACTTCCAGCATCACTACATATAAATCCAAATGTTCATTCCTCTTTAGAATGCCTGTACAATAGCACCAAAACTACGGGATTTAATTCTATGGAGGAAGATGAGGGTTTAAAAGAACTGAAAGAAAATTATTATCTCAAGAAAATATAATATTTTATTATTTTAGCATATTTTCCTAACTAATATACAACTATCACAAAGATTGGCACAATACTATGCAAAATAGAAAGCATTTGGACCTTAATTTCTTTCTCCATATGATAACCAAGATATCCGTGACTTTTTCTTTATAGAAAGAGGTCTTCAACTAGATTGAGTTCAATGGAGTAAATTGAACTCTGTAGGTTGTGCTTACTGCTGTCAGAAAGTGACAAACTAGTCTCAAAGCACGGCAAAAAATTCCCCTGCTGTAATTGTAACCTGTTTTCTTTATCAGACATAGAAATGGGAGACTTAGAGTGCATGACGACTACTGCAAAACAAAACTTGAACATATAAACATCTATACAGAAATATTCTGTGTTTTAGAAATAGTTCAGAAGTTCAAAGTACAAAACAGCTTCAAACACTAACAGGGATATTTTTCAACACACCATTAACATCACTGGTGGGCTGTGTCTGTATATACAGGTTGTGGCCCTTAAATGACCAAAACCAACTCCCATTTATGTTTACAAAATAAGCAGCTTATATGTGATTTAATGGAAATGCTATAATTGCTATCACATTGCTTATCTTTTATATATATATATATGTAACTTTTCTTTTTAAGTGGTAAATTACGGCAAATTATTATTATATGTTAATAGCTAACTCATTGGGTAGTCCTGAAGACCTAAAAAAAATTACAGTTGAGGTATGCCCTCTAAAAATCTCTTCAGTGTCAGATGCTTGAATCAATATTTTTTTTAATACAGAAAATTGTTTCAATAGCATTTTATGACCACCATTTATAAATATCTTGGTGTTTAAAAATAAAAGCGGTGGGGTTTGTATGTAGTTTAGCATTTTAGTTTTTCAAAACTTGTTTCCCTCAAATTCATTTCCTCTCTTGAGAGAGAGATGCGGGAATAAAAAAATTTGATTTTTTTTTTATTTTTTTTATTTTTTAACTGTGTTTTTCCTAACAGTGCAGTAATTTCACACCAGTCTGGAGCTAACTCCTAAGCTCAGGGAGCAGTGTGGTGCAGGACAGAGCGGGCGGTGACCGGCAGCCCCCGCCGTGGTTTGCCAGCAGCGCTGCTGTGTGCTGAGTGCCTGAGCTCGGCGGTGGGACTGGCAGCAGGCTGGGCTGGCTCAGCATCCCGGTCATTCCCGGTAATCTCCTTCCCCCGGCTCTGGGAGGCAGCAAGGCACCGGCAGCGGCGGGGGCTGTCACCCATGGTTCGGCCGCGCATCAAGCAATCGATGTGCTGATGGGCAAACACCTTGCAGTGTCTTTTACACAGATGAACTTGCTGCCACTTGACAGAGTTCCAACCTTTTACACCTATTAAGGAAGGAAACAATAATGCTGTCCTCTTCTCTCCAGGGTTTTCTATATGCTGCCCCTGACTGTGTCCTAAATGAATCAAGAAATCAATTTGCAGCCTCTCAGCCTCAGTTAAATCAAACTTATTCACAGTTTCTGCTGAGTAAAAAACATCCAGTGCTTCTCCTCAGTACCCACTGTCATTTTAACAAGATCTATCAGAGCCTTGGCCAAAGCTACACTGTCCAAAATGTTTAATTTTGCGTTTTTCCCCTCTTTTTAGCTTTCCTTGTTACCTTTTTACTATTTTATTACTTTACCTTTTTTAGTATTATTTGCATAAATTATTTCTACTCCTAGAATCATTGCCTGCTAAGTACAGCTGTTAAATGAGGTATAAAATTAATCTTATCACCAGAAAAACAGAACATAATATGGAATAAAGTTCTTTTATTGAAAAATAGTGACTACAAGATGAAATACTACAGTGTTTATTGTGAACTTATAGATATTACAGGCCTGGTAATAAACTAAGAGCTTATCTAATTTTTTTCATGTAGGTGAATGTTTACTCTTTATGGCATAGGTATCATTTTTGCTTTTAATAATACAGAGCCTAAGGCTCCCATGTTTTCTTGAGATGCCATTACTTTAAGGACCTGAAAGTTAAAGACCTAGTGTAATGTCCTATGCAGCCTCCCTAAATAGTCAATGGAAAGAGAAAGTGTCTGTGCTTTACAGCATTGTAAGAAAGGTAAGTAGCCTATGGAGCCTAAAACACCATCTTTCTGTCCAGAGAGAATCTTGGCAATTAGCCTAAAGTAATAAGTTACTTAAAGACATTTACAGGCAGGTCACATGTTCCTCTATTAGGAATTTTTTTCATTTCAGGTAACAAAAGATTATTCCAGTAAAGGAAATTAGACAAGAACAAAGATGTTTCATAGATTAATTAGTTAAAAATAATGTTTGAAATTCTTAGCAAATATGCTATTTAAGTTCTTGGTACAAACTACTTTGAATTATAATAGAAGCCCTTTTTTTAAACCATTTTTTCCTAGATTGAACAAAAGGAATAATGTTTTCCAAAGGAGTTGACATTTCTTCCTTTTTCCCAGTATATTATTAAAAAAAAAGAAAAAAATCTTCATAAAACTTATTGTGACACATTTTTAGTCCCTGCTTAATACAGCTGATTGCCAGAATGCTTTTTCTCCATATGATTAAGATTTATGATCAATATGATCATGATGTCATAGTTATGGTATCATACTAATATATATAAATCCTAACCACTATGCCATGTAGAAAGAAAAAAAATCTTTCTTTTGGATAGGAAATACATCAAAGCAATATGAAGTTTTATTACCTCACTTTATAGTTTCCTGTGATTTTGTCACACATACATTAAAATCCTCTCATTTTTCATGCATTAGAGGTAAATATGATTTCAGACCTTTACTGACATTAATTCGTTCTCCAATAGGTTCTGCTATATCAGCCTGTAGGATCACCTAATTTCCCTGGTTTAGGTAAACATTCTCCAGCATAGCCAGACATAAAAAAAGAAAGCCTCCAGGCAACAATTATGAATTCCTAGAAATCTAAACTTGCTGCCAGCGAAAGGCCACTGAAATTGTTCGGAACTGAGTTTATCTTCAGATATCCTACTGAAATAGTGTTCTTTTTACTCTCTCTGACGTTTATGATTAGTAATACTCAGGAATACACTCTATCATTTTTATGATGCAACAGTTTTTGGTGTGCTGTCTAGTTTTCATTTGAAACAAAATGGGCTGAATCAGATTGTAGCAGCTCAGACTTAAGCAGTATGTCTCCACTTGGAAATCAGCTATTATTCTGAAGAGGCCATCTATCAGGAGAAAAAAA
>VZTN01002275.1:2940-32150 GCA_013400515.1 Erpornis zantholeuca | reverse complement strand
AAAAAAAAAAAAAAGCATAAACAGGCAAACTGCACAACAAAAACCCAGTGGAGGAAAAAGCAAAAATCCATGATTTATGGCAACTTAACCGTTATTCACATCTCTAAATTATTCACTTTTGTGGTTTGTATAATACAGATGGCAAATGTGAATATAAATTTAAATTGCAGAGTTCCTTTGAATGTTTCATCCATTCAACAGCACCATGCTTGTAGACACTACATTTGGGAGTAAGTTTGTGTTTTAAATTTTATTCTCCTCTGAGAGAATAATTTCATGTGGGGAAAATAAGCAATAAAGCAATATTATCTACTGAAAATAGTTTTTTTTTTCTTTCTCTTTTTTAATATGTAGTTATTGGGGGGTTTAGGTTGTTAATTCTTATGTTTCATCTTTAAGGACTCAGTGTAAGAGAAACTTTTTTTTTTTGGTCAGTGCTGGGTTACTTAGAGCATTCAGTTACCTGTCTGGATCGTTCAGATCGAGGTGGTGGCACTAACTAGCTCTGCCCATCAGATGAGGATGGGTTCTTGGGTTGTCACCTGAGGGTGGCTTGGCTCCCACTGTAAGCAGTTTAAGGTACTGCTGAGCAGGAGCAGCCAACAGAGGAGGAAAGCTCTGAAAAGCCCAATTGCTGCACAGTCGTGGGCTGGTGCAGAGTGCTGAGTATTTGAATGAGGAATCCCAGTCAGATATCCACCTGTGAACCAGTATGTGATGGGGCTGGGGTTGCTCAGAGAGGTGCGTGGGGGAGGGATCCCACAGTATGTGAGGAAGGAAACTCTTTGTGTACATGTGGGACGACCCTTAAGAGGCAATCAGGACACATCCAGTGCAGTGCACCATGTGCTGGAGACTGCTCTGTTGACCTGCCTGAATTTCTTCCTGCAGGGCAACATCCCTGCCACTGCTACAGGCTGCAGGCCACACGGGTAGTGTCACTCACAAAATTTCATATAGCTCTGATTAAAATGTTCAGTTTAACTGAGCCCATTTATTCTCCACACTGTCAAATTGACCTTAAGCTGTGACAGCCTTTGAGTCTAAGCTCTGTTTTCCTGTAATCTTCAAGTGGAAAAAAATTCTCATACTATGATTGCTTAAGAAAATAGCTGAGATAAAGAATTGAGTAGAAGAAAATTACATGTGAGGCACCAGAAAATGGGTCTAATTTTGTAACATTTGCACACTCCTAAAAGAGTGCATATGAAAAGCCAAGCAATCATCACAGTTTATCTCTATGTGACATTTCCAAATGCTATTTATACATTTTCTGGGTCAGTCTTTTATGAAAATAGCCATGTATGCCAGCTATCTAATGACCCAGCATTTGAAACCAATTCAATTTATATGTTAAATTTGATGTTAGGGGAAAACCAATACACTTAGCACATTTTCGTTCTGTAAATCTAGTTGTCTTAATTTGTCTGGAAACATCTTTTTATTTTCTAGGGGTATCTTATGGATATAAAGTAGCACAAATCATTCTAGCTCATCTACCTCTGGGAATTACTGTTAAGGGTAAATTTGGGCCTAGTCAATATATATCACATAAAATACATAAAAACAGCACTAGCAATGCCCTTAATCTTCTCCAAAAACTATCTGCATCATATGGGGAGAGTGAGAAATCAGCTGTTCAAAGTTGAATTGGGCAGTAATTGAAAGGAGCACTGTTTTCTAATTTGTTAGCAAAGATGGAAGGTTTATAGTTTGCATTATGTTGGCACATGCCCTCCTCTTTGTTCTATCCCTGAAGTTTTCTGCAGGCTCCACTGGGTGCTGGGAAGAATGTTATGTGTGTGACATATTCTCACAGCTCCTGGACCCCTGGACAATGACCTCTTTTTGTGTTTTTCACTTAGAGTATGAAAGAGAGAAGGAATTAGCTCCATTTAGAGAAAAAAAAAGTCTCATTTCATATTGCTTCAACTATCACGGATAAGTCAAAAGGGAAAACAAAGTTAGTACTGCTCCTAAATTTTGTTTCCATCTTCCCAAGAATACATGACAATGCATCAAGGCACTAGGGAGCTTCTCGTTTGCATGTATGTGTTAATGCCAACGTGTAACACGGAGCATGGGTTTGTGTAACAGCATGTGTGCTTATGCCTATTTTCAGTAAAAGTCTTAAAAAAAGATGCGGAAAATATTTAGAGTATTTTTGATTATATAAATTCTTACAAGCTGCTGTATTATGATTTTGTTTATGAAGTTTGTTGGCACATTTCTTGAAATTTTCAGAGTGCTTCAAATCACCCAGAAATCACAGACTAATTATTTAACAAGGAGTCACATATGTTTTGGTTTTGTTTCCTGTGTTAATTTTACCCATGAAGTGGGCATGTCTCCTAGGAAGTGACCTCTGTTCACTTCTTACCTTATCCAATGAATCACAATCTCTTTGCAAAGCAAGATCAGATATAGATCTTCATTCCATCTTCTGATCAATTCTGTTTGGGATGTGTAGATATCATTTAACAATTTAAATTGTTAAAGAGATGTTAAATTACAGCTTTCTTTGTAAAGCCTTTTAATCCTCTTTTTTTCTAAGCAGTTTTGACAGACTGCATTATCCCACCTCATCTTATGAATCACAGGAGGTTGATATTCCCCACGTAGTCAAGATATCCTATTCACCATTCTGAAAAGGTTTGCTACAGGGAAAGGAGTGTGTAACCACAGTGTCTTCACCATTTGACAAGCATTGTCTCTTTAAATCCCTTTTAATTTTTGTAATCTTTGTAGCTAATGAAAACGCCTCATTTTGACTATATCATCTGAATGCTAACATTGAAAAGCCTCAAACCTTCTTTATGCTGCATGATAATGAGGGCAGAGCATTTGAAATATTTGTTAATATGATAGCAATGTCTATTATTGCTTTATATACTTGTAAACCCAGTCTTAAACAGAAAATTTTTAAGCAAAAAAAATTTCAAGAACTTTAATTTTCTATTTTATTTAATACTGTCTAAAAGATCTGTAAAATACTGAGAAATTTTTCAGCCATATTTTATCCTGGTTAGTTTTAATCACATTAAATACTTAACGATAGTATTCAGTCACACTTAATTCAGTTATTCTTTTGTTACTTATATTTTATAATTTAGTCTACTACAATGTGTTTTGGCTTCCAATGTGTCAACATTATGTGTAAAAAGTAAAACGTTAAATTACATCTTACAGTTCCTCTAATTATATACATAATATATGTAATAGTTAACAATTTCGCAACTGCTGTCGCTCACTAGTTACAAAATATATATACAGTGTCAATGCAAAAAAGAGTTTGCTCTCCACAAATTTAACATTGTATCAGAATATACATGTTAGAATTCTCCCTCAAGATTGTATTAGCAACTTTCAGGTATTGTATTTTGAGTTCCAGTACTGTATTTGCAGATACAAAATTTTTACTGAGGTTTTACGTTCTTTTTTTTTCTACTTTTATTCTAATTAAATATCCCTTTTTCCTTAATTATGTTGTCTGAAAAGGAGTTTGCTTTAACAGTTAGGTCAGTGGCCTGAGAAAGAAAGATTCTAATTTAATACCACCTTCCATTGGCAAGGTCTTCACTATGTTTGCGTCTCCAATAGAAAGCCTGGGAGAAATGTTCTTTTGCAAACATTGTTAACAGTTACATCTTGTTAGCAGCACCAACTGCAATTTCTTTTGTGCTACAGGCAATGCACATGTGGAGAAGAGACCTTGACATCTGTACCCAAAGCAGAATTATGTTCCCAGGTCTGTCCTGTGTGGTCTCCGTCCACATCAACTTCTCCTCTAATGGACGTGTACCTTGTCTGCTTAGCAGAGTCTGGAATGAATCCAGGATAACCAGGATAGCTGAGGCTGCCATAGACACTCTCTGGCTCTTTGATTCATCCATTTTCAGAACAAATATTTTGTTGGATAAAAAAAAAATCGGAAGGACCAATAAGAAAGGCATTGTGTTACACCTCACTCCTTTAAGCACCAAAGGGGTTGGAACATAGTTGAAATAGGAAAAAGTTAAGGGACTGTGGCGGAACCTATCTCTACTGCCTGTGGTAGAAATCAAAACTTTCTGTGACCTATAAAGTGAAAGGAAAATAATGCTTTTCACCTACAAAGGATATGATACTTTAATTGAGTATTATTTACTGTATTGTTAAAACTGTTGGCACAATTACCTTGTAAATGAAACCAATTTAATAAATAGCCAAATCTTTCTGATTAAGCTAAACAAGAAGATTCCAAGTGAATTTTTAGAGAACACGATGCAAAGACTACACAATGGAAATTTCCCCCAAAAGAATTATAAAGTATCAAAGCAAATAAACCAAAGAATAATGATAAAAAGCAACAAGTAGTTTAAACCTTAGATATCATTAAAATACACCTGTATTGCATATCATATATTGTTTTCTTATTTAGATATAAAATTCTGCTGATATTACCTGAAAATTACTTCCTATCAGTAACAGCAAAACCTTCTGACACATGAGAGGTGTCTATTGACTTCATTTTTAAGATGCTCTACATTTTGTGGTTTTGAATTTAAAGTGTATATTATAATTTCATAAATTACCTTACACTAGGTAAAAGTATTTACATTTTGCTTCTAAAAATGCCTGGCTTTCAATAGTAGATTTCTGACTTTGTTCTTTAATTTTAAGCTACTTTTCTTAGAGTATCTTATGAGCAAGGCTGTCCTTCATCCTCTCTCCACTAACTAAAAATAATTCCAAGAATGGATTTTAGTTGTCTAGCTCTTTCACTGATGCATTCTTTATTCTGTAAAAATGCAGAAAGTCTGAACTCCAGTCACATATTCATTTTATGTAAGTGCTTGGTTCAACACCTCCAACAGAAAAATGCTGAACATTGAAATGTATCATTATAACTCCTAAAAAGGAGTCCACAGATCAATTTTTGCACCTTGGAGCAAATTTATCCAGGTATAAAATAAAAGCAGTTTCTCTGGAGTGTGTTTGTAAAAACTGATTCTAAATAACAATCTATTAAAAAATAATGTTATAAGCCAAAATCTGGGTAATTCCCACCAGTTTTGTAGCAAAATAATTTGTAGAAATGAACAAAATTACAGACACTCAGTATTTTAATAACAAATCAACAGCTATTAAATATCTCTGAGCCATATTCTACAGGCTGTGACTTGGCTACAGTCTATTTGAAGAGTTTGAGCTATAAAAATAAATTGCAGCCACCTCCTAATAGAAGTGTTACAAAAGAAACCTGCAATGCAAATATTTTGCCAGTGTATGTACTGCAAAGTTCTTTGAAAATCACATTTATCAACAAATTGCCATTTAACAGTAGAGATCTAACAAAAGTAGGCACACAATTTCTGTGCTCTGAAAGACTTTGCAGTTGCTAGGTGGGGAGTTATGAAGAGAAATGGGAATAGAAATGTGAATGAAATTAAGAAAATGAAAGATATTTCTGTTATGGTAGAGTCAAGAGTTTCAAGATGGAATATTTCCCACTGTTGCTTTAAAACAAGAGAATTTTCACTCTTCTTGATGTCACTTTTAGAAATTTTAAGCACACTTGCACAACAATCACTTGCATAAGTGCAGCTGAAGTAATCGCAAGCATTCTGTCGGAGCTGGGGGTCTCACAAAAGTGGATGGATAATCAGCATGAAAATTTTAATGAGCAAGTTGAACACAAAACAAGCATTGTGAGTATCTCCTCTGGTAAATCCAACATAGAAATTTGGAATTTCACAGATACAGAAGTTAGATGGTGGACTTTGAAGAAACAACAAAGGCAGATTTCTCTTTCTATAGGTTTTGAGTGACTTCTGGGTTTGTCTTTGCCTTTTGTGGCTTTTGCACTGGAGGGACTCAGTGTTTTAAGTTTCATTTCAGAATATAATAAATAATTTTTTTAAAAAAAGATATAGAGAAATACCTTACCTGTGTAACTTCAGGGCCTTCTAGGTATAAAGGAATGGATATTGCAAAAGTTTCATGAAATGCAGAGAAGTAAGCAGTTCTGTTTTACTTCACAGATCCTCAGAAAGCTCTAGGAGTTACAGCTTCCTGCCAGTATAAGTCACTTCTGCTTTTACTTTTGAAAACTCACAGTATGACACTGCTTACTGCATGCTATTTTGGGTGCTGAACACAGGCACTTTTGTGCAAAACATCATAAGGTCTCTCTGATGTTCATTCAGAGTTCAGAATTAAAATGCAGAACGCTCAAGCAAGCAAAATACAAGCTGATTTTCTTCTTCCTAGAGGAAAAATAAAGTACTCCCTGGCAAGTAACCAGGGTGGTGGGAAGGTAATTCATTTTGTGTGAGAGCATTTTGCAAGTGAAAGGGATATGCCCTCTGTTTAGAGATTAGTCAGGGAAAAAAGTGGTCAGTGTAGAGTAGTCACAAAAGTTAGTCGAAAAAGAGAGTTTCTGTAGTCTGGGTTTTGCCCCCCGGTCATTTTTTTTTTCCACCAAATAATTTAGTTGCAAGAATCATAAAATCTTCATGCTCAGAAAAAAACACATACCCAAGATATTGGTTTATTTTCCTACGTATTTTTAGAAACCTTAAATAATTGTCTTTTCTTTTCTTATTCCTTGTAAGAATTGAATTTTATCTACTAGCTAGTGTTGGGGTTTTATAGTCAAGTGAAAAATATAATAAAAATGATATAATTTTAAAAACCCCACAAAACCCCCCCTAAAAATATTGCAGAATAATTATGCAAGGTTATTATTTTTCATAGAAAGCAACTTTTCTCTTAAGTCAACTTAGGAAATTTTGAGTAATAATTCAAATATTCATTGTGCCTTTATTAAAAAATGAGTATATTTGGTAAAGAAACAAGAATTGTGTGTTGCAGTAACACTTCAAGAATTATTATGGAAGACATATTTATGGTGGGACAATTTAGAGCCTAGTGCTACATCAGTTATAGCTCCAGGCCAAGAAGATTTCTAAGAAGCCTTAAATGGAGAAAAAAGCAAATATTACATTTTCTCAGACAAAATATGTCCTGTTAATGATAAAACTAAAACTAAAAAAAAGCCTCCAAGTAACCTATCTCAAGAATTGTTCTTCCCCCTTTTTTTCTTCATCATCTATTCTCAGAAAATTTAACAACTGTTTCTATGTGGAAATGTAAAACTTCTTGTCTGTACTTCTGCCACATATATTGTAACTTTTTTTTTTTTTTAATCAATTATGGCCAGCTATGCAGATCTTACTAAGATACCCAGGAATTCCATGGACAGAACACAAGAGATGGCAAATGAAAAGGTGACTCTTTAGCATGGGTAATTATGTAAAACAGCACAATTAGACCATGGTCTGTGAAGGGAACAGTTCTGATTGATGAAGATGTGAAGTCTGATGCTTTGGCTAATACTAAATCACTCTTTACTGTATTTACATCTAGACCTCAAGGTCAAATTAACTGCTTCCAAATAAACACAAACCCCCCTAGTATCACAGGCTTTAAAACTTGAATTGAATGGGTTTGGAGTAACACAGGAAAGCTGTCCACCCATCACGTGCATCTTGACAGAGTCAGAAACTCATGTTCTCAATAGGAAAGTATGGCATAAATTATCTGGGCAGCTGGATATTTGTAAGATTATTCAGAATTACTTGTGAGTCTTTCAAAGATGATGTCCTGAAAACTTCTTGAGGATTATCTCATTCTAATGACTTCGGTATAAGTAACATTTTTCTTATCAGGCTGAAAATAAATACAATTTATCAAGTTATATACAGTTTTAACTTTAAGAGGTAGCTAGATCAGCTAACATTTTTTTCTCAAATCAAAGAAAACATCAGAATATTATACAGCTTAAGGTTCTTTGACTATACTGTGTGCTTAGAACACATTATCTAATTATTTATGAGATTGTATATAACAAAAAACAAGCTGACAGATTTATTTCTGCTGTTCTTACCTCAAGCATTTTTTTGCCTGTGCTAGACAAAACTTAATTTGTCTAAATCTGGACATTAGATTTGAATAAGGGAATTAACATGAACTAAGATCACATTTTCATATCTTCTATACATTTTATCATGCCTGGGTTTTTGTTTGCTTATTTCTTTGATTGCTTTTAAGAAACAGGAATATTTGGTGAGAGCTGCTAGTTAGTAAGAATGGTTACACCTTACTGTTGGTTCATGGTCTGACATCAGCTCTGCACAGGGTGAGGTACAGCTGGTGCAACCCAGAAAAATGTGAAGGGGAGAAGGACGTTCTCCTAAGATCTGTGGGAACTGAAGAAGTGTAATTGGAATTCAGAGATGTATTACAACCTGCCACCTGGAAAACCAGCTTTTTTATGACCTGCGCTTCTTACTGACTTTCTACCAATAAAGAAGAGGTGACATTTCATTCACCGAGACAGAATTAACTAGACATAGATGTAAGAAAAGGGCAAAACCATTGCTGACAGTTGACAAACAAGATATCCTCATTTACTGAGTGCTGGATCCTGTCACAGGAAGTAATCTATGTAAGATGTGCCATGTGAAGCAAACATAAATGAACACTAGGGAAAAAAGAATAGACGTTTCTTGGAAATGCTTGTTGAAGAACTGATTGGTAGAACCGGCCAGAACAATGGCCAGGTTTATGACAAGGTGAAGATAGTGCAGCTCTAAGGACAAAAACCAAAACCTAGTCGTATAGTCTACCCCAAGTCAAATAATTCACAGAATTGTGAGAAAAAGTTTCTCAGCTCGGAAGAAAACACATACTTATTCCCAATACAGTCTTCTCATGACATAAATAATCCCCACTTCTCTTCGTGTAAACACCGGTTAATGACCAGCAGTCTTTTCAATATTAACTTTGAAAGGAAATAATTTGGACTGCCACCTATGGAGGAAAGTTTTTACCCTGTTACCTCTTTCCTGATCTCACGGACCATGATATTTCCTGCAGAGAGGGACCTCAGCGATACAGGAGAGTTCAGCAGAATAACTCTATACTCATCACCTGAGCAAAACCTGACAGGAGGTTTGGAAGAGTGGAGTGAACATTTTTTTTACCAGAATAAATAAATAAATGTGTTGGCAATATAGACAATGGGAAATGAAAAATCCAGTTAAACCGTTTAGAGTAATTTCTGTCTCTCTTGTAATTAAAAATAGGAGTTCTATCCATCTAAAACCTAGAGCTTAAATTAGGTGTTTGCGTAGAGATAAGAGCATGATAATAAATTTGAAATTAGAATGTCTATATAATTTAAAACTTGATTAACTGATCAGCCAACTATAACAGGATATTTATTAATTTCTTTTAAAGGTAAATTTCTGTTCAAATATAGTGATATGGATATATCTGTATATGCTAACATGCTATGTACAGGACTTGAAGAAAGACAGTCCTAAGAATTCAGTTGGGTTAATTATCTTTATTTAACTTCTTTTAAGGAAAATATATTCAATTTTCCAGAAACTGAATGAAAAATAAAGATGGGAAAACCCAAGAGAATTTTCTTTTTAATTAAAGAACATTGTAAAAAAATTGTACAAAGGTAATTTTTCATTCAAGAAGATGCAATCTCTGACATTTGCCTAGTTTTACTGATCCCATAATACTTCACTCTCTTGGGTTCGCTCAGTGATCTGATGTCAGAGCAAGTCGAATTTACTCAGTTAAGGACAGGAGGTGTGGAGGGAGAGGGACAGACTCCTGATTTCAAGGGGGGTGATTCTCTCATATTATGTCTGCCCAAATCATGGGTCTTGTGTTTGGAATGTGCATTTGGAATTTTCATCGAGCTAAGCAGAATTACTCCAGGCTAGGTAAATAGCCAGCACAACAATGCCGGAAGGTGGAAGGGCTGTGAAAATAGAGGGAGTCTCATTGCTCACAACAGCAATGAAGTCATTCACAGGATCTCTATCTCTGGAGACTCAGTACTGAATTTGTGGGATTTGTGCTGTTTGCTTTGTTTCCTTTTGTTTTGTTATTGTTGGGATCTTTGCCATTCCTAGACAGACTTATTAATGGGGATTCTGATATGCAGTTTTTCCTAAAGCTAGTCTTGCTTATAACCACTTAAGGGAGGTATAGCCTCAAGAGGAGCCAAGTGGAGCCAAGAGAGGAAAGAGAAGTGAGGCCTGGAGGGCTTCATAGGCTGAAATGCAATAACTTTATTTTTCATTACCAAGCAGTCTCTTGTCACTATAGAAAAAAAAAAATACATTGCTGAATGAAACAATATCTTTTTTTAAAATGCATCTTTTTTTTCACTTCCTTTCATCTTTAATCATGTTGCGACTAGAATTCCATTTCCACTAAAATATCTTATAAGTCACAGCTTCTGGAAGAGGAGATAGAAGCTAAATAGGAGTCACTGTAAATATAAAAATGCATGGATTAACCTGAAATACTAGTAAGAGTCTTTTTCATTGAATTATCTGTAATCAGTTTAAAAATAATTTTCTGTCTTTTTTTTGTATTATTTAATTATAATCTTGCATGGTTTTTTGCTTTCTATGTAATGACTTTTTTTTCCAGAAGGAAGAAAACTTTAATGAATTGCAACAAAATATAATTGCTTAAGCATGTATTTAGTGGCTTGTGTGAAAACTCTGTGGAAATGGTGCATAACCATTCATTAAAAGAATCTGAATATCTCACAGTAATTAGACCTTTCCAAAGATGCTTCCTTTCTCTTTACTTTCCTATGTAATGACCTCAGTGAATACTTTCCCCTTTTCTCAGTGATAGAATACACCATGTTTGGCAAATAATATGCAGACACCTCATGGTCTTTTCCCCCTCTGTTTCTATTCCCATCACAAGATAGAATCAAATAAAAATGAATTCAGAGCAGTAAAATCTTTGAGATGATGCCCTGAAGGAATGGAGTTCTCTTATTGTCTTACTATTAAACACTGTTTAGATATCAATTGAATGAAATAGAGGATGTCATCTCATCTCTACCTTTAGCCTGAAGTCTCAAGCTGATGATCAGATCCTAAGAGCCTGAATTGGGCTGGTATCTGTAAGTAACTAGTTCATATTCTCCCACCTGTCTCCTGCAGAGAGGACAGTCCCTGACATGAGATACAGATCATATGTAGTGCAAATCAGAACTTGGCTGTGAATAAAAAAATATGTTGAAGAATACAAGACAAATATTTTTTCCATTTTTTTATATAACCCTCATACACTTTTTCACATACATGATCAGTCACCTACAAATGTTAGAGCTTTTCTACTTCTATGTAAGCAGCAGTATTAAGTCTTAGCACACCCATTTACATGTAGAAAAAAAGAAAGCATGAAGACACAAGAAATTTTAAAAATATCAAATGTATGTTTATGAAGAAAATATGTAACTATAACTATTTCTGATCAGCCCAGTATCCTGCTGCATTATAATGTCCCAGTTTGAAAATAAGTGCAGAAATTTGTACAAGAAATGGAATAGGAACAAGTCAAGTTCCTATACAATACAAGTCTGGAACATTTATTAAACAGACACTTATACACAAATTAGAGTGGCAGAAAAGTAACTGTGTTGGATTAGTTCAGCAAAACTAAATTCAATATTCCAATTTCAGAAATGTCAATGTGTTTTGATTTGTTTGGTTTGGCTTTTTTTTTTTTTGTTTTGTTTTAATTAATCCTCATGACATTTCAATTCCGAAAAATGAATGAAATCAAATAGAACAAAATAAAATGAAGGATACCCACCCAAAGAATTCAGTCATTTATCCCATGTCCCACCAGCAAAGCTCAAATGATAGCTTAGAAGAAAATTGTGTAAAGTTAAAATCCTTTGAGATTGAGCTGCTGGGTAAGGATCCAACTCTCAACACTTTTGACACGAGGGAGATGAAAACAGAATGCCAAGTATTTTTTTATTTTTGTTAATGGGTGTTAAAAAGACTACATAGGGCAACATACCCTCAATCTATGCTCAATATACCACCCTAAACCTCTAACCTGTTTTGATTTCTAGGTACAGAACAGAGGAAAGGAGTAGAGCATTTTTTTTGAGTTCTCCAACTTCTTAGAATGAAAAAACTGGGCTTTTGTATTACACCCTGAGAAAAAGTTTTGCAGACAGAAAAAATGAAATGGGAAGAACCTTGCTTTGTTCCATACTAATACCACATCCCATTTTGTCCTGTTTTTTGGGTTTTTTTTTAAGAATTCCCCTCCTTTTATTTGTTTACACTTGCATTCCGGGCACAACAATTTAACCTAAAGTCTGATTATAATGTATAATAATTATACAAACTTTTTTTTCTTTCACTTTTACTTAGAGGAATCTGTGAAGGGCTCTGCACCATCTGCCCTGTGTGGTGGGGCAATGCCTCCACTGAAATGGGGCTGTCAAACGGGGAGTCTCCAGTGCACACCTCAGGTTGCAGCAAGTGCCAAGATCTTTCTCTTGGGGTAGGGATGGGCAGCAAGGAGGGGTAATAGCTTTAAACTGAAAGAGGGTGGATTTAGATGAAATATCAGGATGAAATTCTTTACTGGGAAGGTGTGGAGACACTGGAACAAGTTGCCAAGAGACGCTCTGGATGCCCCATCCCTGAAAATATTTAAGACCAGGATGGATGGGGGCCTGGTTTAGCAAAAGCTGTCCCTGCCCATGTTGGGGAAGTTGGAAGTGGGTGACCTGAAAGGTCCCTTCCAACCCAAACCTTTCTGGGATTCTTTTCTATGACTCTATGATCTTTAAATATCAAAGACATGAAAGATAGCACTGAGTAACTGCTGTTTGCAAAATGCTCCTCTTTGATCTGTGAGGAGGATGGGCAAATGCAAATATACCTCGCTTCATTGGCCACCGTGTGCAGTCTGCCAATTAGACCAGCTGATGCCCTGATGTGAATCCTACATGAGTAACAGCATGGAAATGCACTGACCTCGAAAAGTCAGAGTCAAGCAACAAACAAGACTTTGTGTGACAAAATCTGAGGAGAAAAATCAGCCTGTTTAATGATATATTTCATGGTAAACTGAAAATATCCACAAAGCCTCTTCCTTTTAAAAACATCATCTCTTTATGTGTTTTTCTTTTTGGTGCCAAAGATATAAGATGTTAATATAGAATTAGTTGTATTAATTTATGTTGTAAATACCTTTACTCACTGGAGAGGGAGGTATGGATGTATGTATATAGTTGATAGTGATGTATCAAAAGGGCAATGAAAATATAGTAAAAATATAAAATAGAGATTTTAAGCTGTTTGATTTTTGGAAGGGTTTTTTTTTTCTTTTTACAGAACAGCAGAAAATAAGCAGGAAAGTTGCATAATGATGCTGAAGTGATCTTGTGAGTGACAATTTCACAATATTTAGGAAACTTTCTGCAACTGGAGGACACAAAATAATCAAAGGAAAAACAGTTGGGGGTGGTGCAGGGGGTGCAGCCACATCTCCTCTCTGCAGTTACACAGAAATCTAGCCAAAATTAAATATGTGTAGATAAGTAGGTTGCAGAGAGAGGGTAGGAAGAGATTGACTATTCTAAATTAAAACATCCAGTTCATCTTTCCAAGAATAAACCAGATGGAAAAACTGTGACTGGATTGGTTTGGAGGCTAGCCAGACAGAGGACCAGTTATTCTGGCAGCCAGGAGAAAAGGGAGAGCAACCTATGAGAAGCCCAGCAAGGTCCCAGACAGATGAAGATGTGAGTAGCCCAGGAGCAAGGTCAGCCCTGCCTTGGGTGCTGGCCAGCTCACCCACAGCAAGGTGGAGCACAGCTTGTGCAGCGGTCAGGCTGCTGCCTTCAGGAGCCAACCCACCTCCTGAGTTAATGGCAAGGCTGTGGGGTTTCACACAGGGAAGGACACTGATAGGAGAAGCAGCTATTATTGTCACTGGATGACTCTACTCTTTAGAGAAGGTTTACAAAATCAGGAAGCTAAATCTCGCAAGGATGAAATGAGGTGCTTGGATTCTCTTGTTTCGTGCAAAACACTGAAGATCTGCTTTTTATTTTTCACCTTGCTCTCTGAAGTGGAAAATCAAATTTCCCACTGTTTTCAAGATCAACTCTTAACACTTCTTTTAGGCCCAGTCTCAAATTTGACCATTTTGGCAAAGGTTTTCTCTGTATCATGTTTTTTATATGTGAGTATTTTCTAAGTTGTAAAGGTTAACAAAATTTCATGCCTATATCCAAATACAGATTTGAAATCTCAAACTGTGGAAAAATGCATGTGACTCAGTTAATTATCTAGAAACTAAGACACACAGACTTCTTTGGTAGCTTCTTTCACAGGCACCAGCATACTAAAGGTACCAAAAAGCAGGGTTTATCTGCTTGGTTGCACTTTTGATCTTCTGTGATTATATGCAACCTCACAAAATTGATCTTCTTTGCAATAAAATGACTCTCACTGGAGTAGTGATTAGTATAGCTCTTTATCTTATCTCTCATCTTAATTTTACTGCTATATATGCCAAAAAGCTAAACATGTCCTGGTATTCAGGGCTCTGTATGCTGTGGAAGATTCTTTAGTGATGGAAGCTACCTGGTCAGAGAATGGAAGATCACTGAAACTGGTATGAAAAAGAATACTCAGCTAAATTTAATAGAGAGTGTAGCCATAACTATCTAGTTCTGCACTACATTATATGGACTTGACAATTTTTTCATTCAGCCATTGGTATCTCCATTTCATTACCTCTATAGAACTGTAGTTTCCCAATAAAGTAAACTCTTAAACCCAAACAATGCTTCAGGTCTTTGCTACCGTCAGTCTTGACTGTATGAAGAAAGTAGCAGTTTCAAGATTTACAGCTTATTAGTTTGAAATATGTTACAGAAAACAAAATCAAATGGCATATGCCATTGCAAATTCTGTATTAAAAGTATGCTTTAGGCCTGACCTGCAGAGAATAATTTCTGCATAGTCTCTCACATGGCTCTATAATATTAAAAAAAAAAAAATCTACTATGCCTATGTCTAACAAGGTAATCTGTTTACCAGATTTATCAGATTTCCATTGCCAATGACTTTGTGCCTGACTTTAGAATGCTCAGTCAGTCAGTGATGCTATAAATGCCTTATAAATGGACATCTTAGGACCCCCTTTTCCGAGAAAGCAAGCTCAGCCATCAAGCTCTGCAGAATAAAGTCACTGCTTGTTATGGGCTACAGGCTTTGCAGGCTCTTGTTGAGGAAACAACACATGCTCTAGGACTTTACCAGGCTTTGCCTGAACTCATGTCTGAAAATCTGTTTTTTTAGCTTGTTTAACAATAAAAGAGGCTGTCCAATGATCAGTTTAATAATGATCTGATTTTGTTTTCTCTTTTGTTTAGCTTTGTAAAATTGTGTAACTGTGTATATACACGCATTTGTTTGTATAGCTTTATGTGCTTTGGTATCTGCTTGATATCCATATTCAGCAGCTGTGTTTGGTGCAGAATGAACTCTCTGTGACCCTGGAGTGAAATGCTGCATAGCAGAGGGGAGGCACAGGATAAGAGTAGAGGCCTTAAAATTATGGGCATGGCATGGTACCAGAGATGACATGCCAATGTTTATGAGGAGAATGTAACCTGGTAACCTTGGTAAACATGTAAAACACGCCACACATAGTGCATTTGGATCTACATGGTCCTGCAGAACCATGAAGAAAGATCAAGGTACTACAAATGTTAAAAAAAAAAGGCCTCAGGCAGTGAGGGGGAAGATGTTATCCTTAGCAAGAGTTAGCTACTTCCAGTGAAGAGCTACAGATGGTGATGCTTCAATATAAAATTTCCTTCAACCCTCACTGACCTCAGCACACAGCAGGGCACTAGAAAGGATGAACACTTCACCAGAAAAATAAAGGGAACATACTGGAAATTCCAGCATAGTTATTTTAATTGTCCATATGTTAACTATGACCGATTAATACAGTAATTGTGATAATATTAGTTATTATTTCATTTGAGTCTTGAGACTATAATTTGAATAAAAAATGCTTGATTATAAGATAATGTGTTTGTTGTCCTTTGTTTATAACATGAATCAATACCTATTAATTCAGAAGGAATTTAAGCAACCCATTCTAGTAATCAGATGCACCAAACTGGTAGCACAAGGCTGCATTTACCACAGTGTTTGGGAATTTGAGATTCTTTGTTCATCAGACAAGTTAATATTTGCTCTATAGCATGAAGTTTTTGGGGTATTCAAGCAAAAAAAGGAAAAGCTTCAGAGTAGTTATTTTATATGTCTTTTTTCAGAATTCTAAACATAGTAAAGAATTATTGAGTTCACACAGAGAAAAACACAATATAGATAATAAACAAAAAACACAGTGTTGCCTTCGCATTTCAGTTAAGAGATTCAAGAGAAAGATTTAAAATGATGTTTATAACTTCAGTTTTAAAATCTCTTCCTAGGTCAAAGCATATATTCTTCATGTTCAATTACTGAAATTACAAAAATTAATTTCATTAATTTAATAACTTTTTATAATAAGCAATAAACTAAGTTGTCAAAAAAATGGCATGCAAAAAATGTATCACGTCAATTGGCTGATGTGACAGTTTCTCCTTGATCATAAAACTTTCTGGAACCTACATTTCTAAAAAAATGAGCATTCAAATATTTCTTTTTTGACACAGTAAATAAATTCAGTTTGTAGTCTAGTAACAGTATTTCCAGAGGAAGTTAGTTGATCACATGTCACAAGTTAATTTTTCTCAATTAATTTATCTGACTAACCAGATACAATGGGTTTATAAAGTATTATATGCCATTAGTATTACTTCCAAAAGACCATCTTCAACAAAACTACAAACAAAGTATACAGAGCAATAGCCTAGGATTCATCAGACAAGGTAATAAGTTTTTCTCATCTTCCTTTTTAAAGGTTACATAATATAATATTTACAAATTATAGCTTAGTACTTTATATAAAAAACTTTTACAATCATTCTTAAAATAAAAAAATATGGAAAGGAAATGTAGAGCTGTTGAAAATGTAATTTGTAGCTATTAAAATTAACACAGGAATATTACAAGGAATAACATTCATTCTCTAGTGGTCAATGATACTTCATTTTTAGTTGTATTTGACTTTCTGCCCTTCTTGCTTCAAATGCAAATACATTGTCACAAACTAATTCACTCTCTCATATTACATCTTTACCATTTGATTTTATTTCATAAAACCTTCAAACTACTAGGACAGTACTTTTGTAAAAAAATAAGGGCACTGCTCAATAAATAAATTTATTCTGAAGTGCTACCCCAGTAGGTTAATAATATTATTAGTTTTCCATACTATGCACAGTAATGTCTATGAGACTTTAACAAATAGTATTTTCATTGTGTTAGGTACTGTACATACAGAGAATAAAGTTCCTTCATCCCTAAATATTTCAAGTAAAAATCAGAGGTTCTGATGCTGTTTTTAAAGGTTAAGTCTGACATTCTTAAATTAAAAACAATAATTCATCATCTGTATTTGATCTATTTGTTTTAAGGATAACCAGGAAAATATCAGATAATGGGTTTTTTTAAACAGGAAAAAAAAACCCAAAACCTGGAAAAGTATATATTCATTCCACAGCACTTCCAGTGCAAAGAAATTATCATCTTTGAATTGAACAGCATCAGTTCACGTGAAAAACTGGAGATTTTCTTACAGCTTATGTTTGCATAAGAATTTGAATATTCTGTTCAGTGACCCTAGCAGATCAGAAAGAGGTAAAAAATGTTAGGAGACCTCAGCTTCCATGTATTGACATTCAGGAAGTATAGATAAAAATACAAATGAAAACCATATATTCACATATACTTTTAAAAGTAAAAACTTGTGTATCTTTGCTTGCTTTGTACTCAATTCTTGATTAATTCAAATAAATTTCTTTTCTTAAAGAGAAAAAATATTCCTGGTGTTTTATAAACATATAATGCATTTTTGCTACATTTAACTATACTGGCCCCTTACACCAATTTTGTACTTATATTTTGCAGTGACCTATTACACCAATATTTACAAGGAGTGCTCTTCATAATCACTTAATGCAATATCCATCCTTTTTTATCTAAACTGTAATAAACATAATAGGGATAACTACTTTCAACCTTTAAAAATATTTTTGCAGACCATGCTTTCTTCTGGGAATATTTATGACCATGAATTTCGAGGGTACTTAAAAAATGTTCAGCAAAAAATTGAAATAGATGCAGTACCAGGAAAAAGTAATTGTAGAAACATTGGAATAGCCACATTGGATGAGACTAAGGTCCAGCTAGAATAGGAGCCAGTTTTGAACAGTTTGTAATGTTAAATGATCCAGAAAGTTATCAAAATGAGGCAGCAAGGCATTACGCAGTAACATGATTCTCACTTCTTTTTCTGAATTATTCTTATCAATAGCCTGATCAAATCCTCCAACATTACCTTGAAGACAAAGAAAGATAAAAAATATTTCAGACAGAGCAGAGTAGATCTGGAAGAGAGAACAGGTTTTTGAAAATGTGATGATACTACAAAACTGCCCAAATAATTGAAGCCTTTCCACAGAGTAAGTAAATTGAAAACATGTGTCATAATTCCCTCCACTACAGTGTGAAAAGGACTGCACAAGGCACAAGGACTGGTTAGAGTGCATTTCTTGAAGAAATGAAGAGCAAGTCAGAATCTAAGCAAATAACCCCAACAAAGTTCTAATATGTAAACACTGATAATTAAAAATTTACTACCTGACCAGTAACACTGAAGATTTGGGTTCAGAATTTTCTATTTCTTGTCTTTGGAGAAGGTGCAGTCCAGGGGCTGAAGTGATTTACCATAAAAGTATCATAAAAACGTTTGGCCCAAAACACAAGGTCTTCCAAAGTATAGCAAAAATCAATCTATCAGTCAATCAATCCTCAGATCTGTGTGGGAAGTAGTTGCTAGTAAAAAAAACCCCACTGCTAGGTATTGCATATCAGTACAGATATCTCCAAATTGTAGTACATTCAAAGTCTTGCTCAGGATAAATTGAGGAAACTGATAAAATGGTTGTGATTGTTTTTTGGGTTTTTTTACCAGGCTTGAAAGGAAGTAGCCAACGGAACGAGATAATGTGGAGTGCTATTCACGTCACCAAATATATCTAAGGTGAGAGAAATAGCAACCTGTTATAAGCTAATATGTAATAAAGGAAACAAAATCAACTACATAGTAAAATACATTGAAATGAAATATGACTTGACATTAAATAGGAAGGCTGAATGCTGGTAATTATTTTTAAATATGGCACCAAATTAACAAACAGTTGGTATTTGCAAAGAACAGATGTTAAAGATCATTATTATAACCACTAGCAATATTGTATCTCATAATATGCAATATACTAGCACAAAACAGCATGGAAGGAAAAGTAAACCTCTGTTGAAAATAATCACAGTTTTATGGGCAAAAAAAATGTCTTGATTAGTATTAATTGAGGTCCTAAAAATATAGTACATGCCTTAAGTAATCTGAAAGAGTCATACTTTGCTTATAAAAAGATAAAGTATAAAGACAGTTCACCAAACTCTCTACCATAAAGAAAGAAGCATAAAAAACAGTGACACCTTATATGGTGATAAGTGGAAAAGAGCTTCTCACATCTGCAAGGGAGCAGATGACAAACATCATTACTGTGAACATCCATATCAGCATCTAAGTTACACGCACATTTGAACAGAGCAAAGGTACTACTCCCAGTGGGACATGTCACTTTCTGCTTCCAACCATGGAAAAGAACAATGCTTTCTGTACTCAGTTGTAAATATAGTGTTTTGGAGTCCATGGGACATTCAATGGAGACCTTAAAGGAAATATATGAATTTTAAAACTATCTAGCTCACAGCTAATACATGAAACAGGAAGAAATTACCTGTCAGAAATCAAATATGCATGTAAAACCTCAAGAAGAGTTTCCAGGAAAAACCCGAACAACAATGTTTAAACACGGAATGTGTCCCAGCGTTGCAAAGGGTGGCTGGTGGGTACCCCAACCTTCCAGGAGCATCTCCTAATGAAGCACTCTGCGGTGCACACACACACCAGACAGCATTACAGATGAGTTGACAGCAAAGAGATTTGGGAAGGATCTTCCTATGGGGCTCCACGGGGATGTTTATTGCAGCCACGTGCATGAAGGGGTCCAGGGACGAAGAACCCAGAACAACAGAGGGTCCAGGTTTAAATATGGAGGTGGGGCAATAGGAGCGGAGAGAGCATCAAGGACCAATCATGGAGGGCATGGGAGAGGTACATAGGTGGGGCTAGGGTATGGCAGCTAATAGGAAAATAGAGAGAGAGAGAGGCTGAGGAACAAGGGCCAGTGGAGGAGCAGGGAAAGGAGAACATTCTGGAGCTGGGACATATAGGATAGAAAGGGGAAGGGAGGCCAATGGAGCCAACCAGGGAAGCAGAACTGGGGTACATTAACATATTGTAACAAAGGTCCCTGGGGGAAGCCTCTTTCTGTCACCCTAACCGGGGGAGTGCCTCTTGAAATCTTTTCCTCCATAGTACCCTCATGGTCCCTCGGTTAATAGGCCCACCAGCCACCACATCCTAGCCTCAGAAATGCTGGGGTAGACTGTAGAGAGGTTTGTTTTTGTTTTGTTTTGGTCTTTTTTTTGCTGGAGTAAAAGGACTGTCAAAAGATGGAAGACTAAATGAGCTTTGAGAACGACATCCTGATAACAGTCCACCTTGATCCTCCCTTCTGTTTTTCCCTTTTTATCTCCCTAACATGGGTTTACAAAGAAGATACTATCTTGAGAAAGTATGCACCTTTTTTTTTGTTAAGGATAGCTGCAATAACTTCAGTACACAGATTAGGAACACAGATAAATGAAAAGCCAGGGGTTTTCAGGCACTACAAAAATCTTCTATGGCTTGAACTTGACTTGGTAGTCCCAAGTTGTGTTTTAATGTTACTGCTTATTATGCTTATATTTTATTTTCTCCTTTCCTACCATCTAATAAGGAAACTAAAACTGCAAGGATAAAAAAGACAGAGAGGGAAAGACATTCATAATGTAATTCATACAAAAGTGCTCTAAGTGGCTCATTTAGATATAGTTTTGACATATGGGCTAAATTAAGACTTTAAATAGTGCAATACATCTTTTAATGCAAAAGAAATAGTATAAATGGGACTCAATTAATGAGCGGAAAATGTAAAAGACATTCTGGAAAAGCTATAAATTGCTTACTAAAATAAACCAGCAAAATTAATAGATAATGACTCTTGCAGCTCACTGTCATGTCCTCTTAACCACAACATCCATCAGAAAAAAAAACATGCTTAGACCCAGTTATTTTACTTATTGGAGCTTCACGAGTGAACACTCTGATGAAGATAATTGAAAGTCTCTTAAATTGCCAACACAGAGGTATATCAGGACTACAGATACAAAAAAAGGTTAATCCTTCCAAGCCCTACATATTCACACATGGCTCCTTGCTTCTGAAGTAAAAAAGAGGCATGTATCAGCAAGGCATGAATCCTCAGGGTGAGGGGATGGCTTCTGGTCTCTGTGCCAAGCAGGGCCTGCCTGCCTCCCAGGCTGCTGCTCCCGCAGGAGGAGCTGACCTGCGGGTGGATGGCAGAGGAATGGCACAGCAGGCAGCCCTGAGGGAACAGGGAAGGGCAGAGGGAGGCGGGCAAGGGCAGGTCCCTGCCTCATCCACTGGCACTGCTGTGTCACTTTTCCTTCCAGGGAGGAGGGGAACAAGGCAGCAGGACACAGTGCTGTGTGTTTTGCCACAAAATGATTAAGACAACAGAAGTTTTTATTTCCTTTCCTGTAAATGTTGATGTTACCGCTCTTGCCATCTTCTGAGATAAATTATTCATTTCAGGCTTCAGCAGTTTTATTTCATGCTCACAGAGGAAAAACTGATGAGGTGTTGTGATTATTTATATTACTGCTGGGGATGGTAACTTTAATACTGACGTTCAAAACCGATGTATATTTCTGCTTTACTAAAGGTACATGTGATAGTTACCATGTCATCTTTGATTAGTGAGCTGCCATTTAGCTCCTCAAAGAACAGCAATTATTTTATTTTTTTCATTAGACAGATATGAATAATGCAAAATATTTAGATGATTTCTGCTCTTTGATCTACTTGCATGAAGACTTTTTCTTGATACAGTATTTTTAATTACTTCTAAGACAACCTAGCCAAGCATGGTCTACCACTCTTAGCAGTGCCCTAGACTCCAATGAAGTTTTGTGTATTTTTACTTAATTTATCTGGTGTCTGCCATAATTAGAGTTCTAGGGAGTTGTTTTTTTTTCCTTTTCCTTCTTTGTACACATGGTACTTTCTGATAATTAATTTATATGTCAGATTTCTAGAATGCTTTCACTTATTGTCCAGTTTGTCCGTGTCTTCAAATAGTTATAAACTTATATAATTATATAATTATGTTATAGCATGCTTGGATATATTATCACCTGGAGACAGAACTGTCAAAAATTAGACACTCATGATAAGCCTATGAAGATGTGGGCATGTGGAGGTCTTCATGTATACATCCACTTTCTATGACCTATAGATATCTTTCTCCAGAGGAAAGATGAGGTCACATACATATATTTTCTGTCTTATAACTGCAAACATGCATAGACCTGAACCTTTTTATCTGCAGTTTAACATAGCCAGTTTAGTTTCATCATTTTGCTTTGGTTACACATTAATAATTTCACATACAAAGCAAACATGCATTTTTCTGTTTGTTTTGGGAGTTCCATCAAACTAACTAATATCAATATTAATTTTGGTCATTTACACAAATCCAGGGATAAACAATGCAATGAGTTAGATATAAGTTGGCAGAGTGGCAAAAAATGATTGAGAGCAAATATTTGAATGAGACTCTTGAATGGAGAGAAAATGCAAGTTTTTTTACAGAAATTTAAAGATCAAAATGAGGGTAACATTTCAAGCAAATTGATAGAGAATTGGATACAGATCATTACATCTGAATGTTTTTGAACCTACCAGGCAATAAGATTATGCTATGGATAAGGGTATAGATCCACAGAACTGAGAAACATCTCACCATGCAGACTATTTTGAAAAGCCTACACAATTATTTTGGTGCTTAATAAAGAAGAGCCTGATCATGAAAGGGAGGTCTATTACAATTTATGACATTTTTGAAATACTGAAATCTGCTGAGAACATAGGAAAAAAGGAGAAGCAATATATGAAGGAATAGGATAAAATATGCACTGTGATCTTCATAGGCAGGACAAAAAAAAAATGAATGCCATTCTTTATGAGACAGCATGAGGATAGATATCAGGGAATAAATCTAGCAGTGAGAACAGTTAAGTGTTATTTCTTGATTATAAACTGGTTGGCATTGAGTTAGGGGTGATTTATACAGGAGTTTACCATGTGATGTTGCAAAAAGAAGTTTGAAGGTGATGGAGTTCTAGGTGCAGGCGGGAAGATGTGTGATAACATTTGGCTTTTAGGCCAAACTATTGAATCATCTGTCAGCAATGTTTTAAGGTCAGATGATTCTGCCTTTTGGTAAAGGAAGGTTGCCTTAAGGTCTATCCCAGTGTTATTTCCTATGACACCAGGGGCCTGGGATATGAGATTATCGTAACATCATGACTTTAAATGTCAAAAGGCTGCTGTAACAATTTGTTCCAAAAGTCAGTTTTCAACAATGTAATAGTTGTCCTTAGCCAATCTTTCTACCTTTTATCTAAAAGTTAGAGATTGATTTATAATGCATGGATGAAAATATTTTCAGTGTTCAGTAGTTTGTAAAACCATTGAATGAAATATGGAAGGAAGGATCTTTTCTTTCAAAATTTATTTCTCTATTCTTCTCTGAAATCTTTTAAATCTTCTTATGTCACTGGCCTCCGAATGTGTCTTTTTTTTCCATGTCCTTGTGCCTTTGTAAGCTCTCATCAACATCAGATAGCCTGGCACCAGATCTGGTATAATAAACACAGTGATTTTGATTTGCACTAGTGACTACAGCATATGAAACTCTGTTCCCATTCTGACTTGATTACAAAATCTGTAAAAACATAACACTTTCAATTCTTGCTAGATCATGAATTCTGTCTAGCAAGGGCTAAACTCAAGTTTTATGTTTACATCCAATCTTTTGTTTCTGAAAATCAGTGAAATAGAACAATCAATAATTTTTCTTCCGTCAGAGAATTTAATTCAGTTCTGGATTAAGATTAATATAAAAACATTCCTGAGGCTTCAGACACTGGCTGTCAGATAGAAATCACAGTTTTAGGAATCTGTCCTTGCATGTGCCTTCACTCCTAAAGAGAACTAAGTAACCATGTCAAGTCAACCGAACGAAATAAAAACAGGGCAATTTGCTCCACATATTTACAAAAATGCACCCATTTCACACCACTAAGTATTTGAATGGAGTAGTGATGTCAGAGCATGAGGCTGATTTTTACCTTGCAAGTAGATTTATCCATTAAAAAAAGGAAAAAAAGACCTTGTGCTAGTCCCAAATGCTTTTTTTTTTGCTTGAAGATAAATAGCCTTATGGCACTTATGGAATATCCTAAAGTGCTTTACATCAACAAAAGTTACTATCATAGGTATTTGAGTGAATTTTTACTTCACATTGAATTATTATTTATGCCATCCCTGCAGATATATGACTCCTCTACAACATATTTTCATTAAGATTTAGTAGGTTATTGCTAATGAGCTGGCTTCTTTCTTTCTTTGCAGCTTTTTTCCCGTAGTAAAACCTGTTACTAGAAAAAACCTGTATTTTTAAAATAGTACACCTCAGTGATATGTTTTTTAGTGAAGAGTGTGTTTCTGAACTGTTACCAGAGCAATACTTAGGAGATAATATCTCATAAAGGTTGGAGTACTCTCTATTTTTCATGTGGTAGTGTAATAAGAAACAACATGACAGGCTGGGAGGAAGAACCTTGAAGTGCTATCTACCTGAGTAGAAATGAAAAATGGAGGGAAAGAAGTTGAATGACCTTGCTCTGTCATATTTGTGTCATACTCCCAGATCAATGATCAGTTCTAGCAGGACACAGGCACTTACTTGCCTTAGTGACCTCAACTTGGTGGTGCTGGTGGGAGTCAGTTACTGCAAATAACAGAAAGAAGAAGGTGGACTGATGATAAATAGCAGGAGGAGGAAAAAGAAAACAGTTAGATAGAATTCCCCAGACAGCATGAATCCTTGGAGAAGGACGGTTGGCCCAGCAAGCATCGTATTTGCTGAGGATCTTTCCTTCCTTTCTTTCTCTCTCTCTTTCTTTCTTTCTTTCTTTTTAATTTTTTTGTGCAATTTCATGAGGCTTTGTTTTTTTCTGACTATAAGCATATCCCGCATTTATGTACAGCCTACCATGCTTTCTGAATTGTAAAATTAAGAATTATTCTGCTGAAAGAATAATTGAATTCAGCACTTACATATCTCTTAACACAAAAGTCAAACAAAGAAATAGCTGAGCAATGCACCGTAATACTCTGCAAAGAAAAGGAAACTTGCTTTGCAAATTAACTAAAGATCATATCAGATACAAGATGAAATAGCAAAACTCTCATTCTGGGTTTCAGTAGACTGTGGGTCTTTTTGAACTCTAGCATTGTCTGGCAGATAAGTGAATAATAAATTTGTCCCAATTTTCCACATTGTCTAATCTGTCCATTGTGGGCTTGATCCAAAGCAGAGACCTCATAATTAACATACTTTTTACATGAATTCCATTTCAAAGCAAGAACAGAAACCAAGTAACAATTCACTATGTGAATATTTAATTGCTTCTTGCTTGTAAATTGAAAGCAACCACAAAAGGAGTGATCTAGCCTAATGAAGTATACAGTGATGATAAAATTTAATAAAAAATATGTTGATATTGATAGTGATAGTGATAAAGACATAAAGAATGGAGATATGAAGATATGAAGATAAATGTAAAGTTATAAATATAAATATGAAAATAGACACACCTCTTCTATGGAAGAGTTTTCTTCTCCCATGTGTATCCTATGAGAAATCTCATGGGGAAGACCCTTAATTCTATTCTAAGGTCCAAGACAGGTTCTAATGATAATATTCTAAAATTCTTTATATATTTTCAGCCTGCTTTAACATTAGTCTCTAATTCTCCCTTGCTTTCCACTCTCTTGAACATGACGCTCAAAAAGAATATTTTATTTCAGCATAAAGAAAGGTTTCCCACTTGAATGCTTTATATTGAACAAAATACATATCCATGTAATTCTGCTTCCTGAATACAACCATGAAGTACTGTACATGCTTGCTGGGTTTCTCTAATGGAGAAAATATGAATTAGCATGAACAAAGGCTATAGTCTTCTTCTTTAAAATGTTCTTATGGGTGTTTTGCACATTATATCTTTGGCTGTTGCTTGGTCTTTTCTTTGGTGGTTATTCCCTCTTTTTCTGCACTCATTAAATAGAGACAGCCTCATGTAGCACTGGGAGATTATTCCCTCTGCCAAGCAGCATGTCTCTGCCCTGGAGGATGCTGAATAGTACATCTGAGGCAGTTAGGAGGACAGATCAAAATCTATGCTCTTGTTGGGTTGCCAAGGGTACTTACGCCCTCTCCAAGCAGATGAGGCTTTTGAATATGTTTTCTTATTTTTCTTTTAATGACCTTTTCTCTGCTTGTGAAAGCTGCAACTATATCTTGCTCTGTATCCAGTTTTGTGGCAGAGCCATGTTTAGGCTTATTTAAAAAACAGTTATGGAAATAAAGTAAGCGACAAGGCCTCGGACGTATATATAGACACACACAAATGCACACCCATGTGCATACACATATGCACACATATTTGTATCCAAAATCAGTATTGCTAAGATTTGTTATTTCCTCCTGCAAACAGGAAAATAGAATTTCACACATTTTGTCCTGATCATGGCAAAGTTCAGTAAACCAAAAATATGGATTAAAGGCAAAGATGCATGAATCTTCCTGTATTATGTAAGTGGACTGTTATCAGTGTGAGCAGACATCTGTCTGTATTCATTTTGAATTACTCTGCGGGCCCTTTTTTGCCAAGACAAATTGAGTGAGAAATGTAATGAACTAAATCTTTATTGTATGAGGAAAAATAATATCAGGGTCTTGATAAAGATGTAAAAACCCTGTAAGACAGAGCTTTCATCTGTCCTAGAAGATGGACTCCAGAAACAGAGGGAAAACCCCAAATATTTCTGAAAAAAAGAAACTGAACATAGGTACAGGGGCAGGGGGAGTATCAGCCCTGCTGAGGTGAAGTTCCATTTTCCCCCAAAAAAAGGAGCTCAGCAAACTGTGGCAGATGTCACCCTGACAGGGAAAGTGGCAAGCGGCCATCTCAGCTCTGCTTGTAACTTCTTTCACAAGAGTCAAGCTGCTTTNGCTGGGTTTGTTCAGAAGACAAAAAAGGGCAAGAGCTCTAGGATTCGATAGAAGGTCAGAATGGCAATCTTTTTTGCGGGGCCAGGCTTCCTTTTATACTGTGACATCTGGAGCCATTACCAGAACAAATTAGAGCAATTCAAACCACCAGCAGGAAAAAGTGGGTTTTCTGTATTTCGTACAGCAGAGCTACAAATTTGAGAACAGGAACTGCGGCTCCCAACAACTCAGCATAGCAATAGATTTTCTACACTTGCTTTACAGATTCATGTGGCAACAAATGTAATCAGTGATTAAGCTAAAGATGTCCACCCTTCAGCACAGCCTCCACAAAAGGAAGAGAAGAAATAATTACACTGATGAGTTTGCACTTCATTTTCAGCCTGTTACAGCATGAAGTACTAATAGTTCCAAGGAGGCATGCAGCAGAATACAGAGCACACCTCCTCTTTCCGTCTGGCATTTTAATATCAATGACTAATGCAATTTTTTAAATTCCATATTCCAGTAAATAATAATGCATCTTTTACTTGTTGGTATGGATGTAGCCTCCTTAGACTATTTAGAATATTAAGTCAGTAACTGGTGCTAAATATGTTGAATATTTGGCCGACTTTAAGCTTTAGTGTTCATATTCTTTTCCATTTCACCCAATACTTAAATAGAAACAAATTATTTCTACTGCCTGCAAACAGGAGAGCTCTACTGTTAATACATCTTCTAGGTACATTAGCTGCAGGCAAAACCGGGTCTTACACATGTAATCTATACTTGTTAGTGGGACTCTGTTCAACAGTAAAACAATTTATTGTGTCAGATTGGACTGAATCTACTTTCAGGAGACTTTCACAGCTTTTATTGTTAAAATCTTTCCCCTGTAATAATCCGGTTTTCATTTTGATTGTATAAGCTATTTTTTACAAAACATACCTTGCTGCTATTCAAGCAGAAAAAAAATGCATCTTGATGAGTTTGAGCAGAATTGTATGTGCAAACCAAGGTCCCTGCTCTATTAATAGAAAATATCTGAATAGCAAAGATATTATGCTGCCCTCTGTTAACTCAGCGTTTGTAAAAATGTTCCCTTCAGGCACCAATCTCCCCTTCAGGCTGACAGCCTGTCCTGACATATCTCTGATGTCTTGATATTGGGCTGATGGCCAGCACATAATGCCTTTTACTTGTAGTGTTGAGGGGACTTGGGGGACTCAGACTATAGACACACAGAATGGTTTGGTTTTCAAAGGACCTTAAAGATAAGCTTGTTCCAACCCCCCTGCATTGGGCACAGGCAGCTTGCAATAGGCCAGGTTTCTCAGATCCTTGTTCAGCCTGGCGTTGAACACTGCCAGGGATTGTGCAAGTTTCTCTGGGCAACCTGTTCCAGTGTCTCACCACCCCCATGGTAAGAAATTGCTTCCTAATATCTAATTCAAATCTACCTTCTTCCATTTAGAAGCCATTCTCCCTTGNAAGGCTACAATCAGGTGTCTCCAGTGGCTTCTCTTCTCCAGGCTGAACTACCCCAACCCTGTCTTCATAGGAGAGGTATTCCATTCCAGCCCTCTGATCATCTCACAGCACTCTTCTTCAATATACTATTTCTCTCAAACTGCAGTTTATTTAACCAACTACTGTATTTGTAGAGGGCTCCTGAATAGACACATAATATAAAAAGTAAACAGTTGAAAGTACATCTTTTAGAACACCACAGGCACCTTCTAACTAGAGATAATACATTTGTTCGTGCTTTGTTATTAGGAAGAACTGCACTTGTGCAAATTGAGTAGGATTGAAGGATCTAAAAGTTGAGTCCCAGTTACACTAAAACGAA